>JABTTQ020001049.1:28-548696 GCA_016081115.2 Rehmannia glutinosa
GTGGATATTAAGGATAGTTATATTGTAATCCACACAAAATTTTATCTCGAAAACAAGCGAAAAATAGAGTAAATCAACGCCAAGACAACCTTAAGACAAACCCTGATTGAAAGGGATTTAGCAGTATAAAAATCTGTGCTTACCACTACTAGAGAGAATTCTTTGCACCTGTTTTCTCAATTCACACTCATATCAAACACTGGATGCTCAAAAAAGCAATTAATGAGCAAAATGTGAATCATAAAAGTAATTTAGGATATATACATATGATAAATATCAAAAGGAAAATCACACCACTATACTTCCCTTGACTGGGAGGTTATAAAAAGATGCCAGGTACATCAAACGACAAAGTATATTCAGGGACAAATTCAGCAGAAAGAAGCTGCATCGTCCGGCAAGCACAGAACACAACGTCACTGTGTTTCCCGAGGCGCAAGGTTTCAAAGCCAGGACTAAGACCGATAGATGATATCCTAACTGTTCAAGGCAATTGACTAATTGTAATAATTTGGAGGGATGATACAAAACCAGCCCTCAGATTTAGCCTAAATACAAAAACTCTAGTTATCTTTCAAAATTACAAATGCCCCCTCGGGAGTTTGTATTCACGTAACAAATACCCCTCTTAGAATGCATTGAGGATGCAACTTGTAAGATAAAAACAAATGTCAAAGGGGTATTTGTAAATTCAAAAGATAACTGAGTTTTTTATGTAATTAGCCTAAACCTCAGGGGTAGTTTTTGTAATTGACCATAATTTGCAATATCCTACATTTTACCTTGAACAGTAATTACCTTGAAAAGCATATGGCAAATAAATTTTACAATTACCTTGATTAATTTTGGAATGTTAATTTTGTAATGCTTACTGTCAAATTTATCAAAATCCAAATTTCAATTTCCAAGGTGAAATGAATACAAGATAGTATTAGCCAAAGAGATCAGCCAGTATTCTCACTCTAAGGTTCCCTAATCAGTAATCAAAGATGGGCTTTATGGTCAATGTCTATTATAATCCCCTGCCGCTGTATCAAAAAAAGACCAGAGAGTGCAAATGATCTATAAAGCTCTTCATTGTACCCTAAAATTCATCAACTACTTCGCTAACATCCTTCTTGGCAGAGTAACAATTCAAGAAATTGTCCCTTACTTGAAGTTCGTCATATATCAAGACATCCTTTCTACCACAAGACACTCAAAAATAAAGTTCTCCTTTATATAATATCGCATGCAACAAAAATTGAAATATAGTCAAGCGGCGGAGTAGAGGAATTCAGGCTTTGGGAGTTCCTAAAAGATAACCCAACTTTTAAATGTAAGAGGCAGTCAGTATATTTTTAATAACATGAATATAGATCAATCCTCGTATTTTAAAGCACTGTTAAGCACAAAGAACCCATGGCAGTTGTAACAGTGCAAGCTAAAAACTTCAGCAGAATGATACAAAAATTGTTTTTAACTATTTTCTAAGAAACCTAAAATGGACAAAGCCAAAAAGGATCCTGCATTAGTAAGACAAATCTTTTATTAAAAAACAGTTAAAGAGAATTATGATAGTGTAACCAACGCCAGATTTAATATTGTCTTGCAATCAGGCATAATATATAAACAACTTTAGAGGTGCAGAAAGAAAGAGACATGAAGCTTATGAGCTTCTTTCCTTTTCTTCTTTCTTTTGAGGGAAAGAGGTGGAGGTGTGAAGTGAACTCACTCAATATTCGATCTGGGAGTTTGAGTAGCTGAAGCCTTGTGAAAAAGAGCCTTGATGTGCAAACTGCCAAAGTCATACAAAGGGTCAAAAATAAAGAAATTCGTTTAATTTTGGGTAAGATCATTGGTAGGAGATTAATAATGTTTGCAATCTGCTGAGTTAAAGAACTAACGAAAAAGCAAAAGTTACCTGCGCATCAGAATGCAGCTGAGTTCCAGTTGCATCTTTCTTAGCAGATCCATCTGTACCCGAACAGATCCCTTGGTGTCACCCTGAAGATATGCCACAACTCATAATGACATGATGAGCTGAAGGATGTTAAGAAAAAGTAGTAGAAAATGCTTATTTGCATACCTCTAACTGCAAAATTGAGGTAGTTCCAGAAAATCATTGAAGGCACAGAAAAAGTGAAAGGTTAGCTTTGAAATATTATTTTTCATATCTGAAATAAAACATTAAAAAATAAACAAAATAAGCTCAAAGAAGGATATATTAATGGAGGATACCTGAGTTAACTTCTTTCACTAAGCAAATCATATCAGTAAAAGAAATAAACAGCCAAAGGGAAACCTTTAGGGGGGGGGGGAGTAATTACATAACTTCCTCTGAAAATAGCTAAGGTACCAACTCTACCTTCCATCTTTCACAATTCCAAAAACCTCCCCTCTAAATTTGCTCCTCTAAAAACCCAAACGGAAATCATAAATTGACCATTTTGCTCAAACTGAAAATTAAAGAAATAGCTAAATTATCAATTTGTTAAATGATCATTTTGCCATTACATGTCGTGTTAATACATATTTATTTGGAAGAGATCTCTTTACATTGTGTATATAGTTGAAAAGGTGATTATAATATCTCAAGTGTAAATTATATAGGAAGTAAGTGAATCTTGAATTAAATTCTTACAATCTGTTATCTTGAACACAGTTTAAAACTGCCCAAGCCTATGAACTCTACATCTAGTCTATCCCTCTTCCATCCTCGTCATCACCTCCTTTCTTTATCGCGGCCGCCCCCACCCCCAACTCTTACGCACTCTCCATCTCTCTCCTCACTCCCCTATTCTCCATAATCACTCCCTCCCCCTCACCACTAACACTGCCTCATCCTTCTAGCCTCCTCCCTAATGTCAGCCAATCTCTGTTCTCTACTTCTCTCATTTCCCTTTTTCCTACCATCGCCTTACTCTCTATTCCTCATCACATCATCTCTCCCTTCTTCTCCACGCTGTCCTCTCTCTTCTTCTCAAATGCTCTTCTCTCTCCTTACCTCTGTCAGCGAACATTTTCACCCTACGGTATATCTTTCCATTTCTCTCCTCGCTTAATAGCTCTGTCCACTTTGTTGTCCAATTCATCCTCCCTTTTTCCTATTTGTTCCCATTCCTTCCATCCCTCATCTTCCACTACAATAGAATATTAGTAACAATATATAAGTCACAATATATAAGTTGTCCTGATACTAAGAGACAAAAAATATTATTTTGCCACAATAATGATTAAGTTTAATAGTGCACAAATCATTAGTGACAACTTTTTGTTGTCACTAGGTTGCCAATATTGATATGTCATTAAATATCAAAATTGATAATTTAAAACACTAGTTTTTTACTAGTATGTCATTTTGTGCCAAAAGAAAAGATACCATCACATTATACATATATACACACATATATAATTAGTGAAAAAATAAAAGTTAATAATTTCTTAATACTAGTGACAATTTTTTGAAATTGTCACTTAACTTTTTTGTCATTAATATTCACTTTTATTAGTGTTTCCTATTGTCAGCCTTAGACGGGAAAAAAAGGAGTAATGACCAAAACAGAAAAAGAATTGAGAGGAGAAAAAGGAAGAAGAAGAGGGAGCAAAAAAAATACAAATATGAAATTCTTCTTTTATTTTCTATATCAAATTAAGCCATTATTTTAAGGGAATCTATTTTTTTCATAATTCAATCTTGCAAACACTACAAAAAAGTCATTTGTTCTTTTGCAACAGCAAGGATGATTATTAATCTACATTATATTTGGAAGGCAAAAGAACAACCATCAAATACCTAATTTAGTTTCAAATGACTAATTTTTACTAGCCTATTTCTATTTTTAGATTAACTTTCATTACATTATTCCCCTTTTATACATATGATTACTACAATAACACCCCCCCACCCCTCACCCCCACCCCACCCACCCCACACCAGTGAGTTTCAAATCTTACCAAATCAACAAAATATAAAGATAGCCTGGTGACGAGCAAAGAGAAAGCCACTAAATATTCTTTGGGCCTCATCATTTTCCGTCGGATTCGACACTATAGAATGGCCGATAAAGTGGTAAACTTGAAGGGGAGGTTTTCGCAATGACTGGAGGAGTTGGTAATTGGCTGTTACATAGGGAAGGATACTATAATTTACAATATATATATATATACATATATATATATACAGAGAGAGAGAGAGAGAGAGAGAGAGAGAGAGAGAGAGTATAAGCTATAAGAAACTTGTGATACCTCTCTGTACCTAGCCAAATAGGTTTTCAGCGGGGTAATATAGTCCTCAAACCCTAAGGTTGCCATCGCCCACAACAAATCATCCCCGTTGATTGTCTTTCTTTTCTCTTTCTGGCATTTGTCGCTAGCTCTATTCAACAAGCACAAAACAAAGTGAAACGTTATTCATAAAACTAAAATGGTTCATCACAATCAATTCAAGTATTTGTTTTTCCCAACAAATTGTGGGACACGTGTATCTTATTATATATACAACAACAACTAAGCCTTAATCCCACTACGTGGGGTCGGCGTGTATCTTATTATATATACTGAAGTGTTTATCGCACCATGACACATAAGTCAAAAAGCTATATTCCGAAGATCACAGGCAAAAGAGACCTCCATTTTTAAGATGAAAACAGTAACCTCAGTCATATATTTCTAACTTCTAAGACAAAGTATCGGTGTAGGCATCAGGGTACTTTAAAGCTTCAAAAGCTTGTTAACTAAGATCCAGTGTGGTTTAGAGATCAAGGCCTATATGATTGTTAGAAGATTTGCAACTGAACAAAAAAAGAAAGGTTGATCGGAGATAGTTATGCCTATTTACTACAACAGAAAAAGAATTGAAGGATTATTATGTTAATAGTTAATAAGGTCTTTTTGTTCTACATATTGTAAGTAACTGTAATGAGGTGGTTATTCGCCAACTACCTCGGGAACACATAGCTGAGGTAACAAGGGCGTAAGCTGTGTATATCACTGTATTGGTCTTTCAAGGCTTTTACCAAGACAACCATTTGATAAAGTGACAACTATCATCATGGTGCCACTACCTCGACATGTGTCTATGTAATTACTCCAACAGCAAATAAAACAGAACATTAAGACATAATTCAGCCTGATCAGAAAGAGCAGTCAAATCAAAATTAACAAGTCATGGAAAGACCATATTACAGATCTAAGGTGGACGAAAAGGACCAGAAGATGCAAAACAACTAATGGAAGTCAAAGAAGAATATCCAATGACAGTAAAATGGAAGCTTATCTTTGTGCAATGCAATGCAATGCAATAGTGGAGCATAATATCCATGAACTATCCATGTTTAGTGGAGAATAATATCAACAAAACGTGAAAAAGATACCAAAAAGAATTCATTGATTTTTGAATGTGACAAAATCAGTGGAAAGAGGGGACAGCGATGTGCTTTAGGAAGCTGCCCGTCATACTCTTTTTAATACCAATCCAATTTATATCCTTTTGACATCTTCTATGAAGTTTTGCCAGAAAGCCAAAGGCATATGCGTAACAAATGTAAGTAAACATAACTACAAAAAACATCAGCCAGTTGACACAAACACCAAAAGAACCTCATGAGTGAATATAAAAATTATTGAAAACTCTAACTGTTTTCCTGAAAAAGAAGAAGCTTATCAAAGAAAGAGACCGGAAAGAGTTTCTATCATTGACATATGCAAAATGGTGTTAACGTAAATGTCAGTGACAGTGACTTAAGTAATTATGTATACTTCAAACTGCATATACATCTATGCTTTTTCCCATCTGGGTAAGTCTTTGATACGTAAGAAAGCAAAGTTTAAGTTCATACACATTTCATGTTGAATATTGTTTGGGCATAGAACCACACAGATACAAAGTAAAGAAATTACTGCAAGTACACAAAATCGAGAAAGATATAATATCTACAATAAATTCAGTAGCATCACACAATAAAGAATGAGGTTAACAAAATGAAGTAAGCATCGTATGAATTATACAAATAACACATTCATCTATCATCCTTATTGAAACTCTGGAAAGATGTTAAAAAGAGTACTTTGAGGTCCATCAACAGATTCACCCTTGATCTTCATATTTCTAAGGTAAAGATTGCACCATTGGACAGTTATAAATAAATGTGACAAGGAATGCTAACTATAGAACACTAAGAAAATGAATATCGACATGTTGGAGCATCCACCTCCCTCCAGCACAAATACAGGAGAGCAATTTGCCAGCACTAAATTGAAGCAGCAATTCAGATGTATTTAGGGAGTATTTGCAAAAAAAAAAAAAAAAAAAAAAATTGCTTTTAGAGGAAGTGATTTATTGTAACATAAGTGAAAAGTAGTCGAGAATCAGAAGTTGATAGTTTTTGCAAATAGAAGCTAAAGCCTAAAAGTAGAATAAGTTAAAAGGTGTGTTTAGTGAACAAGTTATAAAAGTGTTTTATTTGTGAATAAAGGTCAAACCAAAAACATAATATAAAATCTAAAGCACCACAGCCCCTCATTTTGCCCCTCATTTTAGCTTCAGGAACGGAAGTTGGCATTTGAAGTCAAAAGCTGAAAATCACTTTTTCTTAAGTATTTGCAAACACTCCCTTAGCCAAAAATCAGAACTTTTACTAATTAGACAGCATACGGCACTTGAATTACTTCTAATCAACAAATAACACATCTAAACAAGTAATAAATTGAATCCACAGTCCATCCATCTATGGGCGTTTGAGTTCATCTGCCCAAACAGACACATACACAAGCAAATAGGTTTGCGTTCTATGAATTAAAACTATCAAGGCAAGCACAACATAGAAAATGACCAATTATCCAGAAGAAAAATATATTTGAAACTCAATCAATCAAAAGATCAAATAAAAAGGTCAATTGACTCGAGTAGAAAGAAAAAAACACATTCAAAATCATAACGCACTAAAAGGACCAGTCGATCCGGAATGAAAATACAAAACGACACACAAATAAAGAAAAGCTCGCATATAAAGTAAAACAAGGGCTTACTCGCTGGTGACGAAGCTGATAAATTCGGACACGCATTCCTGAACGGTGTCCTTGGCATCCTTAGCGATTTTTCCATTGGCAGGCAGGGCCTTCTTCATGATGCGGCCGATGTTTGCAATCGGGAGGAAGCGATCCTGCTCACGCACGTTAGACCTCGGGCTCTGATCACCATCGCCACCGTTGTCGTGGCTGCCACTGCCACTGCCACCGCCTACGCCATAGCCACCAGGACTGTCCGCCATCCTTCTTTCTCAAACAAGAAACAAAACCCTAACCCCATGTAATTTTTTTTTATAAAAAAAAAAGTTTCACCACAAAACGAAATCAATTTCAGCAAAAAAAAACTGATGATTATTCAACCTTGAAAACAAGTAAAGTGTATCTCATATCATAAGAATTACATTATCAGAAATATGTAACATAAACCCACATAAGCACTGTGTGTCTATGTGTGAGAAAAAAAAAAGCGAAGGTGGGGGTGGTACCTTTGGGGCGGGGTGGAAGGGTTGGATTTGTATTTGGCGCGCTGGGAAAGAGAGAGGATTGGCTGATGAATTTGGAGAAATCTGAGAGGGGAGAGAAGGTGCGATCGGACGACGGAGAGATGAGGAAGGAGACTTATTTATTACTACCCCTGTCGCTGTAAAAAATGCTCTATTTTTTCACGACAGTTATGATATTTACTATGTTTAACTAATGTTGTGGGCTGTTAATTTTGAAATTGACTCTTTTTTTTTAGGGGAAATTACATAAAATACCAAACATACCACAAAATACGCTCATATCACTTTTGTACATATATTTTTCTTTTTTTGTGCTCCTGCTTATTTTTTGATATTTTTTATGCTTTTTGATTTTTTTTGTTCATGTATTGCTTTATATGTTATATATGTTGTTTCGATGTTTAAATTTGTTTCTTTGTTGTTTATCAAAACAACTTTTACCTATTTTTAATATTATTTTTGTTCATGTGTTTTTTTGTACATTATTTTTATGGCAAAAACTTGCGTGAGACGGTCTCACGGATTTAGATCCGTGAGACGGAGCCATTACACAAAGTTTTAAAGATTTTTTTTTTTCAGATTTTATTTTTCTTAGGGTTTACATTTGTTTTTTAGGGTTTATTTTGTTTATTGGGTTTATTTTTAATTGATTTGGGTTTTTAGGATTTTTAGTTTTTTTTAGGGTTTATTTTTTATTTTTTGGGTTTATTTTTGTTTTTCGGGTTTATTCTTCATGGTTCATGTTTTTAGGGTTTATTTTTGTTTCTTCATGGTTCATTATTATTTTTAAATTTATTTTCATGGTTCATGTTCTCAAGATGGAGCCCTTAGGAGGTCCGTCTCACTGATTTAGATCCAGTGAGGCGTCTCACAAGAGACTTGCTCTATTTTTATTGTTTCTGTGTTGTTCTACAATATTTTTAATGTTTTTCTAATAAATTTTGTTGTTGTTTCCATGTAGTGTTTAATGTGTAAATACATTTTTCACCTATTTTTAAGCTCTTTTTATTAATGTGATGTTTTTAATAATTTTTACGTTATTTCGGGGTTATCTCCATACCGTTTTTAATGTTGTTCTAATATTTATTTGTTATTTTCACGTAGTTTTCGATGTTTAAATACAATTGTTACTTATTTTTAACTTTTTTTTATCATATGATGTTTTCTATATCGTTTCTGGTTTGTTTATATATTATTTCTTGGTTGCTGTTTTTTTATGTTTTCATGCACTGGATCAAAAATTGAAATGTATTTCTTTATTCATGTTGTTTCTATAATATTTTTAATTTATTTGGTTTTAATAAGTGTTGTTTTATGTGTATATTTCTTGGTTTTTTTATAAGATTTGAAGTATAAAATGGATTATTTAACGAGGGTAAAATTTATTTTTTCATTTGAAATTTTATTAGAAACATGTTCTAACAATCTTGAAACAACAACGCAAAAAGTCCAGTAAATATTGTTGGGAGCGTAAATTTGTGTAAAAAAGGGGGAAGCATAAAATTATCCAAAAAGTACGGAAATCGAAAAAAAAAAAATTGTCATTGTCTCCGAAAGTGCGGCAATTGTGTTAAGAGCCCCTTTTTATTTCTATATTCATGTTATGTATATAGACCCATTATGATTTTCTCATGTAACTATAGGGGATTGACAATAATGGTCTTATAGAATTGCGATTTGCAAAAAAAAATTAAAAACAAATATGTAACTATAAAAAAGCCTCTCGATTTTACATTTGGTTGTCGGAAATTGAAAATTTTACTGGGACAATCTATATGTCCACATTTCCGGTCAACTCTACTATTATGAAAACTAATTTAGCCTATGTGACATCCTTTAAGCAAGTTGTTATTTCACGAATTTTTGTCTCAATTAACACATCAACTCACCCGAAGGATATCCGCATGAGAGAATTGGTTCCATGTCAATAGGTTTGGTCAGAAATATGAACATGTGGCAAAACTTTCAATTTGTGGGGACGAAATGACTAAAATCGATAGTTTTTTTAAGATTACATAACTTTTTTGCAAATTGTGATTTTACAAGACTATTGTTCTCAACCATGTGGTTATTATAAAACCATCTCTAAAGTTCATTCTTATTAGAAAACAAGTATGATTATCTTTCAAAATTACAACTATTTACCTTTATTTTACAAATACTCAAGCAGTAATTGTAATTTAGCAAAACATAAACCATCAATGAGTTAATATTTACATAGTTCTGCGTCGTAATAGTAAGTAAACTTCATTTAAAATTTGTAGAGAGCCCGAGTGGGACTACAAACGAACAGAGCTTTCAATAAACAGCTCGTGAACGAGCTCAGTTAGCGTCCGTTTATGTTTGTTTATTAAGCTTAATGAACATAAACGAACTGTTGACGAACATGTTCATTTAGTATCCGTTTGATATTTGTTTATTAGTCATTTTTTAATTATTAAGTATACATTTAATTATTACATAATATTCATTATTTTATTATGAAAAATAAGCTTATTTTAGTTTAATAGTACAACATGTATACATTTGCAATCATCATAATGTTCATTTATTTTGAGTTGAATCTTCATGAACAAGGTGCATTAAAATCTTTTATACACGTGTTCATATAATTGTTCGGAATAATTAATGAGCATGTTCGTTAATGTTCATGAACATGTTTTAATATTAAACAAACGAACATAAACAACCTTTTAAAATAAACAAACGAACACGAACAACTCGTTCATTCGAGCTCGGTTCCATTCTGACCCTAAGCCCGAGTCTATCTTTATACACACGAGGTGTTTTCACAAAAAGCATATTTCTCAGTGTAATCAAATTTTTACACTATCAATTGCCTCTGCTATAAATCATACTTCTTGATATTGATGATGGGTAAAATCATAATTACATTCTCATTATTTACGAATTATTTAACTACATTTTTATTTATCATTAATCCATAATTATTTTTATTGGGCCACATTATCATCTATTGGGTCAAAAGGCCAAAACTTCTATACAGAGCACGTGAGGCCCTTTGTCATTACTCAAAGCCCATAAGTCTCAAAGTCTCAGGTTTAAATAATCAATCAACATCCATTCATTCGTAAGTAATCACATTTTTACTGCTTAAATTCATTCACGCTCTCGGTTCTCTATTGAATATCTTGCTAGACTTAAGCTTTGAGGAACTTCTTGAGACAATCTCGGACCCTCCTAACATTGTCCTGTTTGTGTTGGACTATCGACTTATTACCCTAATTTGGAGTGATTTGCACGTTTAAATAACATCAAATATATAACCGGTTTATACTAGTTATCCTCAACCATTTTGTGTCCATCTACAACCACGCCAGAAAGTATTTTGTTTAACTAAAAAAAATACTTTGTATGTAGTCTAGATTTAATTGAAAATCACTAAGGTTGCATTCAAATAAGAGGATTTAAATTTGGAGAGAGAATTTGAGTGGAGAATTTCAAATGATTCCAAATAGGAAGAATTTAAAATCCTCCAATGTTTGGTTGAACTTATATCTTTAGGACATATAATAAGAAGTTTGAGAGCTTATAAAATCTTTTAAAAATGTTTGGTATTTTTTTTAAGAAATGTTTTATAAACTCCAAAAAAAAAAAAGATGTTAGGAGCGTCGTCTAAGTTATTTTTAAAAATGTAGGAATCTCCAACTTTTTTTTAAAATAAGATTTTATTTTGGCAACCTCTTTTAATTTTGACAATTTAATTACCAACTTGTCATTAACATTGATAAGTAATATCATCTTATTTTATCCAAATACTTCAATAATTTATTTTCAAAATAAGATCTAACATCTCTTATAAGATGCAGTAGGAACTTGTACGATTTTTCAAATAAGCTAATTCAAACACCCGCTAAATCGGTTCGGCCAGTAGTTGAACACGATGACATCCGACCCGATCAGTTGAACCGATGACCTATAACAAGTACTGTTTGCTCAATCACTCCAGTTTTCACATTTTCTCTAAAAACTTTTATAGTACTTCCAATATTTTCCCACGCATTGACAAGGACAACATAGATGCTGCAATTATATGCCAAGATTTATGACCACATTAAAACAGAAGGTGCAGAATAACACTATGCTACCAGCACACAGTTACCAAATGCAAAACATCAACTGGAATATTACATGTAAAAAAAGCTAGTGAATACAACACTGTAAACATCTCTTGATACAAACAAATCGATAAATTAATAACCAGATAACGTTGTTCAGGTTACCTCCTTCCAGCAGCTAATTCTAAGAATCGCTTCGCAAACAGCTTTTCCTCTTTCAGGATTCGACCCATTAATTCACCATTCGGTCGAGAGTAATAATAATTAGACAACGCAAAGGCAGCTAAATTAGGACACCTATGTAGGAAAAAAACGAAAATTTTACTGTTGCCAATTTCACTAACATGCACAATAAAACAAACACGAATAACAGAGAACAAACGAAAAAAGACCAAGTAAATAATCGGTGCATTTCAATGAGTAAAAAGGTTAGTGAAGATGATAGCAACTATAATCAAACAAGGGCTAATTACAGAAAGAATCGAGTTATCTTTCAAAATTATATATAAATTAAAAATACCTTTTACAAATGTTTCTAGTATTTTATAAGTTGCACCGTCAAGAGGGAGGTATTTATTTGTTAGGTAAATGCAAACCTCAAGAGTGTGTTTGTAATATGATAAGGGGGCCTTTGTAATTTTAAAAGATAACCGGAGGCGTTTTGTAATTACACTAAAACCTCTGGTAGTTTTTGTAATTCACCCAACAAACAAACAATAAGTGGAGTGGGCAATGAGAAGAAATAAGAAGACGACAATGTGTTGCCTCGAAAGACTAAGACACCATAACTTAGCAAAAAAGCTAAAAACCGAGCATATACGCAATAAAATCATAATTTTCATTTATCTCCAGAAATGAGCACAGATAATTACCATACTCCTATAGCATCAACGCCGCATCTTCTTGGGGAGGAGGTATTGCAACTGGCAAAACTTTTACGGAGATCAGGGGTGTGTAGCCTATCTGGTAATTAACAAGAACCGGCCCAAAAATGTTAAACTTTTCGGAACTATTGCGAGCAACTTCTGCATCAGAACCCCGTTTAAAGATCACCTTGGCACAACCAGACTCATGATCCACTTCCGTCTTGGACTCCATCAAAGTTATCGTACTTCTAAAACCCATAAAGAAAGTATGGATCGGATCACGTTTTCATGAAGAAAGTATGGATCATCATGTAGAAAGCTGTGTACTTTCTTGAGATCTTGCGCGAGAAGCTGAAGTTTTGATAGCATCTCATTCACAGAAGACGATTCTGCTGAAAAAACCACACTTCGCCTTTCGGACTGCTCATATATCTTCGGAGAGCCATCGATAACTATATCGTCGTTGTTGACCTTACCCAATGAAGTGGACCCCGTTAATTGGCTAGCTACTCTACGGATGCATTCACCAATTTTAAATGAAGGCTTAGGAGTTTGACTCATAGGGGTAGATACTTTTGCAGCATATATACTTACCCTTTTATCGTATCCATCGGGTAGAGGATGATCTGAGTGCTTTTCGTTTCTTCACAGGAGATAACAAAATCGATTCTTCGGCAAACGACTCTTCTTTAGCATCTGGAGAGTGTTCAGTAACACCCATTAATTCGGTCAAGCTTCTCTCCTTAGACTCGGAACTATCTTTAGAAGTGTGTTTGCGTTTTTGGGAAGCAATTATCTCGTCGCTTATTTTTTCAGCGTCCGTGTTAATTTCTAGCAATTCCCCGGGTGAAGGAAAACAGATTGGGGACGATATCCTTTAAAGCGATAAAATGTGGACAAATGTGCTCGAGCGATCACAAGATTGAGTCGATCGGCCCCAGAAGACGACGAGGTGCCAACTCTCTAACATACTCGAGAAGTTTATTGGGTTCAAAGTAAGAGGCTCGGCTAGAATGATCCACACCGAATCTCCGACTTGATTCTTCACGTATCCCCATGTTCTCGATGATCTGAGTTTCCATAGCAGCGTACGCGTCTTTGGTATGCAAGAACACGTCAAGCCCAGCTCTACCCGTCTCGAAACCTCTTCCAAGGCACATCTGACTGCATTTTGAAATGCTTCGGAATTACTTTGCTTCTCAATCTAGGAAAAGTGTGACCTGAAAGGCTTTAACAGAGACGAATCATTCCAAGCAAAGGTTCGATCTCCAAAATAGGCTACCAAATAAGAGTCTTTCTTATAGTATTTGACGGCCTTCTCTGAAGCATCCGAGTGATCAAATATTTGTCCAGGCCACTAGGGATGGCTCCGGACTTTACCCCAAACCAAATCTGATACGGCAAAAAGACCATCATTTTCTGGAGACGATAAATAACCCGGCTGGTTCATTCTCAAGAAACTCGCAGGCCTCACCCTTTCTTGATAGGACAACTTCCATTTGTCAGTCTCAGAAGCATGTTCTTCATTTCCTAATTCAGAATCGACCTCCATTTCACCGTGATATGTTCCGTCGGATTTTCTTTCCTCTTCTCCATCCATGACGTTCGTTTCAGAAATACGACCCTCAATTTCACCTCCATCAAGCGAAGAAACATTAGTACTATATATAGGCAATTCTGCATTTACGGTGATCTATGGCAAGATGTTGTCTCGAGTAATATCAGAAACAACTGCGACACCAGCGACTTCATTTGGCATCATTAAAGTGATACTCTCGAGTTCGTCAACGCCATGATCTGATGTTTCAGTTATTGTCACAGAAACCTTTTGTTCCTTATTTTAGGTCTCTTCAACAGAATTGTCAAAGCCAACTTCCAAATTAACAATAGGACTATCGCGTGCAACATTATCTTCTGTCACTCCGATATCATCTCTCTCAAGCTTTGACTCGGTCGAAACATCAAGTGCTGGAATTTCAGCATTTGCATTTCCCGGGCACTCTAAAGACTGCTTCGACACTTCGTAATCAATTTCCTCAACATTTTCACTCGATCCATCACCAACTTTCTGGCCCTCTATTAGTACATCCACTATTATGGCACTAAAAGGTTGATCGGCATGCACGACAGAATCTGCTTGTACAATTTTCTCGTCTCCTGGACAACTCGAGCTCGTCAGATTTGGCTGATTTTCTTATGTATCATCTTGAATCTCGACATTGAAGCCTTTGTCTTTTTCTTCGGAATTAATTTCCTCAACATTTTCACTTGATCCATCACCATCCACACATTTCGCTTGAGATAGGGCAACTTTCTGGTCCTCTATTACTTCATCCACTGTCATACCAGTGAAAGGTCGATCTGCATGCACAATGGAATCTTCTTGTACAATTTTATCGTCCGAGCTCGTCAGATTTGGCTGATTTTCTTTTGTATCAGCTTGAATCTCGACATTGAAGCCATTGTCTTTGTTCTCTACATTGGTATCCCGTCCATCAGCCAATTGAGTCGGTTCGTTTGAGAAAACATGGTTCTCGTGAACCATATCTGTTTCTAAGTCTCCCTCAGTCTTCAAGCATTCATCTTTGCTAACAAAACATCAATTTGGCGGATTAATGTTTGATGCTCCGTCTTTGAGATCCAATACGTCATCAAATTTCTCACCTATAGCTTCCCCGCTTTCATTTACAAAAGATTTCCATGAACGGATATACCATCAACCCCGTGATTTGACTCCAACTTTAAATCGTTTACACAACCTTCATTCTCATTCTGAGCATCAGAGACTAGGGCATCCAATTTAAGAACCAAATACTTACTTTATGCAGCAAAACCTTCTTTTTCAACAACAAATTCGAGCTCTACGTCACAATTACTATCATTGTTCGAGCGTTCAACGTTGGCCCTAAAATTACCATCTTTCGACTTTCGGAGTACCGGTGCCTAAAGATTCTCCTCCTTCACTCTCATTAACTAAACCAACTTCTCCAACAACACTATCAATCCCATCAACCTTAACATTTTCGGAACCTTCACAATTAGGGTTGAGGGAGACCTCGGGAGGCACAATTTGACCATCACGTGAATCTTTAATTTCCCCATGAGACATCACATAATCTAAACCTGAGTGATCATGACTTGCAGTATTATCACTTACGGGTAATATCTCTTTTTTCTCCAGAACTCCATCTTTTCCATCAACAACACTGTCAATCCCATCAACGTGAACATTTACGGAACCTTCACAATTAGGGTTGAGGGAGACCTCGGAATGCACAATCTGACCATCATGTGAATCGTTAGTTTCCCCATGAGACATCACAAAATCTGAACCCACTTACCCACGTGATCTTGACTTACAGCAGTATCACTTACGGGTAATACCTCTTCTTTCTCCGCAACTCCATATTTTCCATCAACAACAGTTTCGATAGGATGATTCGAAGTTTTGGGTTTCACTAAGTCTTCAACAATACACTTATCAACATCTTCATATTTATTTGTCTTTTCTTCACTAACCACCATAGGAGCTGTCACTGTAACTTCTTCAGTCTGCACCGACACAAACTCTACCGCTGCCGATGACGATACAACAGCCGCTTCAATTCTGGGATTCTAGGCATCGTCATCTAAAACGCCAACCTCTCTTGTTTTGACAGAACTGATATTTACGTCTTCTTTAACAACATTATCGTTTTCATCTCTCGACTCTGGCAACACAAATTCACTTTTCCCCGTCTTATTTTCACCTCCTTCACTCGGGACATCAATAGACTCCGAAAAATTTGCCTTCCCGGATTCTGCTCTGTCAACTGCATCACCATCAACATCGATAGGTTCATTAAAACTAACCTCAACTTCTTCTGTCACAACAATTTTTTTCATCCCTCAACTCAGACGAACCCGAATCACGTTCCCCCATCTTATTCCCATCCCCTTCACTCGAGACATCCATAGCTTCCGAAAACTTTGCGGGTGCCAGATTCCTCTTTTTTGTTCTCCATGGCATGACCATCCAAATTTTCAACTTCTCCAGACCCAAAATCACCCTCTTTCTCACCACTGACCCCATCAACAAACACATATGAACCCACAATCTCCACCATTATTTCCTCACCATCCCCCTCTTCAAAAGACTCACCAACCTGATTATCACTACCAATATTTTCAGCAAGACTCAAAAGCGTCTCTGAGACCTTGCCACTATTACCTTGACCCACATCACCTTGCTCATCTTCCATAAATCAAGAATTCTGGATCAAGATTTCAACTTCAATCAAAAAAGACTTAAACTTGACATAAATCCCAAAAACCAACATAAACCCTAATACCAAAAGTACAATAATCCAGTAGACACACTTAAATTAATATATATATATATGCAAGAAAATTATTATTCGTGAGTAATAGCTACAACCCATGTGTCATATAACATTCTTAAAAGTAAAATAAGAGTTACTCAGTTACCTCAACTGGGACTTTTCTTCTGGTATTTTGGAAGCTGGGATTTTGAGGTGCGATTGGATATACTTTCATTTTGAAAATTTTCTTTTCGTTAAAAAATAGTGAAAAAAATATTCTAATGAAAGATTTTGGAAAATTTTGAGAGTGTGAATGGATATGTAATGATGAAAGTTGATTTGATTTAAAAATAGTAAAATAATGATTGGATGTGATTGATAGTTAGAAATGTGTGAGTGAGTGAATAGTAAATTTTGTGGGAAAATGTGTAATAATGATTAGTATTTTGTGAAAAAATGTGTAGATGTGATTGATGTAAAAAAAATGAGAAAAAGTGAAAGTGAGAGAATAGTACATTTTTACGAAAATATTTATAAACAATCGCATTTTTGGTGAAAAAAATTCTCTACAGCGGAACAAAAGTAAAATTTCGTTCATATCTAATCGCAGTCTGAGGGTTTTAGAGAGAGGGAGAGAGACAGAGAGAGCTAAAATAGTGTTGAATTTAGATTTGAAGTACAAATGAAAATAAAACAATTCCATGTCCTTTCCTGGTGAGTTTGGTAATTTACTAATATAACACTCCAGTCATCTTTTTACAGTGTGAAATCACGTCTGTCAGTTTGAGGATATGACAGTCATTGTAACAAAAAAGGATTGCCCTGTGACTCTAAAAATCGGGTGAAGTTTCAAGTTTTCACCAAATTAGTCTTCTCGTAAAGTTTCATACCTTATGAGAATATTTCTAAAGTATTATTTTTATGTATACGTTGGTTCCATTATGCATGGCATATTAATATTATCGCGTTGTCTTACTAAATGACATTTTAAGAATAGAATTAATTGAATATTTTTCGTATTTGTTGGTGTCGTTCTATCATATTAATTGATATTGTTTTGTTGATTGAATCGTATTATGAACCATATTATAGATTATTTTTCAAATTCATTTGTCTCGTTTCGTATTAATTGATAAGATTATTTGAACTTTATTGCAAATATTTTCCATATTTTTTTAGTACAATGGGCCACATTCGGAGGGGATGAGATCTCTTGTTCCACTTTATCTATTTAACTCATATTCCATACAATGGATGAATTGCACATGTGTAATTGTGACATCACGTGACATCATCATGTACACGTGTTATTAATCCAATGCAATGGAATATGAGTGGAATAGATAAAGTGGAACAGGAAATCTCATCCCCATTCGGAGAGAACATACGCTCGTATGAGATCAAACCCGAGTCAACCGCTCTGACAATACAAGTCTCAACCACTGCTAGAGTAAAGGTTGATCTCATTATTTTCCATACTTGTTGATGTCCCTTTATCATGAATCTCGTGATAATTGATAGTGGAAATGGTACAAAATAGCCATTTATAAAATGTAAAGATGAAGAATAGCCATCTTTTGTAGACACGTCTTTTTTAGCCATTTTAGGGTGTAAAATGACATTCATACCCTTCTAGCATATTTGTTTGATATTTGGATTATTTCTCTCTCTTTTCACTTATTCTATGTATCCTCTTACTCTTTCTTTCAATTTTTTTTTTAAACCGAACATGTATTTTTTGTTTTTAAATATGCAATATCGGTGTTGAATTATAGATATTGAAAAGAGGATTAATTTGTTATATTATGCATGCAAAATGAATTTAAAACGAAAAAATTATGTCAATTCAAAGTTTTTTTTGAGAAAAATAAAATAACTTGTTATAATAAGTGAGAGAAGATTGAACACTAACTCGATATCGAGTTATTGCTCAGTTTGACCGACGCCTACTATTTATTGTTGAAAACTCGATATCGAGTTAAATGTAACTGGATATCCCAATTACAAGTAACTCGATTACGAGTTACTTGTGGATTATACATCGTCTTCTTCCCTAAACCACTTTCTGCCATTAACAACATCCCAAACTCACCCACCAACACCAAATCCATATAAAACCCTAGAATTTCTACAAAAACTACAAAAAATCCTAACCTAAAACAACTATAGACTAAATAAAGAAAAAGAGATGGTCTCCTGTCAGACCGTCTAACGAATCTATATCCGTTAGACGGATCCTAACCACAAATCCGATTCATACCCAACCTACAACCCAACCAAAAAAAAAAAAAAAAAAGGTGTGATTTTTTGCAGGTTGCTGCTACTCAGAGACGAGTAATCGGACCTCGTTTATTGATTATAGGAATTTGATGAGGAGCGATTGTCGGTCTCTGTATTCGGCGCTCTCGATGGAGTCGTTTGCGAAAGCTTAACTCACCGGAGAAGAATGCTCAGCGTTTGCGAAAGCTTAACTAACCGGAGAAGAATGTTTGGGATTTCGTACGGAGAACTTTTCCTTTTTCTAGGAGTTATGATTGCTCTTATTGGTACTTTCTTCCTCTCTAGACAGACGTGGGTTTCTATACATGTATATTTATACGAATGATCGCGTTATTTACATCATTCCTCGAATTATTTGCTGTATTTTTTACTTTATATTTTCCCATTGTTTTGTGTTCCATGATTAGTTTCTGTGGTTTGGTTTCTAAAGTGTGATTTTACATTTAGGCTTAGTTTTTTTTTCGCAATAGCAGTATTTGAAGACGAAGAACTAATACAAGTATTTGTATTAACTAATACTTTTGTGAGAAATACTAATACATTTTAGGAGGACTGTTAATAAATTTCAGGAGAAAATTTTAATTATATTCAGAGAAACTACTAATACATTTCAGAAGAACTGCTAATACTTTTAAGAATGACGGCTAATACATTTCGGGAGTATATTCAGGAGAAATACAAAAAAAAACTCTTCAATGAATTACTAATACATTTCAGAAGAACTACTAATACTTTTCAGAAGGACTGTTAATACATTTTGGGAGAAAATTTTAATTATATTCAGGGGAACTACTAATACATTTCAGAAGAACTGCTAATACTTTTTAGAAGGACGACCAATACTTTTCAGAAGGACTGGTAATTCATTTCGGGAGAAAAATTTAATTTATTTCAAGGAATTACTAATACTTTTTTTAGGAACTACCAATACTTTTTTGAGGGATTGCTAATACATTTCAGGAGTATATTTAGGAGAAATACTAAAAAAACTCTTGGGGAACTACTAATACATTTCGGAAAGAATCGCTAATACTTTTTAGAAGGATTTACTATTACATTTTGTAAGGATCGCTAATACCGATACTCCCGAAACTACTAAAACACCATGCATGCGAAAATACCACCGGATCCACGGTCGATCCGTTTAACATGCCGCACAGTTAGGCGATTCCGACAGAGTTTTTGTCAAAGAAAAAAAAACATGAAATTAACAAAAAACCTATAGAGGTCGATCCGGTCGCCGCCGTCGATCCGGTCGCCATCGTCCAAGTCGCCGCATCCGAAGTTTTGGGGGGTCACTGTGTGCTTTTCTAGTGTTTGGTTATGTTGTGACTCAAAAAATAGGTTGTAAAACTACTAAAGGGCGGCCATGTCATTTCGCACCCCAAAATGACTAAAAAAATGTATTTGAAAAAGATGGCTAAAAAAGATTTTCAATTGGCCAAAAAGACTAAAAAAATCACTCTAATTGATATAATTCTGGATACCGTATTTTTTTTTTGGAGTACAATGGG
Source organism: Rehmannia glutinosa (assembly GCA_016081115.2). Lineage (NCBI taxonomy): Eukaryota > Viridiplantae > Streptophyta > Magnoliopsida > Lamiales > Orobanchaceae > Rehmannia > Rehmannia glutinosa. The sequence continues at coordinate 20,580 of JABTTQ020001049.1, forward strand.
GGGAACTTGGGGAGGGGACACACGCACTCGTATAGGATTGAATCCGGATCATTCATCCTTGCAACACGTGTCTCAACCACTAGAGCACAAGGTTGGTCCCTTGTGGATACCGTATTTTTAAACTCCAGTTAAATATTCATAGTTTATTATTTGCATATTATATGATATTATATAACTAATAACTTGTTTCACGAATCGTCGTCATGCTATATAAACCATAATATGAATAACATTTGTTCACTCACCCAGACTTTTTACATTGTGATTTGTGATAAGTCAAATATGATTAAAAAAATATATAAAGTCAAAAATGAAAATTTAATAAATTAATAATTTACATAATCAGGCTAATTCTTTGGAATTTAAAAAGGCCATTTTGCAGGACATGGGCTGCGAAGTTCCCGCAGCCCTGGATTACGATACACATACATGGGCCTAGAGCCGAATCTTAATGGGCAGAAATGAAATGTTCACCAAAATGTTGAGCTTGCGATTCGGTACGATGACGCCACAATACAATGACGCCACAAGCAAATGTGGATTGATACTTAAAATTGATGTCAAACTTCTATTGTTGAGTTAGTTATTTTGGGATTAGTCGATGCTACCCACTTGGGTAGCTACCCAAGTGGATTTTATACCATTGGATTAACACACACCCATGTGGATGTGTGTGTGTATGTGTTGATCTAACGGTATAGAACCCACTTGGATAGCTACCCAAGTGGGTAGCATCTACTTACCCGTTATTTTGTTGTGGAGTTAGGGTATCATTTGTAATTTGTATCTTCATATTTTGAAAATTTTCTAAAAATACACTACTCGTTTAATTTCATCGGTCTCTCACCAATCACGGGTACTCATTTTCTTTAAAAACAAATCAACAATCATTTATCGCAAATTTGCATGATTCCCACTCACATTTTCAACACCAATTATTATTTTATTATTTCTATATCAAATCAACTCTCATCGTTACATTACATCTCATAGCAAATGACACTGTCAAATCCATCCTTGTTCTTTCAAAAGGATAAATTTATCACTATTTTCTAGCAGGAAAAAAAAAATCAACATAAAAGGATATCCAATCGCTCCCTTACTTTCTGTGTTTCATATCTGAAACACAAATGAGATAATGGCAATTGCATCAGGAAAACCAAGTTTAAAACAAATGCAGAACAGATTAAGAGTCTTGATATTTGAAAACAAGGTCCCAGACATGAAAATGCATTTTCCGCAACAATGGAAAAGGGAGGCACGGCATTTCTTGAAATTGAAATGAGTTTTTCGCAACCATACAAAAGAGAATTAGATCAATCTAAAGTACATTCAACAGAAAACCTGCTCGTTGCAGATGCGGTGATTTTTATTATGCTCACAAGATGGAGGGTTCTCTTGCTACTTATCAGAGGGGGCATGCTTTCTCAAACTCCTTCTGCTCTTTGCGGCAAAGTTCAAATTCATTTGTATGGTAATACATGCACCCAGCATAAGCATCCAGTTCTTTGCTGCAGTTCTGGTGGAGGTCTCTCAGCCTACAAACACAATGTAGTTAGAAATTGGCATTGATGTACACATTCATGACGGTTCGTCTATCCTTTTGCTTTTCAAGATAGTACATATTCAAATATTCTATTTTAGGGTTGATAAACGGATTAAATTATTGGTCTTAATCGTTGGGCTTGTTGATTAAAATTTGGGTTTCATCAATTAGCATGCCTAAACCTGACCATTTACATGTATGCTTGATTGTTGATAAAAGTTAAAAATATTTTTTCTAGTGTTTGCCAGCATTTTATATATTTTTGCAGGCAAGACGAATGAAATATTCTATTTACGAGTTATGAAATGGTGCAACAGTTTGTGATGTCGTGATCTCAAAAATGATGCACTTTGATTCATGACGTATATGTATCTGGACACACAGTTATGTTCAATTTTCATGTCGTCTGAGGATTATTTTTATTCTTGTTTCTGTTCAGATTGCTTCCAATGAACGAAAAAAGTTTTCGTAGTGTTTGTGCATCAATTTTAAATTTTTGGCTGCGTCAGTCAGGGTTGAAGGGGAGTCCAGTAGCGGAGGATTTAGCTACTAATGTAGAAACTAGAAAGCTGCAAAGATTGAGACATAAAGTTAAACTATGTTGGATTAAAATTTGAAAGCTTGAAATCTGATTCATGTCCACCATCAAAGGCAATCAAATACGTTGGCATCAAAGCTTTTACAGCTAACCATCTTTTTAATATTATAAGAAATGATATGAACCATACTTATCTTCCCACAACTATTCATAACATCTCCACTTATAGATAGTGAAAAATTTGAGGAAAACCACTCAGTTCTATCCTAGTTGGCCAAGGTAAAGCTTGTACAATGACATGAAACAATCCACTTTCTCCTTCGTTTAGGTCAAGTTCGTGGAAATTTCCCTTTCTCTTCTGGACACAAATTCTTCTTCTTCTTCCTTTTTTATTTCACTACCTATGATGGCACTAATTTTGTAGGATATCTAACCTACAGGGTATGAGTGTCAACTCTGACCTATTTGACTCTGCAAACATGGAAAAACTTTAAACCATAAAACTTCAAAAGGATACAATTAGAGGACTGAGTTGGAGTACCAGGAAATTTCAACTTAATGTCCTGCAATTTATTATAATAACAGGTTCTGAAGCAAAACTCCATCACTTAACAATATTAAATGTCTGCAACATAGAACTGACTTCAAATCAAACACTCCACAATAAGAAGGTATAACTTCCCTATCTTCAAGCATATGGAATCTTAAATGTTAAAAGGCCCTCACTTTTAGTAGCTACAATAAAAATGCCCCAAACAACTTTGTGTCATAATTTAATAGCCAAGCAAATTATAAAAGTATGAAAGCGAATAAACAATCTATCTTGCATCACATCTACAAGTATCACGAATAATTTTACTTACAGGTGAAGCACGCATTGAGTTACTTGGCGCCCTTTATCAAGGCATTTCTCAGGGTTAGGATCATCCTTCTTGCACTTTAAAAACGCTAGATTCTCACCACGACATTTAGTTCCTATATGCTTTGCCGCCGCCATCAACAGGGACGAAGTTGGAACTGGTTCTCCGGCCGTATCCACAGTGCTTGCCATCCTAATTAACAGTTACAAAGCTATCAGCAGTCACGTACCTGTCTTTTAGAAGCTTATATATATTTTACAACACACTTCCACACCTTACAATCCCACGAGTGTGAGAAATAAATCAGATGCCTATAAAAATAGTATTGACCAATGTTTCACAATTCATACAATAATTTCAATTTGAGAACAAAATAACAAACTTTCAAGCAATCTAATATTCTCATAATCCTCAAAATATGAAATCAAGCATTGTACACACACAGAAAAAGCAGTGCAAAAACAAAGAATAAATATGAATACCTCGAACAAACCCCTCCCCCCTAATCCCCAATTTGCAAAATATTTACAATTATTTAGGAACATCATTCATAGAAAAACATTAAATTCTCAGCAATACACTCCACTGGAATGCATCAACAAGACTGAAGAAAGAAATCTGCAGACTGTTCCAATTTTCTTACGAGAATCCGAATTGGTAAGGCAAAAATATGATACCGGTCTGCAACTGTACCTCCACAACACAATGAAAAATCGTCCATAAACCAATAAAAATTCAACCATTTCTAAGCACAAATCTTGAGAAAATAATTGAGGCATTCATTATTGAAAAGAAGAAAAATCGAGAGAGATTATTTTACCTTGTCTCTTGTCTGCAGATTTTCTCAGTATTTTGCTCAGAACTCAGACTTGATAGAGAGGATATGGGTCGGGTTCTTACCAACTCCGGTAGATTTTACTATGTTTCGTTAATCGACACTATCTGAAGGGCTATTTCTGTCTTTCTATTATATAGAAGTTGGGCCTTTGCTGCCCCGATAAGTGGGCTTGGATCCAAGCCCTTTCCCTGATAGAAGGTGGACGATTCGGCAACTAAGGACCTCAAGTACAAGCAAACTCTGTCCGTAACTGACCCATTGTCATCCCTAAATGAATTTAACATCATATATGAGGCCCATTTCGGCTAAGTTTTTAGAAGCTTTTTAATCCTTTCTTTCTTTTTGAAATTATATTCTCTTATTTTTAAGTTGGTTTATGATAAGATAAAGGACACAATACTTTGAAAAGAACAAAGTCGAATACAAAAGTATATTGGCAAGGTGTTCTGAGAATTCAAAAAGAAGTCGAATATTTCAGAGTAGGAGAAACATGTGATTCAAACACAAGTAAATTGCCGTGGAAAGACATTTTGGACACCTGGAATAGTACAAGTATAAAAAAATTATCAGAACAGTTCATGATTTCAAGCATAGTTGAAGATCAAACTTCTAAAGCAGATAGAAGATGTTGCAGAGAACGCTCTTTCGGTATAAGTTTTTCCAATGAATATGATTCTGAAGTCCCAACTAAGGAACTGAAAATCTGCAAGACGATATCGAACGAGGACAAGCAAAATCAATTCCAACCTGTCCATTACAAGACCACCTTTCACCGTATAACTCGACCAGAAAAAAGGATAAAATTCTGGATTGTAACCCAAAATTTAAAAGTGATATTGAACTTCAAAGATGGCAACAATCATATATTCCTTGCTGTTACTCTAGAGGCGAAAAAAATCAACTTCCATTGCGTGACAGCAAAAGAATTACAAAATCTAAATACAATGTGTCCGCTTAAAGTATAGGTGAGCTACACGTCAAAATTTACAACAGATGGAACTTTGGCGTAAAGCACAATAATTCATCATCGTATATACAGTATATCAATCAGCAATCATGACGAGGCATAGTTCGTGTTGTTGGAATGATTGATTGAGGAAGTTTCTATAGTGATGTAATGGACGACTTATGAGCAATGTCATATACAGATATGAGGATTTCAGCACCTATTAAGATGATAATCAGCCACTCAAGGAAATCCGATTTCCTATTCTGGAGAATCTCTTGAAGAAAACGAATATTGTGCTGCAAGGGTTGACAAAAAAACATCAGCCAGGTTATTACACCATAATAAGGAAATGTGAATCAGTATGGGGGCCCACAAGAAGCGATACCTCTACAAATTTCAATTTGAAATCAAGGCTTGCAAATCTCTGAGTTAATTGAATTCATCCCTGAGGTACTCCCAAATCTGAGCATATTTAGCATCCTTCCACGCAATATCTGACCTGGATTTAAGTATATGATTTCATCTCAGTTTCAATAGAGAATTAGCAACAAATGGAAATAAAAAGGCATTAAATTTTAGATTGATGAATGAACTAATTCCAGATTCTGCAATCTACGGAGAAGAAGCAACTTATTAACATTGCGTCAGACACAGTAATCAGTCATAGTGTCGTATTCTACCTAGATTTTCACCTTTTTATTGATTTAAATCTATCTTCGAATACAACAGATTAAAAGGCACACAACTGGGCAGTGGGCATCCATCAAAACTTAAGATTAAGAGTAGCTGCATAATCAGATGATATCCTTGTCATGACATGGGACTGCATTCCCTTGAATCAATAGATTAAAAGTACTGGGCCTTTTTATCAACTTTTTCCAACAGTGAAGCAGTAGTGCTTATAAGAAACATTTAACAATATATGTCCAAAATACATATCTGGAAATGTAAGGGTTATATTTCTGCTAAATATGTTGGTAGGTCCACTAATAGAAAGATGCAGTTTGAAGGTGTTCTACATGACAGGGAAACGTAAAACAGAATTAATTGTGTATTCACAGTTTACCTGAAAGGATGAAAGATATACATATATATATATATATATATATATAATCATTTAAAGTTCATCATCAACTGCATCTTATCCCACTATGTGGGGTCGGTGGCGTGAAGTTTATAGGGTCAATTATTTGTCTAAAATTAGTTAACACTATAAATTCATGCAAAAACAAAGTGGCAAAGTTTTACGCCCGATGCCCCTTCTTGTCGTAACCTTCATACGAAGGAGAAATGAGATGAAATTCCAAAACCATCATCATTGGTTTTTCCACTTTCCACTTGCTGGAAAATATCATGAGATGGCGATGAGTTGAGATACTTGCTCATATATTTCATTTTGATTCCCAATTTACAATACTACAATTTTATACATTTATTCATTATTTTAATTTCTATTATTTTCCTTTTCGCATTCTGTTATTTCCATTTTAACTTGTTTCTAGTCTTACACCTCTTACCATATGGTTTCAACATAGTGTATCTATCTTGATCATCTCTGGTACCGAATGGTATTAAATGCATTTTTCGGTACAGCAATCCACCCATTCAATACTCATATATACATGTAAACGTGTGTGTGTGTGTAAAGTCATAATATATTCATTTCCCCATGCTATGGAACAAATTTCATAAGCTGCAATAAAAGAAAAATAATATATCTCTAACTCTATACCACAAAGATGACTCGAGACAGATCCATCCGATTCTTACCTCAATTAATTTAAAATATTACCTTTCAAAAAGTCCTAGCTTAAGAATTACATCAGCGAGGTTTGAATTTGCCTTTCCGACCAGTTGAAAGAGCTTTTTCCGTTCCATTGTAAAGGTTCCAGTTTTCTCCATCCCACGATTGATGTCAGTAAACTCTGCAACCATTCCATCAACCTAAAAGAGAACAGAAAAATATATTCTTAAAATCAAAGGGCATTATCATAAAGTTTAAATATGAAAGTAGATCGGAAACCTACCTGACGAACATAATAGTCAAGAGCAATACTTTGACCAAGAACACTACCAATCGTACGGATCCCATCAATATTTAGGTACTGCAGCATTATGTAATCAAGCCCACCTTGCATCCATGTGTTCAAAGTTGGCTTCTCTCGCACCTCATATTCTAATTTACGTACCGGAAGTCACATCATAAGGATGGAGGAAACAGCAAATAAATCACGCATTTCAATGCATTGTTAAACTAAAACACATAATGTACAAAGGTTACTTATAAATGGGCCCAATTTAGGTACATGTTAACTTTTATACTAAACAGGAATTATGAAAGAATATATAAAGGCTGCATCTCAAACTGACTAGTATCAACTTTAATGCTCCTCCAACAAAAGTTTTAAAAGATGAACTAAAACAAGTCTGGAATCACTTATTTCTAACTCTGTCAAAGCCTCAGATACACCTTTTCCCCTTTGTTATTCACATGGTTATAAAGAATTTTTTATTATTTATAAAGATTTCAAGTCACTGTATGCCTTAAGTTGGCACCATTTTCATTATACATCAATTCGACTTTTCACAAATAAGCAGGCCCAATTCTATTGATTCTTTCTTTGTTTTGGCAGGGACAAGTGAGTAGAATATGGAGGCGAGTAGCTAGAGTACAATACATATGATCAAGATTCAATAGAATAATATATTGGGAGTGTTTGCAAAAACTTCAGCTTTTAGAAGAAATGATTTATTGTAGTAAAAGTAAAAGTAGTTGAGAATCAGAAGTTGGTCGTGTTTGAAAATAAAATCAGAAGTTGGTGAAAAAGTTGGAAAAGTGCTTATTTGTTTGTAAAGGTCAAACCAGAAGCAGATGTCTAAAGCACTCCTCCCCTACTTTTAAATTCTGATTAAATGAAGCAAAATAAGTTGGCATTTGCAATCACTACAAAGTGATTTTTTTAAGCCAAAAACTAAGAAATGTTTTTTTTTAGTGATTGCAAACACTCCCATTATCCATGCCGCACTTCAATTGAATTTTGAACAAACTAAAAGTCATCATAATTGACATTTCCTCTTTTCCATGCAATGATGTAAAAAAATACCATCAACCACAAGAAAAAGGAATATATATTAATAAAATAGTTAGTTAAGTAACACTATGTAAAATTTAAGTTTGAGCTTACAACTGGGCTTACCATCCTTTCTCATCTCAGGAAGCAATCCTGAAGCATGCCTTTCTACAATTTTTAGGTATCCATCAACTTCATGGTCACCGACATTGAATAAAACTATGGAACCATACTGGAAAACTACCATGTAACAGCAATCATTTCCAGCTAAACTAGAACCCAGACCCTGAAAATACAACATTGCGCTACTAATCATGTACAGATTAAAGAAAAGTAGGCAAATTATCAATCATGCATCACATAATCAAAAACGTGCATGATATAGAATAGGTCTACTTCACTTCCAAATAAATGATAGCTCATGTTACTTTTCAAGAAAAATGACGTTAAGTCTATAAACGAAATATACCATAGAAAAAGTACAAGAAACCAGAAAGCCTAAGCTTGCACTTATTGTAGCATTAATATAACAACTTGAAATACATCATATAAGAGGAATTTCGTTTTTGCCATCCGAACCATTCGATTTTGCCACCTAAACTTTTTTCTGGGACACTTTACCTCCTGAAGTTCACGAGTTTTGCACATAGTCTCCTTGGACTCGCCACCGGTGGAATATTCCACCGGAATCTTTTCATGTGCCGTGCACGTGGAGGCAAATTTGTCATTTGACTCACATTATACTAAACTTATTGCACTTTGTCATCTAAACTTTGCGCGATTGTTACTTTGTCATATGAACTTTTAGCGATTCACACTTTGCCACCTCAGTTTAAAGAAAAATCAAAAAGTAATATGTATATACATTTATTTTACATCTTTTTTTTTTTCTTGACCAAAAATAAATAAATTTAACTAGTATTCACTTCAATAAAATATATTATCAATACAATTCTTTTATAATCTCTTTCTTTTTAAATTTTTTATTTTTCTAAGGTGGCAAAGTGTAAATCGCTGAGAGTTCATATGCAAAGTGACAATCACGCAAAGTTTAAATGGCAAAGTGCAATAATTTAGATAATTTGAGTCAAATGACAATTTTGCCCCCACGAGCATGACACATGACAAGATTCCAGTGGAATATTCCACCGGCAGCGAGTCCCACGAGGCTATGTGTAAAACCCGTAAGCTTCAGGAGGTAAAGTGTCCCAAAAAAAAGTTTATGTGGTAAAGTCGAAAAAATCGAATATTATAATGATACAAGTCTATCCATAACAGTGGCCTCAAGTGCAAACCACAAGAACCATCTTGTTTAGTCATAATAGACCTATTCTCTCCGCCTCTTGAACGATCGATGTTTAGTTTGTGCCTTTGTGGGTCATTGACTGTTAGAAGAATATAATATAAATAGAACATCAAGCACAATCTTGTTCCTTTATAGTAATCATGTACAACGACAAAATACTTACAGCTCCAACTAAGTTAAGACATCATTGCATAAACAAAACGTAGACAACAAAACATTGTGTAAGCATAACCAGCCCCACAGGACCACAGGTTCATATTTTTTTGAGAACTGGCTCCTAACCGTAATACTGTAGAGGAGTAAGAAAACAAGCTTAAGGGAGTTCTGCAATATGTCAGAAAGATAGAGGTTAAGAAATTATATGAATATACCTCTCCTCATAATCTTGTTGTTAAGCATATACTATTCTTCTATGAGGTAAAAAACTATACTTTAGGGGAAAACTATGATGTTTCATCATTTTAATGAAATATTTTTATCGGAAAAATCCATAACGGATTATTAGACAACTTGGCAGCATATCTGAGGTGAACCCACGAATTCACCTGAGTAATACTATAGAATAACAAAACAATGGTGGTCATCCAAGGATTTGTGGCATAGCAAAACACAATTAATGTCGATCTACTTCACTAAGATACTTTTGGTAAAAGTTTTTTCCTATTTCACTGAGAAGAATAGATATACCCAAGTAAGCCCAGCATTCTGATTGAAATAAAGGCTAAGAAAGAATGCTATAATTTTATTTATGAAGAATTCAAATCCTGAAAAAGCTAAAATCCTACTAAAAATTTACTGGTCTGCTATCATTAGAATTCACCATTTCAATTAAGAACAAAAGTATCTAATATCTATAACAAATTAGTAGGATTATTTACTAGCAACTTTCTCTTTATGCACTGCCATTATAGGAGACAAGGAGTTATTCAGCTAGGAGGATTACACACAACCATTTTACAGAAGCTAGGCGTATTAGACACTGTAATATCGGAAAAGAACAACAAAAAATCATAATTCATTGTCTAATAACTATAATGCAGATGGAACTCAATTACAAAAAGAAAACTTACATTAGGGTCAGGTCTCAAATCACCAAATCGCAAAACCACATAATTAGTCATTCTAGACGATGGTGGAATAAAATTATGTTTATTCTGCTCCACCAAGCTCCTCAAATCGACGCTGCCACACAATCACCAATTCACCACCGCCAAAGTCAACAATATAAAAATCAAAACAAAACAAACACTGAAAACAAACAACTACTCAAACCTAGTGGAGAAGAAAAAAGCCCTAACGGGAATATAAGCATTGGAAGCCTCATTAACTTCATCCTCCTCCTCAAAACCCACCACCTCCACCCGGCCATCAATCTCCGAGCCCGAGACGGGGTCGTTCCACTCCACAGTACTGGCAGCAGACGAAGAAATTGAAGAGATGCATTTCGACAAGGCGAACCCGGGGTTCCGCTGCAAAAACGACACCGCACGTGAGGTGCTCAACGAAATGTAAGACTGAGAGGGATTTGGTGCCAAGCTGAACACAATATAGGAGGAAAAATTGGGATTGGGGTTAGGTTTCGTGGAGAGAGTGGAGAAGTTTCGCGAGGAAGTGCGAGTGGGGACTGTGAAAATGGCTTTGGTGCGGGAAGTAAGCGTTATCAGCCTCATTTCTCAGCAGTTGAGCTTCTGCTACTCTGCATACATTTCTTTGCTTTCTCCAGTGTAGGTCCGTAGGAGGAGGGGCTGGCTGGAGAGGTGGGAGCAGGAATCAGGAAATGTGAATGGGTCTCTTCTGTGCAGTAGATACAATTTCTTCTAAAGTCGTCTTGTTGCGAGAATCCTAGTGCGTAATTAGGACTGATGTAAATATTGTGAGAAGATAGATTATACAGTAAAACCTAATTAATAACTATCGCTTAAATAATATGTTTGCCTAGTCTCGACCCGGGAACAACGTGATAGATTAATAATTCGTTAAATTTATAAGATAATATATACATGAAATGTGGGGATTAATAATCCTTTAATATACAATATATTTGTAAATGAAACTTAAAAAAAAAAAAAACGATTCATTTGTTATTTGTTTCTTGTTGAATTTGATGTCACCTTGAATCTTATTTTTGACTTTTGTTGTAGTAAGAACTTTTAGTAAGGTTTTCTTGTAGTTCAACAATAATTATTCAATCTCATTGTAGCTGAGCTTTCTTTTGAGAATGAGATCTACGGTAGAATTGTTTTCTTCAACTTCAATTCACATGTAGCTCTCGACACCGCTTTCTCCTCGGTCAACAACTATATAGTTTCAATGTCTCTTCAACTATATAATATAATACTGCATTAAAAGGCTTAATATTTTGGTGTTTTGTTTGGTGGCAATAAAATGATTTACATCGTTCAATCGTTCAATAATTTTTAGATGAACATGACAATTATCCACAAGCAAAAATGTGTTCGACAAGTTGTATTTCTATAAATTAATAGATTATTAATTTATTGATTATTTAATATTTCGCTAAATTAATAATTTTAGAAGTCCTGTGATTATTGATTTATAGAGGCTTAATTGTACCTTATTATTGTAGTTGTTTGGTTAAATAAAAATAAAAATAAAAGATATTAAAATAAAAATAATCAAAGAATGTTTAAATCAAAATCCGGCGGTCAAACCAATCTGATTGATTGAATCTTGAACCAGTAGCGAGACCGGTTTGCTCATATGTGGGGATTTTAAAACATTGGTCACCCCAATATCCTAGGGCGATCTTGAGGTGGTCAAGATTGTGCCACAAGGCCCCGCCCATAAGGCCCCGGAGTTCTGTGTTTTTTTCATTAGTTATATAGATATAACGGTTGACATGAGTAACAAGATTGTTAGTTGCTAGAGTGATAGCGATATCATCGATTGAACTTTAAGGTTTAGAGTTTAAATCATAGACAATTTGCAAAAATTAAGAGACTTTCTTCCCTCTATATCTAACTTTTTTTTTTCTTTTTGCAATGCACTTGACATATCTTATTCATATTTTAATTAAAAATTTCCCATTTGTGCCTAACTAATTCATTAGTAGTTTTCTTTCTGCTATGGTAAATGAACTATCTTTTTTTTTAACTTTATTTTAATAAGAGCGTAATGTTAAAGTTGGAGTATGATGTTTTAGCTATTGCATATCCTAATTCATATGTTAAATCGATGAAATTACATTTATAACATTGATTTCGTTATTTGTAATTTTTTTATGTGAAAAGGGCCCTCTATTTTGGGATCAACCTTATGTTTCAATGGTAAAAGCTTGTGTTGTTAGGACGATTGACCCGAGTTTAACTCAATATGAGTATGTGTGTGTGTGTGTCCACTTCCATACTCCCTTCCAAGTCCCAATTGTACTAAGAAAAAAGAGCTCATATATTTTTCTCGTTTTGGGCCCCTCGAAATCCTAGATCGACCCTGCCAATATCAATTTAATATCTTTGTCCTTGTGTGAGACAATGAGTATATTGTTGTATCTCATAAAGAGGGTGTTTGGTTGAACGTGTAAACTCTTCAAAATATCTTATAAGATGTCTGTGAGTGCTTATAATTGTTTCAAAAGGGTTTTGGTAACTTTTTTTTAAAAACATATTTTATAAGCTGTCAAAATAAGATGTTAGGACTTAGAAGTTTTTAAATTATTTTTAAAAATGATAGGGAATCCCATTCTACTTTCAAAATAATATATTATTTCAATAATCTCTTTTAACTTTGGTTATTTTAATTACAAAATTATAATTGCTAACATCGTATAATCAAACTCTTTCATCTTATTTATTCAAATAATTCAGCAACTTATTTTCAAACTAAGATTTAGCATCCTATAAGCTCTCAAAACATCTTATAAGATATATGAGTTTATAAAATATTTTAAATAAACTTAGAAAATGTATTATATGATTGCACATGATTGGCCATTGTGTGATTTTGCAGTTATGTGTCATCCACGTTATTTTACTAAATAATTAGTAGTTGATACCATTGTTATTTATAGTTAACCTCGATGGTTTAATACTTTATTAATTTAATAACTTCGCTTAAGTAATATTTTTTGTTTGTCCCGACTCAGGAACATTGTGCTAAATTAATATTTCGCTAAATTTATAAAACAATACATACATGAGAATTCATACAAGTCCCATGGAATATATAAATTAATAATCCTTAATATGTATAACATTTATGATTAATCTACGATGACTATATAAAAAAAAGACCAAACTATCATATGTTTCTTGTTGAAAATAAGGTCACCTTTAATATCATTTATAATTTTGTCAAGGTAGTAAAAACTTTTATAGTGTTTTTTCTCGTAGCTTAGCAAAAAATTATTCAATGTCATTGTTGAGCTTCCTTTTGAGAAGAGAATCTACTGTAGAATTATTATTTTATTTTATGATTCACACGTTTCTCTCGATTATCTGTTCGTAGGTCAATAACTCTACAATTTCAACATTCCTACATTTGTATAATACCCGCATCACAAGATTGAATCTTTTGATGTTATGCTTGGTGGCAAGAAAAAAATTAATATTTTGCAATCATTAAATAGTTTTTAGATGAGCATTTTTCTACAAGCTATATTTATATAAGTTAATAAATTATTAATTTATTGATTAATTAATATCTCGCTAAAATAATAAATTTTAGAGGTCACAAGGTTATTAATTTATATAGATTTAATTGTAATTATACCACGAACACCCTTAATCAGACTGTCAGAATAAATAATACTATAACTAATAAAAATACTTAAAGTTACATTTCAAAAACTTTGATTATTAGTTATTGTTGTCTTAATCATTTTCGTCATGTTTATAACTTGCCACATAATATAAACATATGGTGAATTATAAAAATAACATTTAAAGTTCAGTCTACTAACAAACAACACAATTATCTTTTTAAATTATAAATATTTTATTGATACATTACTCTATTTTACAATTTACAAATTACACCTAAGTGAGTACAAAAAATCTCATTTGTAATGTTTTAATGGGGTTGTAACACAAAAATTATTGTTTGCAAATTAACAAACAAGAAAAAGTGCACAAATCAAAAATTTGTAATACAAATTCTTATTGTCTGCGAAATTAACAAACAAGAAAAATCATTCAAATTAAATTTATTTGAATCAAATGGATATACTGGGTTACAATCTCTAGAAAATTTCATGGTTCTCCTTTTCAATATCGAGAATTTCGGGATTTGAAAATTTGGAGGTGGAATCTCCTATTTGATCTCCTCCGGTTTTGAATTTGTTTTTCAACAACGATAACTTGAAGGCTTGATAACTTATTCTCAAATCAAACGATGAATCTTCAATAATTTTGACTTTATGACTTGGAAGTTTGTTGATGAAATCGATCATTCAATCTTCTGCAAGATGAATTTGACTTCAATAACGTTAGTCGAGGCGCTTGATAGCTTATTCACGACTCAAACACTAGGACTTTAGTTGAATCCAAGATGAATGTCTTGAATGTCGCTTTGAACATTGCGAATCAATTTGAATTTAATTTATTGAGTAGAGAGAATTTCGCCACCGCTACTCCTTTTCCACCAAATTGTGATTTAATTCATCAAGAATGACTCTATTTATACTTGTAGGATATAAATTATTGGATAACTCATGTGATGCAAAGACTTGATTTAATTGCTCAATTCAATATTTGATATTTACACAAAATGTGATAATTATAAAATGAGATAACGATCACTTAATTATCTTATCAAGATAAGTCATAATCTCCAATGATCGAGATTTAACAGTTGTCAATATTTAATAAGCGACAGCATTTACATGTCAACAAGGTATTGATAGTTTTAAAAGATAATATTAAATATAAGGGGTAATACCATAATATATACACACATTAATATGCAAAAATATTTACTTGCAACTTATTTAGAAAAAAATAATAAAGTTCTTAATCACCATTATTTGTAATTAAATAGTTGAAAAATTCTTCACACACTAATCTATGAGCCTATGACCATCAAAATTAGCCCAAAATCACTTAACCACTAATCCATGACTAAGACTAGTCTCCACTTCCACACCATTAATTTTGCAAAGTCACATTGACTTTATACTTTATAGTCCTAGGAAACAACAGTTAGGACAATACAAACACACTTTAATTCAGCCCTCAACCACATCTTTGGGGCATTTCCACACACACACGCACGCACACGTATTTGTGTGTGTGATTTATAGTATAAATATATACATATATAGGAAATGATTTAATTTATTTAATGCATTAAAAAGGCCATCCACTAAAGGCGTCTTAATCCTGTGGTTTTCAATCATCACTTCGTGCCGTACAGACTCCCCGAGTTGGTTTTCGCGTCTCTGTATTTCTCTCTCTATATCGCTGCCTTTATTCTTGATAAAATCTCTGTAAGTTTTTTTTTTTTTTTTTCCTTTTTCCTCTGTGAATGTAATCTCAAAACCCTATCCATATTGTTCATTCCATTAGGTTATGTACATTCATTCACATAATGTGTGTGTTTTTGTACGTGTCCTTGTTTGTGTTCGGTGGGACATGTATTTAAATGAGACATGTTTCAATGTGAATGGCTTAAACGCGCATTCGTTGGTGTTTTTGGGTTTGTGTTCGAAATGAGATGTGTTTCTGGTTTTTCTGATCTGAAAATGCGAGATTGTTAATTTTTTTTTCGTCCTTTTTATTCCTGAATTTTTGTGAATGACATTGTACTTCACATTAGGGTTTGTATTTTGTTATTTTTGTTTATGTTTAGCGCAGGGGAGAGGAAATGTATTTGCATGCTTTGATGTAGGCTTGGGTTATATTTGGGTGTTTTTTTTCCTTTTCTTTTCTTAAATTCGTGTAGTTCATTGAAATAAATAATTTATTGAATGATTTTCTTTTTTCATTTTGTTGTGTTTTTCTGGTTTTTATTTCTGCAGCTTTTTTTATTGGGGCCAAAAGGTAATGATGAGCAACGAAGAAGAGAAGAGGTGTCCGCTCTGTGCGGAGGAGATGGATTGGACGGACCAGCAGTTCATGCCTTGCAAATGTGGATATCAGGTAATGTTAAATTGTATTTAAAATCTTCTTACTTTGTTTGCGGTTGGTTAATTAGCTCGAGTCGATGTGCAGCATTACATTGGCTTCTTGTATTGTATTTTCTTTTGGGGGAAATGCTCCCGAATTTGAATGAAATGTAGTGTGAAACCTGGATAGTTCATTTTCTGAAACCATGTTTTTTGGCATTGGATGATTGTCGGGAGAAAGCAATGCTCGATTCATGGGAAGTCTGTAATCGATATTTTATAGAAAAAGGTTTTAGAGATTTACCCTTGTCCAGTTTTTCTTATGATGGACCGGTGATTGTAATTGATGTTCGCTTATGGTGTGTCCTTTTTTTCTTTGAGTGGTTAGGAGGGGGTTGGGTTTCTATTTGGCGGATGGGGGATGTAGGTGAAATATGTCTTAATTGCTTATCTTCTCATGCGATGCACCTTTGATTTTGAAAAACTTTTAGTCATTAAGGTGCTACTGGTGTTGCGTGGATCGTCTCAGTTTATGCCCAGTTGTATTCCCTTGAGCTTTGACATGATCTTTGATGCCATCCTTAATTTTTCTTGCTCTATTTCCAGTATATGAATTCTGGACTGCAAGAATGACTGTCGAGGGTATTTCGTCATCATGTTTTACTTATACACATCCATTTTATAGGGCAAAGTGACTATTTTAACCTGCAAACTTTTACTTGTAATTCCATCCCTGACCTATCTTTGATTTGTTAACTTCAGTTGTTAATACGTTGAGTCTGATACTAATTTTCCAGTTTGATGTTTCGGTCTCGATGTTAGGCAGTTGTCTTTAATATGGAAATATTTTTTTGGTCAGCTCGACTTTCCTGGTTCGATTTTCTTCTTCACACGTTTCATACTTTCATTAAGTGTGACAATGTTATTTGAATGCTGTTTTGTCTAAAGAAAGTTGTTACTGTTCTCTGTCTGAGCTTGCTTTTGTTTATATTATAGATCTGTGTTTGGTGTTGGCATCACATAATTGACATGGCAGAGAAAGATCAGTCGGAGGGACGATGCCCTGCATGTCGGACGATCTATGAAAAGGAGAAAATTGTTGCAATGCAAGCAAATTGTGAAAGGTTCTGATGTTTTATGCCTTTTACACTTCTGTATTTTCTGAAATAATCTGATTTTAACAGTTTGTTGATAATTATTAATGTATAGGACAATGATGAAAATTTCTAGTAGGAAAGCCAAGCCACCAAAGGCCAAGCCAAAGGCTAATGAAGTAAAGAAGGATTTGACAAATATTAGAGTGATTCAGCGGAAAATGGCATATGTGATTGGACTACCTCTTAATCTAGCTGATGAAGATGTAAGGAGTTTTTCTTACTGTTTTCTGGTTTCTTTTTAGAACATTTGTGTTCCTTAGGAGTTACTTTTTTATATTATTAAGTTTGCTTTTAGATAAGCTATTAGCTATATTCAAAATTTTTGCTTTGTTTTCCTCACTTCTTAAGAGGTACATTTTTTCTGATCAGGTATTGCTGCGGAAGGAGTATTTTGGTCAATATGGAAAAGTGACTAAGGTTTCTCTCTCACGAACTGCTGGTGGGACCATTCAACAGTTTATCAATGACACATGCAGCGTGTGAGTTAAAATCTGTCAATTGCGCTGCTATGCTTTGAAGTTTGTCTTTGATGATTATTTTCTTTTAAGAGGTTAATCTTAATATTTGCTAGTTGTGTTTGATTATTATGTCTTCTAAATTTTTATGCCCCTGGTTCAGTTTGATATAATTACTTATTTTCCTTTTCTTTTCTTTGATTTATTTATTTTCTTTATGATTCGGTATATTTGACACCAAGATAAAATGAGACATCAAGCAAAAAGCCGAAACATAATTGAATAATTAAAGTTGTTTGCTTTCTATTGAATAGTAAGTACCTGGATTTCTAAAGCTGGTAGTCAGTTGATACTGTACTCGTGTTTTCATGCAATATCCTTGTGTTTTATGAATGTGCATTCTCTTATTCCGAATTGAATTTGAATGCATGACATATCTAAAGGTCAGCTGGAAAGCACAAAAATGTTTTGTGTTATTCCTCCTGTGCTGAACTCCATATGAGATCTTGGGACTTTTTTTTATTACGGTTGGTGATCTAATATTTAGTTGGAGGAATTATATGACCTGTGGTTTTCCTTGACCTGGATAAATAATTAAGATATGGAGGTTGATTGGCATTCACCTATTTGCTTTTCTCACTCACTTACACCCACTAACTCTCCCTTCTCAAAAGGGTGCAAGATAGTTCATCCAGTTCATCATCACATGGAAATTGTTAAAGATGAAGGCTGAAACGAGAGATGATTTTGAATCTTAAAATTTAACAATTTTGACAAGAGATTGTGGTTTGGATATCCCTGTGGAGGTTGATAGACCGAGGAATCTACAACAACACAGATGAAGTCATTAACTTCCTTACATGCTTGATGTCAAGAATTGATGCCGTTATTACCTTTATGTTATGTCTCTGTATATGTCTTACTAAATTCACTGGGCATTATTTCATGTTGGTGCATGCAATATTTCACACAATTCTTGAAGAATTTGTTTCCTGCCTATATTGCTTATTTTTGCGCCCTGGTGCTCATTATGTCATATTCCAGATACATAACATATTCAAAAGAGGAAGAGGCCTTACGATGTATTCAATCGGTTCATGGTTATGTCCTGGAAGGTAGATTTTTGAGGTAAGCACCTCCTGCCTTGTTTTATACTTTGGTCATATGCATATACTTTGATTTTTTGGTAACATTAGCAATTGGTCAATTACTTGTGCAGGGCATCATTTGGCACTGCAAAATATTGCCATGCTTGGCTCAAAAACATGGTATAGATGCATTATACTTTTGTGATTGCTTTCTTTTCACAGTCGATCCTGCAAGAAGTTTCTTGTATTATATGAATGAATAACTGTTTAGAGTTGTTTCTTATTTCATTTCAGCCTTGCAACAATCCTGCTTGTTTATATTTGCATAGTATTGGGGCTGATGAAGATAGTTTTGGGAAAGATGAGGTTGCTGCAGTTCATACGAGGTATCATGCGTACAGCCCTTTCGAATTCTTGTGTTATCTTCCAATTTTCCCTGTATTGATCTGTTCTTAAAAAAATGGTAAATTTGTCTACATCCTGTTGAATTAAGTGTTTGTGATATTATGACCATAAGAGAATGTGGTGAATTTAAAGGATTTTTTGCTTTCTAGACATAGACAATGGTTGCCCTTTACATCAAATTGACCCAGCCAGATTCCTTTGTAGCTAAATGGATTAAGCTAATATATATTCTTTTCAGTTTTAGATGGGAATTATACTGTGGAACGTGGTCTTATGACTCTTATCTCCATTAGCTTATGTTAGTCTGGCAATCAGTCTTATGAAAATATTGCACATGCATGTGGTAATCGTTCTTGCTTAAAAGGAAATTGGATTATAAAACTTTATACTAGCTTTGAGAAGCAGCAATTTGCTAGCATCTGTGGATATCATGAACAAGTTAAATATTTTCGTGAATAATGTGGTCTTTAGTGGATCATTATTGGTGCTTGTCTTTACCTTGCTCCTTTTTTGTTGTTTTTCTAGAGCATATTTAAGACTGTGGATGCATATTCAATGTGTATGATTTGTATCCGTTTACTTGGGCTTCACATTGACTGTAATTTCTTGGATGGCTCCTTTACCAGTTATATAATATTCCCGGAATTGTGAGAGTGTTTAGATTTAATCGTTTATGTGCTATTAAAGATAAATGTGCTGGTTTGATTGCTTTATCTAGTTTTTACTGGTTTATTGACCCTTTCTATTTTGTGGTTTTAAAGGAGTAGAGTTCAACAAATTGTTGGCGCTGCAAACAATGTGGTAAAGCGCTCTGGCGATGTGTTGCCTCCTCCAGTTGATGATATCTGCAATAGTACCTGTACTTTTACTGACAAACCTACCATAAGAAGTGGCACATCTGTAAGTAACTTTTTCAAATTGTCACTTGATTTTAAAATTGATGAACATGGTCAGAGCATGATCATAACTTTTTATTCGTTGATTGGTACCATTTTTTTCGTTGGATAACTCCTCACAATTATCTATATATAATATCAGTTTTGTTATTTCTATGTTCTTCTTTTGCTGTGATATGATCATTGTCTCTGGTGTCAATGTCCAGGATGCAACTCATGGTTCTGCAAATAGCACTGGTGATTTAACTTGCCCACTATCATCTAAGGAGAAGGAAGGAGCTATTGCAGTACCTCACAAAATTACTACTTTTGTAGATATTGTTGGACGGTCTAATTGTGCTGCTCTTGAAAAAGATGGAAATGTTCCTGAAGATAGGAGGATTTCAAACCTATGTTCTGAATTATCTTCAGTAACAATTAGTGGAGATATGCAAGCAGGAGAGCCATACTCTTTTCCTTCCATGTTCAAAATGTCCTGTTCTAATCACATTGGGAATGGGTTATTTGAAAATACTCCAGATGAACCATCATTGTTATCGGATGATCAAGGATCTAAGGGCAACTGTTCAAGTAATAGGGGCTTTTTTGTTCATCCACCTTATCCTGCAATAAATTCAGAGGATTCAGGTGTTCCGTCATTTTTACACAAAAAGACACATAGTGTGAATGGTTTTACTCTGGATCACAATCCTGTACATAATCATGAGGATGAGGCTGCTTTACCTATCAGATGTGTAAATTCTGTATTAACTGATTCATGCCAGGAGATGAAGTTTCAAAATTCTGCTAAATCTGATAGAATTTATAGAAGTTCCAAGTCATTTTCCAATGAAGAAATAGTTGAGCACTTACGAAGGATAGATGATGGTGACTTGAACAATGACAAGGAAAATTCTGTTTTAGATGCTGTGGAAAGCAGTATAATTTCAAATATCATGTCGATAGGATTGGATTCATGTGAAGATTCTTTGACAATGCCTAAAGGTTTATCTGAGTTTCTTGATGAAACTGATGGGTTAGGTGGTTCTTCTTGGAGTTCTGGAAATAGTGACCAATCAGGATACTCATTTGTTAAACAAGAGGGCTTTGCAAATCAAATGGCCGAGTCTATCCTTCCAGAGTATGGGAATAAGAAGGAGCAGTACTTGTGTAAGCCTCAGTATCCAGGTAAATAAATATATTTTTTCCGGCTTCAATATTTTATTAATTGATTATAATATATCATTTATATTATTTCGGTTGTGCATCATCTATAAGAAAATCATCAGGGTTGTTATCTTAGAACTTCATGAGTTTTGCTATGAAAGGAAACAAGATGTTTGCAGATAGCTATTTTGACCTATCGGAAGGTCTAATTCCAATCATTGATGGTTTTGCCATGATTTGGTTGTAATTTTCACGTTCAGTTGCCTTTCTCTAAAATATTGATTTGATTATCCTCTTTGTGGTCCTTAGTGATACACATCCATCAAACTTGGTGGCTGATTAATGGCTTGGACTTGGAACTATGAGTGGGTAGCCATTCGGGCTCGTATTACTGGTTTAACATTTTTTAGTCATCAAAACCTTCGATGTGATTCCAATTTTCCATTATGTTCGTCTCACATTTTTTCCTCTAAAGCACAGGTCAGGTGTTACACATTCTTGTAGCTGTTAGCCTGAACATTTAGAGACTAGAAAATTCTACTTTGTATAAGAGGATATTTCTAAGAGCTCTATGAATTATAATACTACGAAATATTTTCGAAACATATAATTGGACCTTGCTCTATATTTTTGAACCAGTTTATGGTTCTTTTTGTATCTGAGTCTGCTCATTTGCAATCAGCCTGATTTTGTGTATCTGTAAATCCATTCTCTTCCTACAGTAAGTAGGCCTCAAAATTTAGCTCCGTCTGGGTTCTCCGTGCCTTCTAGAGATCCACCTCCTGGGTTTTCTACAAGTGGAAGAATGGGCTGTTTATCCCGGGCCTCGTCTGGTTTGTTCTAAAAAACACCATTCCTTCTCAGTGCTACTCTCTTTATCTTTAGTCATTCATTGCTGGTTAACACATCATTTTTCCCTCCTGTTCTTTTGCAGGTATTGGTTTGGCTAATGCTTCCTCTTTTCCCAGCACTTTTCTTCAACCATCTTCAACAAGACTCAATAGCAGCATCAATGATGTCGATTTCTTCGACCCTACCTTATTAAATTGCAGTAAAGGTAGACAAACAAATGGGTTCGAAAGCCCAAGCTTCGAAACGAGGTCAACCACTAATCCACGGCTGAGCACCTTTGAGGATGAGTCGAGACTCTGGCTTTTGATGCAACAATCGGCATCTTCACATCAAGACTCTAAATATTCTCAAATGTTTGCGGCCCAAACTCAATCCACACAGCACGAACCGAGTTATACAGGCCATATGGGAAACGGGCTGTCTGGACTAGACAACGACATATATGGTTTATCTTCAAGACTCGTCGATAAACACCAAAACTACGATTCATCTTTCTTCACGCAAATGTCACAACAGACGTATACAAACAGTCACATCTCTAATATCAACGGCTACAGGCATAGTCTGGATGAGGTTCAACATAAAGGTGAAGTGGGCATGAGAAATGAGAGACTAGGGGTCGAGTACTTTCCCAGGTATGGGGATTTAATGTTTAATTCGAGCGATGTATACAACACCAGAGTATTCGGGTTGTAGTTTTTCGTAATTTGGTTGGAAATGAAATTCTATTTGACCAAACTCATGGGATGTGTAAGTTTGAGTAGAAGATGGAAGTGTTTCAAATTATTGATCAATGCTTTATGGTTGCTGTGCTCTGGTTTATTGTTATTTCTGCATGAACACTTCATTTTGAGTTGTTATGGTAATAGTTGGTATATGGTATATCTAAGTTACATTTTGATCGTAATCTTGAACATTTGTAATAGGATAGGCGCTAGGATTCAGATGTAGCCCAAGTGGTCAAAGGGTGTGTTAGTATTACTGAGCAAGTATACTCAGGTTCGAATCACATCCCCCTCTTCAAGGTCATCCTCCGATTTTGAAGTAAAAGATCTTCCATCATAGTTTCTTCGTTTTGTAGACAAAAAATTGATATTTCCGTGTCTACAGAATGAAGAAAATATGACTTCTTCAAGCATATATTGAGATTTGGTTGGAATAAAATTCTACCAATATTAACAGTACGTGCTTGGTGCCATCCTTGAGACTACACAAGGATGCTATATGGTCACTATTGTTATTTTCCTTTTTTTTTGCGGTTAATTATAGGATTATCCATATTGTTTGACTTGTTTACTTTGACACACATCTAAATTCATGACAAAATGATCTATTGAGATATTACAAATGGTCATTGAAGTTTGTCTCTGTTTTACAATTACCACTTCTCATAGGTGCTTGCTAGGTGCAGTTTGTAAATTGAAGAAAAAAATTCAATGGGATATTTGTGATAGTTTAATAAACTGGCCAAATTTAGGGAATTTTGTAAGTATAGTATAACATCGATAATTAATCGAGTCCTGATTTGGGGATAACAAGTAAAATTAATAATTCGCTAATTTGATATCTCATAAAATTAATTAATATTGTTAGTCCCAAAGTTATTAATTTATAGAGGTTTAACTGTACCTCTTGGTCCTCTTTTCCCATTAATAAACTAAATCTTTTCCCATTAATAAACTAAATTGCTATTTTGAGCTTAAATTAGAAAATATATTAATTTGAAAGTTAACATCATATTCACTATTGTGAATGTCGAATTACAATTTTCATTAGAATGACAAAGAAAAAATAAAAATTTAATATACCCCCAATACAATGAGCGATTTTTTACATTACCTCTTAAACTATTTTTTTCAAACCCCCTGAACTCAGGAAAATTTCTACGGTCTCATTTGATCATCTCCGTCGGTGAAATATTCTCGTCAGATCCGCTGGCGGGAGGAAGAGATGGGACCATAAAATTTTCGTGTAGTTCAGAGGATTAAGTAGAAAAAAAAATAGTTTAAGGGGTAATGTAGAAAATAACACATAGTTTGGGGGTTAAATTAATATTTCCTCTAGGTGATTAAATCAACTTCAAATTTTTATTTCTCTTCCTCAATTCTTAGATTTACTAGCTTACCATGTTCGTCTTTTCTTTGTGTGTCATCTAATTGTAAATCCTTGAATTATGTGTGTTCGTAAACACATGTGTATTCTGTATAATATGTTAATAGTATTATTGATTTTGTCAAAATGATATTTCGGTTTGTTGGGTTCGTGACCCTTCTATTGCTTGTGCATCGAATAAATTAAGTCATCTAGTGGAGATGAATGCCATTCCTATATTTGATTGGGGTTTCAAAGCTAATGTTCTTTAATTTGGTTGAAAGAAATGGTTTGTTTTTAGTGTCCAAATATTTTTTCAGAATAACAACTTGTGAAAATTATAAAACTATGATATAATTTATATTTTATTTTTATACATACGCATAAACAATATAAATATAAATACCTATGAAAATTCTAATGTACCACCAAACTATGCACAATTTTTGGAATCACATCATAAACTATTTTCATATAGTCCAGGGAGTTTAAATGGCACAAGTTCGGGTCAAAAGCCCAATCATCCTAAACCGGGCCAACCCGGTGGATCTGGTACCAACCGGATAATAAAGTCCCATATATCAAATATAGCCTTTTGACCCAACAACTTATCAAGAATGGCCTTTGACCGGCATTTATTGCTTAAAAAAAATAGAAAAATGTAGAAATTGTACACTTCCCGAAATGCCCATCATAAAAGACGCAGGGTCGATTAACCGGTCATTTTGGATCGATTAATCGACTGGTGCGTACCATGCAGAATCGGGTCGGTTAATCGACCCACTGAGTCGATTAACCGACCAAAGACATTAATGTGTCGTCGAGGTCGATTAATCGATCGTTAATCGACTAAACAAATGTGGTGGTCGAGGTCGATTAATCGACTAAAGTGGTCGATTAGAAATTTAAAACCCTCTGTAGGGTTTATAAGCCCTCAATCGACTCTAAACGACAATCGTTCAAATCGACCCTCACCACTGTCAAAGCGACCACCATTGATTGCCGTCGTTGATAGCCGCCGTTGATAGCCACCGGTGCCGCCGTCGTTGGGGAATATTTTCTTGCGACTTTTGTCTATAAAGTAAGAGTTTTATTTTGTTTTTTGAATTAGTTATTTTAACTGCATTGTAAATAATGTTATGATGGTTTGAGGTATTGAATTATTGAATGAATGTTTTTTTTTTTTTGACACCTTGAATGAATGTTATATACTGAATGGGGTTTAGGGTTTAGTTTGAATTGAATGTTAATGTTATTTGGAATGTTGCGCTTATGGGAATGTTGTGTTTTTCATTGCAAAATTTTGTTGGGAGTCTTTGGGGAGGAATGTTAGACGCTTATGGAAAATGTTATATAAAGTGTTTTTTTAAGCAAATAATCGCTTGATAATCGCTAATATCTCGATTTCTTGCAAGTTAAGCGATATTTAACACTCCAAAATTTGTCTTTTCTATTTCAATTATACGAGAAAAAATGGCATACCTCACCACCATTGAAAATCGGTTTGATTCAAGAGTTACATCCCGATGTAACTTACAAGTTCTAAGGCTAGTATATGATAAGTTAGACGCCGTACACAAAGAGATGTTGTTGAACTCGGCGGAGAATTATACAAGTTCCGTGATAATATGCGATTTCTTGTAAACTTCTTCATGCTCTATTATTTATGAGGATTAAATCAGGTTGATGATGAGGTATGGTTCCGTGTTGGGGATGCAAATGTCGATTCGGGTTCTCGGACTTCACTCTCATCACCGGATTAAATCCGGAATTGAGAATGATTTTGTAAAGGACATCCCATCGATAGACGGTTAGCGGTAGAGTATTTTGGGGGAGGGAAAAAGGTCATTCAACCAAGTGTTTTGAAGGCGGCTTTTAAGCACCAGGCAAAGAATGAGGAGGACCGATATAAATTGGGATTGGCCTCATATATGAGTGTGTTTTGCGGTGTAAGGAGCCAAAGACTTCAATTGATATGAAGATTCGCAAGTTGTTGATAATTTGGATCTTGTCAATAAATACCCTTGGGGAAGATCATCCTATGAATATCTTTTACACGGTTTGAAAACTATGATCGCTAAAGTTGACCATCACAGCCTTTCTCGGGGCTTTACACATGCGATGCAATGTATTTATCAAAGTCATTTTCGTTAGATTACAATGTATATTTTCAATTTCGATAAATATTTATAACATTGGATTGTTTGTTAGGTATGGGCATTTGAGACCTTTCTCGCCGTATGCCGAATGTTTAGAATCGAAAGAACCGAACAAAGACTTCTAGGATGTGTGGGTGGAGGTCCACAACCACTTTGGCTTTTGGGAGATTATTGCCGTCTTGGACGAGCCTATGGTAATGTTGAGATTATTTTTAATTGCGTATAATTTTTAATCGACATTTTGATATTATTTGTAATAGATATTGTTTGTGAATGGCGGGATGAAGTTTTGTTTCCATTGTCTCCGACACAAGAAGAAATGGAAAAGGAATATGTTGTGATGTTTCGGCGTGTTCCCGAGGGATCTCGATTATCCTTTGGATGAGGAGACGGTGCCCACGATGATCGGGAGATGGTGGAAGAGAGAGACAGAGTGATAGAGACAGACTGAGACGAGAGAGACAGGCACACGAGAGAGAGTCGGGATGTCCATGAGACGGAGCATGGAGGCGATTCTCGAGTACCCCCACCTTCCACCGCCCTTCCATCGGTATGAGGCAGGTTTTGGATGCCGTGGGCCACGCCGACAAAAAAAAACAAGATGATGCTTTTTCTTTTCTAAACAAAAAGGTCGAAGATGCTTTTTCTCTTTAGCGGAAAGATCGAAGAATGGACCGCAAGATTTATGCATTAGACCAAAAACTTGAAGCAAGAAGTCGCCTTATACGTGGTTCACTCTCGAGAGACAGCGTGGAGACGGGTCGTCTCCGATTATGGGACGGTGGTGGAGACAGAGAAGACAAGAGTCAGCCGTTGAGGAGGAGGAGCATGATCAGCCGTTGAGGAGGAGCATGATCAGCCATTGAGGAGGAGCATGATCAGGTTGTTGAGGAGGAGCATGATCGAGGTTGTTGTTGGTCGGTCTTTTGAGGAGAGGAAGATCGAAGAGAAGACCCGATCTGTTGAGGTGGAGAAGAATAAAGGCCGATGTGGTGGATGCGGATATGCATTCCGATGTTGAGGTGGTGGAGGTGGGAGCAGCAAACACGGGGATGATCGGGAACGGTGAAATATACAAGGAAGAAGAGGCCATCAAAACATGTAGAAAAAGAAAATGTTCTACAAACGGGAGTGAAGCGAAGGAGAGTGCCTTCAATTCATACAAGAACTCCCTTCACAATCAATCGAGGACACAAACAACCACCTCCTTAACATTTTTGGACAAGATGCAAATTGATTTCTTCCTCCCGGTGGATCCATTGAAGGCAAAAAATTTAAAGAATGGTACACAAATGCGGTGATAGGTAATATTAATCGCAAACATCATCAATCGATAGTCGATTGATGGTCGGTCCATCGACCATTGATCGATCGATTAGTCGATTGATGGTCGTCAATCGACCATTGATCGATCGCTTAGTCGATTGATGGTCGTCCATCGACCTTTAATCGATTTTTCGTCGATCGATGTCGATTAATGGTCGGTCCATCGACCTTTAATCGATTTTTTCATCGTCGATCGAGGTCGATTAATGGTAGATTGACCGACCACCGATCGACCAGTGTTTATTTTATGTTTTTGCTTCATTTCATTAATTAATATGCGTATTGCTTCCAACGGTGAAGAATTGATCATAGATGGGGCCACATATAAAAATGCTAAAAGATGGTTTACGTTGATTATCGATCCGGGGCTTGGCTTGAAGATGATGTAAGTCCGATTTAATATGTACAATATTGATTTAGTATTATGTGAATCTTATAACAACTTTTCACTTTTCAAAGACGTGGATTTGGCGATGACTGTTACGGGAGAGACAGACAAGATATCCGTGTCCTTCGGCAAGTACACCGAGCCATTCTAGACGAGTGTGTTCTATCAATGATTGATATTTGCACTCAATGATTACAAGCGTAACCCCACTAACTTCAAGTTCGAAAATTATTTGATTAATTATACGAATGGGACTTGGAGAAAGTTTGGGAGGGAATGGGTCAGTGTACACACTTGTACTTTCCAATTTGCTATAATAAGCATTGGATTGCGGCCGAAGTTGTATTTGAAACATCGGAGGTGAATATCTATGATCCCGAAGGGCAAAAGGTCGCCTAATGAGAGGGCAACTTAATAATAACTTGAACCTGTTATCGTGATATTACCCTTACTTGCACAACAAGTTGGGATTAAAATAAACGCCCCCTCAAAGTGGTCGATCGACAAGACATCCAAGCAGGCACGTCGTAAGTCATCTAATCTTAACTGTGTTATTTAGCTTAATGTTTTACTTAAATGCTAATTGTTGTTTTAACATATCATAGGGGTGATTGCGGAGTCTTCGTGATCAAATATATTGAATTTCTGAGTGCCGGGCAAGAAATAAATCTCGTAAATAGCCATCATATGCTTATGTGGAGGGAGAAGTTGGCTGCCGACATATATGCTTTTAATTATGATCATTGATTGTATTGATCAGTATATTTTGAATACTTGTAAATGATATACTTTTAAGTATATTGTAAATGCTATGATTAGTCGAATTAGTTGAGAATTAGTCGATTAATCGACCATTTGAACGATACAGATGAGTCGATTAATCGACCATCTGAATAATACAGATGTCGATTAATCGACTATATGAACAACAGGTGAGTCGATTAATCGACCTCGTATCGTGCGGAGGTCGATTAATCGACTAATTGTAACAAATGATGAGTCGATTAATCGACCATCCGAAAGACACAATTTGTAAAAGTTGTCATTGTTTAACAAACAATCGAATCGAAGACATAATTTATAAAAGTTGTCATTGTTACAAACTACATGAATTACATGCATAACAACTAAACAATGAATTACTTCCTACGTAAAACATCCTCCATTTGAACTTTCCGAGTCAATCACTTTGGATTGTTGATATGATACCCGGTACATCCGAGAAGTCAATTTGAGCAAATAAGCGTTATGTGTTTTGAAGACGCGTTGTAGCGATGTCATAATATTGAAACCCAATCGTCCGAAACTCTTTTTCTTCAATGCTTTCTGTACAAATGACATGTAAATTAGAATGTCAAAGTGTAAAAATAACCAACTTAACCGATTATGTTCGGTTAATTACCTCTCCAATTCGATTAAAGTAATTGCCATCCACGATATACGATGTTTCGTTCCTTGTCAAATCTAGCTTTTGTTTTGTCAATATAACTTTCAAACCTCTCAAACCTGTCCTTAACAATCGAATTCGAGTTTTAACATCAAGAACACTAAAATCCTTCGAAAATATAGATCAAGTATTGGAGCAATTAGACGGATGAAGGAGTTCCACTCAACAAAAGATCATGCACCGGGCATTCCTCTCGACGCGACAAAGAACAATCTAGCATTTTAAATAGGTAGCTTTCCTCTCCGCAGTTCCTTCACTAAAGATTCAAACAAGTAGTCTTAAAGAACGAGAAAAATACAAAGTAGAATGCATTCTAATTATTAAACAACTGTAATTTGGCATCTACTTACTTGTAGATATGTAATGTCAAAATCAATGCCTCGTAGAATTCTAAATTTGTTTGTCAAGCTCGTATCATGTCAAAACAACCAAAACAGACATTAAGAACCGATATATATTCAAACCCTAAACCTAACCTACACTAAAAAGCAACATGAAACAAAATATGAAACAATTGATTAAGAAAATGGAAATATGGCATGATAATGTAAAACAAAATAACAACATTTACCTCAAGAATTGTTAGTTCGCCCCGCGTTCGTTCTTCTTCGTTCGCTTTTTCGGAAAGTAAAAAATGAAAATGACGGTGGTCGATTAAGAAACGTCTATTTAATCAATCAGGGAGGGTACGAAACGCCGACAAAGTGGTCGATTAATCGATTCACTAATCGATTAGTGGTCGACAACCAATTCATGTGTCGTATCATCATCGATTAACCGACCAAGGTTGTCGTCCCATAATCGACAAGATGCGTGGTCGATTAATACATGGTCAATTAATACGTGGTCGATTAATCGATTCATGTGTCGCTCATATGATCGATTAATCGACCAATGTTTCCTTCCAGATTGTACTTAATCCACATTCAAAACAAAAACAAGAATCACACATTCATAACAACCATACATAATTACATAAAACCTAAACTATTGTTCATCCATAATTACACAAAGCCTAATCTTAACTATTCAACCATACATTCAAAACCTAAACTTGTAACATTCAACCATAATTACACAACTTTAAAATTGTTCAAGAACATCCATACATAACATAAAAATTTAAGGAAGACCACCCGCTCAACATCCTCACAAGATCGACCCACGATGGATGGACCCCATCACCACCATCAACCCTGATGGACCAGCCCTATCTCCACCAAGGGACCCCATCCAAAGACCTCGGGGTAAGGGATCGAAACCTGGCGGAACATCACCATCATATACGTAATTGAGGTAAACCGGATTGTCGGGATGGTAGCCGTGTTCGTTGGATAAGTCAACCGGGCGGCATTTGATTCTACGAATATATTATGGGCGATTTTGAAGTATTTGAATCCATTCGCCTGAAGAATCGTTGCTCAATGGTCTCCTAAATGACAATAATACAAAAAAAAAAAATTATTATGTATAATTAATTAATTCAATATGAACAAATTAAATATTTCTTACCCTCTAACATGATCCCAAAGTAAAGCCCAAAGAATAAAACTATGTTGTTCTCACGATCATACGTCACACCAGGAGTTTTAATGAATCGCACAAATGACTCGAACTTTGTTCGGAACAATTGAATCGACTTTTAACCTTTCCGAGGCTAAAATGTTTTTGAAATGTGCACCAAGGTCAAAAGCGGCAAGACGCAACAACGAAGTTCCACTCGGATTGGATGGACAAGATGATAAAAAGCGTGTAACGATTAAGATATTCATAGAGCCATTCTCTTCTTTTTCGATGGTCCAACCGATTGGTTGGAGCATCCAGCGGATTATTTGATTTACGAGGCATATCTCTCTATTCAAGGAAAATGACAGATTAGTAAAAACAACATTCGACTTTTTAAGCGTGGGGTGGGGTAACGAACGAACCGTCATTTTAAATCGAAACGAAACGTCTTTTTAATCGAAAGTAATAAAATCAAACGCGTCTTTTTAACGACTTTTTAAACGAAACGTCATTTTACTTATGTCGATTCGGGTCGATTAATCGACCCGTGAACGACATAAGTGCATGCATAAGTCGTTAAGTGTTCGATTAGTCGGCCCTTGAACGCCCACGCGTGCATAAGTCGGTCGGATGTCGTTCACCCCAAATTGAAACCCTAACCCTAACCCTAAACTAAAATCGATATTATAAAACCCTAACCCTAAAACTAAACTAAAATCGATTAAGGAACAAAATATGAAACAATTGATTAAGGAAATGAGCAAAGCATAATAATGTAAAACAAAAGAACAACATTTACCTCAAGATCTGTTAGTTCGTCGTCTTTCTTTGTTCGCTTTTTTCGGCAAGTAAAAAATGAAAAATGACTCTGAAACGTCTTTTTAACTGTGGGGCCAATAAATTTTTAACTGTGTCGCTTCGTGGTCGTTGCAACGGCCATATGAACGATACGGTGGTCGATTAATCGACCCTTTGAGCGACAGATTGGTAGATTAGTGGTCGATGCATCGACCCTTAAACGTCTATCGATTAATGGTCGGTCAGATGTCGTTTAACCCTACTTTTAGGGTTTGTTTAGGGTTTAGGGTTTAGGGTTTTGGATTTATAGTTTAGGGTTTAGGGTATCATACTATATGCTACATAGTATCATCATATGTTATAAAATCTCATATAGTTTAGTGTTGATCGGGATTACGGTAATCACCGGACTATAAATCACGTTGCACTGTATCATAGTATCATATGTTATCAATATGTTGCCAATTTTTTCGCCGTCAATTGTAAAATATATCATACTATATGCTACATAGTATCATCATATGTTATAAAATCTCATATAGTTTAGTGTTGATCGGGATTACGGTAATCACCGACTATAAATCACGTTTGCATCGTATCATAGTATCATATGTTATCAATATGTTGCCAATTTTTTCGCCGTCAATTGTAAAATATATCATACTATATGCTACATAGTATCATCATATGTTATAAAATCTCATATAGTTTAGTGTTGATCGGGATTACGGTAATCACGGACTATAAATCACGTTGACAGATGTATCATAGTATCATATGTTATCAATATGTTGCCAATTTTTTCGCCGTCAATTGTAAAATATATCATACTATATGCTACATAGTATCATCATATGTTATAAAATCTCTCATATAATTTAGTGTTGATCGGGATTACAGAATCACCGGACTATAAATCACGTTACTAATTTGTATCATAGTATCATATGTTATCAATATGTTGCCAATTTTTTTCGCCGTCAATTGTAAAATATATCATACTATATGCTACATAGTATCATCATATGTTATAAAATCTCATATAGTTTAGTGTTGATCGGGATTACGGTAATCACCGGACTATAAATCATGTTCAGCTTTGTATCATAGTATCATATGTTATCAATATGTTGCCAATTTTTTTCGTCAATTGTAAAATATATCATACTATATGCTACATAGTATCATCATATGTTATAAAATCTCATATAGTTTAGTGTTGATCGGGATTACGGTAATCAGGACTATAAATCACGTTGCACCGTATCATAGTATCATATGTTATAAAATCTTATATAATTTAGTACTATATGTTATATGATCGGTCACAAGTCGCGGCAACCCGACCATGATCGACCCGGTGGTCGGTCATAGGTCGTCAGACCGACTGGCCGACCGTGGTCGGTCGCCATAGGTCGCTCAAACCGACCGACGACCGACCGTGGTCGATTGCAGTCATTCATTCGTCGACCGACCGACTCGACCGTGGTCGATTGCAGTCGTTCGCCCGACTTGACCGACCCCGTGGTGAAGGTTGAAGGTCGTTCACCTCACCCGACCGACCGACCGATTGACCATGTAGTCGGTTAAAGAATGACCATGTTGACGAAGAACGATTACTTAACATTTTTTTTTGGTTATTTTGACAATACGAGAGGTTTGTCCAAATTCATGAATACAACAATTACGAAATCGGAGATTTAAATGCAACAATCACTAAATATGTGATTGTCTATCGCTCATCGGTCTTTGATCATGACAATTGATCGGTTGTGCCCCAATTGTTGGCACCCACCGCATTTTTGTCTTGAGCGGAACTCTCCCGCTGACGGTATTCGTGATCGTTCTCACGACGCCCACCTCGTTGTCGACAATAGTGGCAAGACAATCATTTCCTTAATGTTATCGGGAATCTCCCATTCATTTTCGTTAGCACAGGGAAGATAGTCTCCGATATGCTTTCCTCCAATAGTCAACGGAATAGACGGTGAGCACATGGGGTATATTGACAAACCTCTCTTCTTGGCCGCTATTGCATGCTCACGGGGTAGGTGGTCCAATTGAAACTTTACGCAAGTGCAAGTGTTCTCGGCAAAGTTAACAAGTGAAATTTATGGCCCCACTCCTCACCACATATAAACTTTGATCAATTGGTTCAACCGTGAACTTCTTGGATTTTTCATGAGACTTGCGTAATTTTTCTTCCATTGCGGGGTTAGATTGCTGACAACTTCGTGCGACCTCACGCTCTCATAGAACCAAGATCGCAACTTTTTCCAATACTATCAAACAATGCAAGTATAGGAGTTTGTCGGGCTTTTTTAAACACCGAGTTGAGAGACTCGCATTGTTTGACGTCATGATATTATAACGGTCTCCCGAAAATATGACCGCCAAGTAGCAAAATTTGTATCGTTAAGATACTTCCAACCTTTCTCGTCAATAGCTTGAATTTGTGACATATACTTGTGAAATTCTTCTATTGTATATGCATCATTGCTTTGTTAAAAAAGGAGATAGTATCGATCTTTCGATTCTGATCCTCAAGTTGCCTTTGATATGATAAATACAATGAGCATGACGCGTGCATTTTGAAAAACAGTTTTTGATTTCGCACGGACCGATAAGACTCTGTGTTCAGGTCCGATATCACAACAAGTCTTCTTGGTCACCTGTAATTCCTTTCAAGTTCATAAAAACCAATGCCACGAAGCATCGTTCTCTTAATCAACAACGGCCCATGCAAGAGGATAAATCGCATATTTGCATCTTGACAAGTAGCGATAATCAACATACCTTTATATCTTTCGATTAAAAATGTTAGTCCACAACAACTCGGGCGCATTGAAGAGTGAAACCCCGAACGCGAGGGCCCGTATGCCAAGAAAAAGTACTTGAAGCGGTTTTCACTATCAACCTCTAAAGAGTATATAGTTCCCGGATTAGCTACTTTCAAGTTATGGGCCCATGCGGCCAACTTAGTGTAACTATCCTCGGTGAACCCCTTATGTATGCTAAAGCGTTTTCTAGACCTCCTCGCTTTTTGATAATTTATTTCAATGCCAAAGTCTCGGCGAATTTCATTCGCAACATCGCCAGTCTATATGTAGTGTTGCGGTCTCAAAACTCGACACGATATGTTTTCCAATGATCCACGATCTTGCTTGTCTATGATCATTGGTGGACAAATTTAGAGGGCAAGTATGTTCAGTGCATATTTTCTAATCAAAATAATCGAGTCTTTGAACTTTGTTGCATGCAAACGCCATTTGCAATTTTCATCAACACAAACAATTGTGTACACATTCTTGTTCGATTTTTTGTTTTGAACTCGGTAATTGTATTTCAATGCGATCATGCGCGACTTCTTAAGCTCTTTCTTGGTATCGAATACTTGGTCAACATTCAAGTCAATATCAACGGGTACAACTCGTGATGTACTTCCGACCGAAGAAAGAAGATGCTCATTTGTGAATCGATTTTTTTCTCCGGCCTTGATTAAAATCGGTTCTCGGCGGTGTAGTAAACGCATCACCGTTATAATCATGGAAGGAGATTCTCGAATTACCTCCAACCCATCCCAAATATCATTCACATTTCGAACATCATCACCGTGTGATTATTTTCTTCCACCTCAAAATTATGATATCCATCTAGGTTGCACGTCACGATCAACTACATTATGCTCGCCCCGTGGCACGTCACAAATAGTTTTCATCACAAGCGGTTACACACAAGGAATAATCAACCTTGTTTATTGAGAGCCAAGTACCATTGCACTCCCTAAATGCAAGTAATCCGGACAGAATTTGAAAAGATCGTATGCTTCCGGAGAAATAAATCCCATCTCCATATCATGCAAATTGGGATCAACTTTGCAAATATTTTGTACCTTAGAATATAGCTCTTCATATGAAGTTTTCGTACTTATTGGAACTCCCGATGCATGCATTCCATCATCACTAAATACCCATTGCCATTTTTCATTGTTATTAACAAAATGTCCAAAATAATACACGGTAATCCAAAACGGTGAAGACATGTTGTCGCAATTAAATTGAAGATAAAAATGTCAAGTAATGACTATAGTGCGATTCTGTTTGATTTTGAATAAGTCGATTAATCGATCGCTGCGAATTTGCGAGAAATGGGTCGTGTAATCGACCTTCTTAGTCATTCAATCGACCAAATGTAATGTGTCGATTGATCGACTTATTAGGAGAACATGAGTCGATTGAACGACACTCGTTTTAGTCGATTAATCGAATGTTGCGTATTTGCGAGAATCGGGTCGTGTAATCGACCCCAATGAGCCTGTCGCCAATCGACCAAAGATTAATGTGTCGATTCTTAGTCGTTCAATCGACCAGCTGTAATGTGTCGATTGATCGACTTATTAGGGAGAACGTGAGTCGATTGAACGACACTCGAGTAGATGAAGTCGATTAATCGAATGCTGCGTATTTGCAGAAACAGGTCGTTTAATCGACCCCAATGAGTCGGTCAATCGACCAGCATTAATGTGTCGATCGACTTCATCTACTCGAGAAAATGAACGAAATGACAGATAAATTGAATAAAACAATGTCATAAGGTCAGAGGAACTAAATTCAAACCTGGATGTTGATTTCGCTTGCAATGTCGAAGATTGGAAAGGAGGAGATGCACGGATTTTCGGTTCGTTGAACTACAAACCCCCAAAAATTCGGTTGATATACACAAATTTGTGGAAGAAATAAAAAGGGGTATTTTAGACCTTTGCAATTGGAGGGTTGTTGGTATATTAAAAAGTCTTTGAAAGGGTAATTTGGACATTTAACATAGAAGAAGGCCATTATTGAACTTTGGGAATAAGTAAAGCCATTTTTGAACATCATCTATTTGACTAGGCCAAACTTGTACAAACCCCGATAATAAACGAATTCAAGGAACCCAACTCTCCAAACTCCAAATCACCTCAAAATAAAAAATGGCCACCTTGAACGTAAGCTATCATCATAGTATTATCCTGCACACTTGTAACAACAATAATTCTTGTAAAATATGTCCGAAATCAGGATTCATCTCCTTCAAGAAACCACTGATTTCCCCCAGGAAGAAGATTCACAATTATTATGCAGCCAGTGGAATTGTACCAGCAGTATCAGCTATGGCTTCCGGGTATTCTTTTTCCCCATTTCCTTTTAGGTAGTGTAAATAGTTTTCACGAAATAGAAGAAAAAAAACCCCCTTATTTTTGCAATGTTTGGATATTAGAATTAATGGGTTTGATTTTCTTGCTATTTAAAATGCTTTATCTTGGCGGCAGAAGTGTGAAAGAGGTCCTTCCACCTGTTCTTGATTCCTCTTCAGACCCACCTTCAATCTTTGATGGAATCCCTAAGTAAGCTATCTTAAAGTAGTAATTTTTATTTCATAAATTTTTGGAATATATCTTTTTTTTTAATAAGTTGGAGTAGTTGTTGGAGGAGATGGGATAAATTTCAAAGAAACTAAAAGATACATGGTTCGAACCCTGGTCAATACCCTTACAAAGGGTGAACGATACCACTTGAGCTACAAGCTTGTGTTATTTTTTGAATATTTCTTGTTTGTAATATGAATTTTGTTTTGTTTAGTGGGGTTTGGGGAGGTGCCTATATGTTGTTAAAGTACGTGCATGCATTTTGTGACTCAAATTTGATTATTTAAGGGTAAGGGTAAAATATATTTCAGGGGATGAGAAACGGAGACATAAAAGCTTTTTAGCAGTTAGCTAAACATCATGTAAACTATTTACTTTTGAAGTTATTTTATCTGCTGCATAGGCTGTCTGTGAACTACCAGCTTGATTCATTTAGTGTTAATAGGCCAAATTGGCCATTTACGTTTTCTGAAAATAAAAAAATCCTCATGTTTTTCGAAAATATGGTTTTTAACCATTTTGACTAAAAATTGACAGCCATACCCTCCTTGTAATCTTTGGTGAGGTACTTGACCATTTTTTAAAAAATCAATATGATTCTTGGTATCCAGAAATAATTCAATACTCCCCCGAGGAATGAAAATAGGGCAAAATGGACAACTGAACTAAAAAGTGGTTAAACAACATTTGTTTGAAAAACATGGCTAAAAAACGTTTTTGTTATGGGCAAATGGCCGAAAACCTGACGGACTCTTTAGTTTATATAAGTAGAGTTAGCTTGATTCATTTGAAGGAACACATAGCAGATAAAATGTGACTGACAAACCAATGCTCTGATACCAGTTTGGAGAGTGTTCTTGATAGTAGTGGTACAAGGGGCTTCGAGAGTTTTGGGAGAGTGTTTTTGGTAGCTTTTGAAGTGGTTGTACAAGGGATTTGTTGTTTTCAGTTTGGATATTGAACTTAAATGTGTATCTTGTGCCAATAAGTTTTGCTCATAGTGGAGAAAGTGGAAACTTTTGTGGACGCAGATAGATTTTTCGAACCATGTAAATATCATTTATTTTTTAAATATCGTATCATTTTTTTAACGTCATTTTGTTGGTGTGATTTGTGAACTTCTAAAAAATCAAATATCGGTCTCATTTGATTAGGCTGTGCGCAACAGTATATTTGGAAATTTCCTGACTACTAAATCTTTTTTTTGTTTTAACGGAATTCTATTCTGATTCAGTTTCTTCGTTTTAGGCTATATATATCTTATTCGTGCCCGTATGCTCAACGTGTGTGGATTACCAGGAACTGTAAGGTTGTTTGGATGGTCTTCTTTTCATGTAACATAGAATTTACATTTGCCTTTGTAATATCTGATTAAATGTTGCTTAATGTGTATAAAGTTTATGAGAGGATTTTCTTTCTCGACAGGGATTACAAGACACGATAAAATTGGTACCTATAGATCTTAAGAACAGGCCAGCTTGGTACAAAGAAAAAGTGTACCCCGAAAACAAGGTACAATTTTTGTTCATAATGGAAGTATCTAATAGTTGAGCAATTTCTATCTATTTGGAACCTATATTAACTTCTTAAAACAGTTTACATTCAAATTCGATGATGCCTAAATAACATAGCATTACTTAATGCTAGCTTAACAGATTGGAAATCCATGCGCGGCTACGGAAGCTATTGTTAGGGAGAATTACAAATACTACCCTTCGGCTTTAGCTTAATTACAAAAAAACTTCAGTTATACATTTGATTTTAGGTATAATTATAGAAGACCCCCTGAGATTTTGGCTAATTACAAAATTATCCAGAGATGTTTTAAAATCACACAAAACCCCGTCATGGTTGATTCACTCTTAAATTTAAAGGGGTAGTTGTTTTATTTTTAGAAATATCATGGAGGTTTTTGTTATATTTTTTGCTTATGAAGGGGGAAATGTAAGACAAATCACCCCTCAAGGGGTTTTTTGCAATTTTCAAAAACTTCTTGTTTTTTTGGTAATTAGCCTGAACCTCGTGTTGTTTTTTGGTTATTATCCTTGTTTTTATTTTACAAATTGCACCTTTTACCTCAAGTGGGTGGTTGTAATACTTCAAGGGGGTATTTGTAATTTTGAAAGATAACTAGTCTTTTTTTTGTAATTAGGCTAAACTTCATGGGTAGTTTTGTAATTTACCGTAATGTTACACTAACACTGCATATTAATACTAGCAGACTAGCATTGTTCTGCTTGTAATTAGCCGTATGTTGCTTCACTTGGGCTGCTCTCGTTGCATGCATTTTTCTCTAGGTTCCGTCACTAGAGCACAATAACGAAGTTAAGGGAGAGAGCCTTGACTTGATTCGATATATCGACAGTAATTTCGAAGGGCCTTCGCTTTTTCCCGATGTAAGATTTTCTATAGGTCTACTTCGTTCATATCTCGTTCTAGTATTTGCCAACTGCTTATCTGTGAGCTGAATAACCGAATTATTACAGGATCCCGCCAAGTTAGAGTTTGCGGAGGAGTTATTCTCCTTCACCGGTCCATTCTATAAAGCTGTTACTGCTTCTTTTAAGGAAAACACAATGGATGAAGCTGGTAAGTTTCGACTCTATGTTGGAAAGTTGGGGAGTGTTTGCAATCACTAAACAAAAGTGCTTCTCTCTTTTTGGCTGATAAAAGAAATCAGTTTTTAGTGTTTGCAAATGCAACTTCTGCTTCTGCTTCATT
This sequence comes from Rehmannia glutinosa, assembly GCA_016081115.2. Taxonomy (NCBI): domain Eukaryota; kingdom Viridiplantae; phylum Streptophyta; class Magnoliopsida; order Lamiales; family Orobanchaceae; genus Rehmannia; species Rehmannia glutinosa. The sequence goes on from JABTTQ020001049.1 coordinate 60,587, forward strand.
TTATCATAATCTAAAAGCAAGAAATGGGTGCTTTAGGTTTCTGATTCTGCTTCCGGTTTTGACTTTTACAAAAAAATAAGCACTTCTACAACTTTTTCACCAGACACTCTCAACTTTTGATTCTATTTGCAAACACTACCAACTTCTGATTCTCAACTACTTTTACTTTTGCTACAATGAATCATTTCTTCTAAAAGCAGAAGTTTTACAAACACTCTTTAGAGTCTTTACAGTGATGGAAAGATGTAACTGAGGCGGTGGTTTGTATAATTGTATAGGTGCTGCTTTTGATGAAATCGAGTCCGCTCTTTCCAAATTCGACGATGGGCCGTTTTTTCTTGGCGAGTTCAGTTTGGTTAGTGGAACGTTATGCTACTTTGCATTGTTTATTACTACACTGGCATTTTACCGACATTTATGTCTAACGAGTATAAGTCGATTCCTAGTATGGGAAACTGCAATGCGGATGTAGGCGTAAATCCTCATAAATGTTTTTTGCAGTGTTTTTGAGTTGTATTGTTGGTTTCAGATCATTAGACTGTGATTTGTGATGAATACTGGAAGCTGTTTGCCACGAAATTAATAACCGTCTCGATTTTCTCCAGGTTGACATAGCCTATGCTCCTTTCATTGAGAGGTTTCAGGCTTTCTTATCTGAAGTGAAGAATTATGACATCACAAGAGGCAGGCCAAAATTTGCAGTATGGGTTGAGGTACACCCGAAACTCTCTCTCCCTCTTAAGTTTACTTTGAGATTATTGTGATATTCATCCTAATTTTGGTAGTGGCTTTACTTTACAAGGAGTCGATCGCTGATCAATCTCTTGCGAGTTCCACTTGTAACCATTTTCATGCGACGAACTTATTGAAGTTCCTTTTATGTGAACATTCAAAACACAACGAAAAACATTGCTAATTTATAAGTGTAGCAGCTACCTTTACCTAAACTTGACATGGGAGCACATCTTTTACAGGAGATGAACAAGATTGAAGCATACAAACAGACTCAACGAGACCCAAAGGAGTATGTCGAGAGCTACAGAAAGCGTTTCTTGGTACATATTATCTCGTATTCGATCTTTTTGTTGAGTTTTGTTAATTATCTTCGATAAGTGCACATACCACAGAGAATGCACACTTGGGGAGTGTTTGCAAATTCCATAAAAAAATTGATTCTCAACTTCAATGTGGAAAAAATAACGTTTTTTCCCACCTAGAAGCTGATAATCACTTTTTTCAGAGTTTGCAAATACTTCCTTAATTTCCTTCAATTTTTCACTTGACTCTTCACTTTTCTTGTGCAGTCTTCCCTGTGAAAGTCTTTTGAGTGCTAAATAACCTCACTTGGAAGCTGAGTTGCCTTATCAGAAAATGCCTTTGAGTACCTAAGGTTACACGGTGGTTTGATCGGTAGGTTTTAGAAGAATGGAGGTTTGTTTGTGGAGTACCCTCTAGTTTATTACCTTTTCCAACTTTACACTTGAATTGAAAATCACATGTACTATGAAGTATGAACTACAGAGTAAAGGATGCTGCATGAGATTTTCAAGTTGATATGGTTTTTTTCTGGAGGGAAACCCAACATATACTTGAAAAGCAAGGTTATGTGTTAAAATCATGTACACTTTTGTCCAAGGCACCAAACTGGAAATCTTGTTTCGAGCAACCATGGATAACCAAACTGCCAATCTGGTTAACTCAAAGTTAAATAAATAAAGGTAAATTGCAGAAACTACCCCTAAGGTTTAGCATACTAAAAAAAATACGGTTATCTTTCAAAATTACTAATAATATGTTAAGATATTACAAACACCCATGATGTTTGTAATTGCTTAACAAGTACTACCCTCTTGAGGGTACCGTTTGAAATAGAAACAAATGTCAAGGAAATATAACTATGTTTTTTTTTTTTTATAATTAGACCGAACTTAAGGATGCTTTTTTGCTTAACCTTACTGAAATGTGTCGGCTTCCATTTTTCAAATGCTAGATAACAGCTAAGAGCATGTTTGACATGAGAGTATTTATGTGAAAGTCCATTTAAAAAATAAACGTTTTAATAAATGACTTCTAAAAAAGTCTCCAATTCTGGCTTTCTCTAAAATGGACCTTTTTGGGGAAGTGACTTATCCATTCTAAATTAATAACCAAACAACTATTATTAAGAAAAATAGACTTTAAGATCCAAAAGTCCATTTGAAAAGTACTACCAAACAGGTTGTAAGTAACAAACAACCAGTAATGAAGCTACCAAGTTTCCACAAATGCTTGCTATTTTTGTTGAGGTAGATAATTTCTTCAAGTTTATGTTAAGAACATCTATAGTTTTATATACAGCCAGAGATCAAAACCAGAGTTCACCACAGATTTATCAACACCAGCAATCTTTTAGAAGTCAGAAAATCTACACAATATTAGATCTGTGAAAAATGCAGACTCGACAAAATTCTACGCAAGTAGCAATGTACCAATCTATACATATGATCATATAACTTGTTCAATCTATTATTCGTATTATACGTATGTGACTGACGAGATTAATATCCGGATTGGCGTGGCTTCCTTTTGTTTCAGCTGCTGTTCTAATTGGAGTTAAAATTGAGTGAAGGCTGTGGAATGCAGTGGAACTGTGGTCTAGATGTGAAAGACATGAGAGAGTTCAAGTACGGAGATATCGTAGCAGAAGAGAATCCTGATGATGCTGCAGAAGACGACGACGATAAGATGGGCACAGGGGTGACCACACCATGGTTTTGCATTTTCCATTGCCAGTTTGGGAATCCAGGCAATGGAACACCTTCAGTTCTTGTTGCTCTTTCCTGTCAGTCAGAAAAATAAATTGTTGTCACTGACTGCAAAAATAAAATCATATATCTTTTAGGATAAATTAAAAAAAAAATACCGTTCAGATTTAGTCAGACGACAAAAAAAAAATCCATTATTGATGGGGTATTTGTAATTTTGAAAGATTGCTGAGTCTTTTTGTAATAAAATTGATCTTCAAGGGTATTTTTGTAATTAACACTATCTTTTATGATTGACATGGCTTTTCCTCTCATATCCTGTCAAGGAACTGAAATTGTATTGGAGAAGCATTCTATTTGTTTCTCTTCTTGAATAAATGTGTCAAGAAAACTGCTTGAATCAGATTCTTTATGTTAAGAAATATGCAAATTCCCCCCTAAAGATAAGAACATATAAAAAAGAGTTTCACAATTTGACCCTAAATGATAATCTTTAGTTGACACAAAGCACACAAGAGAGCAAATCATCAAAGACAACTCATGCCACAAGTTAACAATACATACGATACTTGCAATGATCGACTTTTGGCAAGAAAGAATGCAACTTATAGAAACTTGATGCCACCTTACTAGCCTTTATGATTAGCTGTTCTTTTAGAAGAAATACTTTCAACTAACTGAAGCTCTAAGTTTATAAATAGAAACATAAAAAGATCAATCACCTTAATGTTTGGTGCAAAACCAGAATATACGCCAGCCCACATGGGAGCACACTTGGTTGACATTCCTAGCTCTTGGGGAGAAGCAGATATGGTTTCAACCTAACAATAACAATAATCCATCAATAAAGTGAAGTTCTCTAGCTTATTTTGCATGAAAATTAAGAATAAAAGCAAATCATGAAGAGATAGGAGTACCTTTAATCTTTTCCCATCAGGCAACTCATTAGATGCATGAGGAAAGTGCAACAAATTTCGGGCTGTGTCATTCCCCTGTGGACCAATATCCGAAGATAAAGAAATTCCAAGGTTGAGATCAAGATTGCTGCCACTACCTGCATCCATTTGAGTCCGTACATCAAAAACGCGCCAAGAGAGCTATCCATTAGGTTCTTTTTTTTTTTTTATACATATAAAAGAAATGCACTAGGCAAGCCCTGTGCAACAAGCTCGACTAAGTGACGCAAAAACTAGCAAAACATGATTAATAATATACCTCCATCGCCGGAACTGATAATTTCCCTCTCATAGTTACTAGACTCAAAGTTCGTGACAGCTTCCCTACCATTACATTTGATTGCTGCTTTATCATAAGCCCTGCAACAAAAAAATAGAAACGGAGCTTGTTGATGAGAATTAATCAAAGAAAATTGATCTTAGTGCAACACTAAGTCTTATAAGCAATCTGAATTCATTATCACAAAGACCTTGCCGCTTCTACTTCGCTGTCGAATAACCCAAGATACACATACCTGCAATTAAACCATTATAATCTTATAGATAAACAGGGTCCCTCTCTCCATTTAATTAACCACATCCTAAAATTTTAGATCATCAATCATCATCTAACGAACAAATACATTTATGACCATCACGCACAACGAATCAAATTACTGTTAGTCGACCGACAATAGCAATCAAATGATCCAAGAAATTTTGAATGGATATATGTTCTTACTTCTTTCCGAGGAATTGACCCATTCGTGCTTCCCATCGACCACATTTGTGCAGCGTTACTCCTCTGTACTTTGAGCTTCCCCGAGAGAACCCTGTGCTTTGGCGACGAAGAATGTGAACAAACTCTTCTTTTGTCAAGTTCTTCATCTGCAAAAACTCAATTGCATAAGGCTCACTACTAACTGACAAAGCAAAATGTTGGTATTAATTAATATTTAGATCCAAACCTGTTTCATGTCTTCTTCGTAATCACCGATAGTGAAATTGATGTCAGCATCAACTCCACGAAACTTGATTGCAGCACGATCGTACGCCCTGAACGAACAAAATAATTGAACTCAAAATAAGCTTCTCACAAAAGACTAAGGAAGTGTTTGCAAACTCTAAATAAAAAGTGATTCTTAGCTTTTAAGTGGAAAATGGAGAATCACTTTTTTTTTTTTTTTCAGAATTTGCAAACACTCCCTAATAGTTTTCCACCTAAAAGCTGGGAATCACTGTTTTTTAGAGTTTGCAAACACTCCCTAAAATCGATAAGAACTTAATCTGAAAAATGCCCAAAAATCTCCATTACAAATCAAATTCTTACCTAGCTGCAGCATGAGCTGTGTCAAACCCTCCTGAAAATTGAAAACCAAAAAAAAAAAAAAAAGAGAGAGAGACAAATTATTAAAGAAGATGCCTAAACATAACATCAATATTGCTGAACTAAATCTAAACATACAAAATAAGGAAAAAATGAAAAGGCAAAATTACTCAGTACTGTTCTTACCCAAATAGACTTGTTTACCACAATCCCTGCAAGCAAACGCCAACATTTAGTTAAAAAAATCATAACATAAATTCATCTAAACCAATTAAACCTACCCATAAATGAATCGCCCATCCACACATATTTAATTCAGAGAAAACAAAATTATCACCCATACATACTAACTATATTTCCAAATTTACAGTGCTCTGAGAAAAAAAAACTTTGGATAACAATAAGGAATTGTTGACCGCCAAAAGTACAATACTACTGCAGCATAATGTACAACACCATTTTGTCTAGCCATACCAAAGCACCACACACATACACACAAAACACACACATGCATGCAAGTTGCAGCATATAATTACAATTAATATATATATATATATAGACGAACCAGATATGGGATTCCCATCTTCCAGTTCTCCGGTAGAAGGTAACCCCTCGGTACTGCGAGCTCCGGGAGCGGGGCCCACGCCTGCTCTTCTTTACCTGAGGCTGCTGCACTTGATTATTCGCCGGTAACTGCGCCTTGTAAATTCCCAATTCTACCCCTCCGCCATCTGGAACCTCCGGCGCCGATAAATTCAACCAATACTTGGCCCTGACCATCGACGGGGACGGAGTGGGAGACGTCAACGACGCGCCCATTGGAAAAAGCTGCAACTCGTTTCCGTTATCAGTGACGTCGTTATTCACGTCATCCTCAATCTCGATCACGCTCTTGTTGAGGATCGAGAAATTGAGAGTGGATATGGAGTTTTTGCGAGTGGAGCTGTCGCAGTCGACCTCATCGGCGGCGAGGGCGGCGGCATTGTTGGTGGTGGATGTGGTGGTTGAAGCCACCGAATCGGCGGTGGGCGTGTGGGCGCCGCCACGGTCGTCACAGGAAGTGGAGTCCACTGGGAAAACGGCATCAACATTCAGATCCAACATTTCACACTCTGTTATCTGTAAATAACCGTGCCCTGTATGTATATGTGTATCTATACAACGCTAGCTAAGGTAGTTGCAGATATTTTTTTCATGAAAGAGCTAAGTCACATGAAGGAGATGGAAGACTGTAGAGAGAGAAAGAAATAGTTGGGTTTGCAGAATATGTGTATATATGTGTATATCTATACAGAAACAGAAATGGAAAAAAAAAACCAACAAATAACAAGAACCCACACACGCAAAAACCGAGGGAGAAGGTATAGATACAAAATGGGTTGTATGTATAGGTTGAGAAAGAGAGAGAAAGAGAAGTTGGGTTTTCAGAGTGTGTGAAAAAGGAGGTCAGAGGAGAGTTGCATTTTAGGAGTGGTGGGTGGTTACTTGTGGGGTGCAGAGAAAATATTCTTGTGAAAATTTCATGACTTACAAATGTCTAGAGAGAGAAAGAGATGAGTCTAACAACAAAGGAATACACATACATATATGATGATGATGAAGATGATGAATAGAATAGTGATTGATTGGTATACAAAAGTAACAGTGGAAGCATATGATATATATGGTTGTTACTTGTTATGCACCTTCTTCTGCAACTTGTGTAAGTTCCCCATGCCCCCATTTTCTTTTTCTTTTTCCTTTTTTTTATTCTTTTGTATTGAAAAAATTAATCTTATTTTTTATATTTTTGTTTGAAAAATATTTTTTTTTGTAAAAATTAAAAATTATATTTTTTATTCTGTTATATAAGTTTGAAAGTATATATTATTTATGTTATAGTGTTTTGTGTATGAGTAGATGTAAAATGATTGGCAAATTGAAAATATGTTTTCTTTTCGAGTACAAATCATAAGAACTGAGGGAGTTGGGTGGAATTAAATTCTGAACCATGTCTGAGTTTTACAAATGATCCTGAAAATGTGTTTTGATAGGTGTATTCTCAATTCAAATTTGGGCCAAAAACTTTTGAATGTAAAAATAAGTGATTTGTTTCATCAAACAAAAGGAAAAATAAATATATTTTTTAATATTTAAATAGTAATATTAAGAATACACTTATTTGAATAATCTTGAATTATATGAACGTGTCCTTGTTTAAGATGCTAACAAGTTAGATTTAAGTTCTCGACCCATGGATAATTATCTCGTTTTATATTGGTATGACCATTATTATTTCATCAGCTGTTAATTTATTTAAATTAACTTCGTGATCATGAACTAAATCAATTGTTGATTTTTGATATGATAATGTAATACCAAGTTTACTTTGAAAAATAAAATAAAACATAAATTTAGGATGTATTATAATATTATTAAGACAATAAAAGGCACCATCTCAAATTCAATCAAGTAGTTTATTACAATACAACTCAAATTAGCTAAATTCAAGCTCATGAAGAATTGCAACATTGAAAGGTACAATGGTCAAAAAATCATGTTTCCTTCATTGCTATTTGCTAGCATAGAATATGTGTGTTTGGCATGCTAACCTTAATTTTTAATATATTTTGTTATGAGTCAACCACTTCCTCTTCCACCAACAAAATATCATTTTGTATTTCAATCTTCTGATTAATATATTTCATTGACAAAAAGAAACAAATATAAAACACTTCATTAAATCTTATTTATTTCCATAATTCAATTTCCACATTTTTCTACCAAATACATAGCTAAAATATAAATTAAATTATTAGAAACTTGACCAGAAACTGCTCATTAAAGTTCGGCTCAAATTCAATTGAATTAGTAAAAAGTAAGAAATATTTATAGAAAAATTAAATTATTCAAACTCACGTCGTATTCAACTTCTTCTTGTTTAAATTTAACATAAAATACAATTTTTGGAACTTCATAAAATTTTAATAAATCTAATTATTTGACTCGACTTAACTCGTACTCTGCTAACCAAAGTATAGTTAGAGGTGAGGGAAACAACAATTACTTTAAAAATGCAATAATTTCTTGCAGGCCTTCCACAAAAAAAGAAGTCAAAAGAAAAAAGTTTTTCCTTCCTATATGAGTAAGCCTATAAAAAGAAAGACACAAAGAGTTAGGTTACACGTGGCTTATTTTGATAGGTTGATAAGCAGCCTAAAATGGACGGAGATATCACTCACAACATACAATCATGCTGGACAAACGTGTAAATTACTATAAATGGGACTATTCTAAGGAGGACCACCCTGCCCCTGCCAATAGTACTAGAATTTAAGGTCATGTATGGTTGTGTTTTCAACCCCCTTTTTCCACTTTCCAACTATTCCGGAAAATGAGTTTATATTTGTTTCAAAAGTTTTTCAGTAGAAATGAAGTCATTTCCAATTTTCACTTTTTATGAAAAATATTCTTTTGAAAACACAACCAAACAATTTTTCATTCCAATTACGCAAACCTAGGTAAAAATACACTACAATCACACAAACCTATGTCAAAAATAAATTTGAAAAGCTATAACCAAACATATTCTCATTTTCAAATGAAACGGAGACAACAAACCAAACATATTCTCAATTCTCACACGAAAACCAATAAAGTTTGAAAATTCATTTTCCAATACTAGAAACTGGAAATTGGACTTGGAAACACATCCATACATCCCCTAACTCTTTTCTGACACCAAAAATAAATAAAATAAATTTCCTCAAAAAATAAATAAATAAAATAAATAAATAACAATAATTTATGGTCCCCTCACTAATTATTGCAAATTATTAAATTTATTTTGTGGTTCTCGAATAACTTCGTATACGAATCTACTACGTTAAGTGGTAGATAGCATTGTATTTAATACATTGGACACACATATATTTCAATCTTTTTTTTTTGTTGAAAAGTGTTATTATTAATGTTCTGATATTATTCCAATTAATTGGACCAATTGTTTTGTTCATTATTTTATAAATTTTTCTCATTTTGTACAATATTTCAAAAATACAAGTATTTTAATATTAAAAGTATGGTTGGTTTATGGTAAAAAAATATACGGTAAAAAAAAAGAGAAAAAGAAATTTACACCCCCCAAAAAATCAAAGCATGAATAGTACGAATTCATGTACTTTTTTTGGCTTAAGTACCCCAAAGTACAACAAACACATGATTTTGCATTTGAGGACAACTCTTTTTAGATTTTATAATTGACACTATTTACAATTGGACATTTTGTCTATGACATTTATATAGTCCTATTATATATGGGCAATGTCCTTCCTTTATTTGCACAACTATTTGGTCGGTGATTTTTTTTTCAATAAATATATATAATATGAGGATTAAGATTATTAGGCATGATTTTCCTTGGGAATTATAACTGAAATTATATTTTATTTTATTAGGGTAAAATTGTAATTATATTTCTTTTTATTTTAATTATGTCACCATTTAATTATTTGCCCATGAATATTCATATTGGGTCTGAATATCATCAATTGGCCCATGAGACTCAATCCATTATTGAGTAGCCTATGAGGCTCAATACACTATTAACAACTCACGTGACTTACTATAGCTCAAGCAGCTCATAATCTCGGGTATAAAAGGTCTCTCGGTATTCATTTGTAAACAAGTTCAATTAATTACTCATTATTACTATCTTTTGCTCTGGAATCACTACATGTGCTAACGTGAGCGTCGGAGGGCTCTCTGAGATAACTTCATGGACTCATTAACCATGCTCTGTGTGTTGCAGGCTAGTTCTCATTGCAGATTTTCCCGGAATGGAATTTGGGTTGATACTTCAACCACCTTGACTTAAAGTGATATGCTCTCCTAAACATCATCATACTACATGAAATGAATTAATTATATCAATCACAATATTCAAATTATAACATATAAGTTTTATATGAGAAATTATATAATTTTATTAAATACATAGGACCTCGAGTTGAGTGATTTTGAGTTTGTTACCTTATAACATGTTCCTCTTTAAGGGGTATATATGTGAGAGCCTTAAATTAGGAATAAAAGAGCACGTGTCATTGGTATGTGTGTGTGTGTGTAAGTTGGCCTTTCTATTGTATGAAAAGGCAGCTATGATTCAAAGATTTTCAATTGATCTTGTACTTACGTTGTGGGTAACGGATGCCCATGTCTTTTTCCTTGTACTACATATGCCAATTTGCCAATAATGATCAAATAAAAACCAGATTTTTTTTCTTGACGGTTTCGATGATTCTAGGTTAACACCATATATACTCATTTAAAATCTAAAAAAAAAAAAGAAAAAGAAAAAATCCACCATATGTTGATAAGGAAAATGGGAAAAATACCATTTTGCCCTCAAAATAACTAAAAAGACATCAGCGTCTTTTTATACGGGTCCCCACCTGAACCGAAACGGGGGATTTAGATTGTCCCAAGGTTGATCGGACTAGGCGATGGGACTAGAGACTTCATGAGGTCATGCCACGTGGAAGTAGTCTGTACGACAAAGAAAGTCAACACTATAAATAGGGATGACAATGAGCATGGATGTGACTGGTATTAAATATACCATCTTCGTCCCTAAAATCCATCCAAAATACTATCCACGTATAATTTCCCGCTTTTGGTATCTAGGACGAGGATGGTAAACCTTGTTCGGGGAATCGGGTACGTCCCTGCTGGGAATCTGGTCCCCCATTTTGTATTTATTAATAAAAACAATCTGTAAAATATATTACTTAAAATAACCAATAATTAAAATAACATGAATCTCTAATTTGTAAAAGAAAGAATGAAAATAAGTAAAATTATATATACTTGAGGTTAAGTTTAGAATTTATAACATAAAATATTATAAATAGAATTAATATTAATAGTACATAAATAATATATATTTATATTTGGCGAATAAGAATTGGGACTGAGAATCTTCGTTTTATCTAAATGGGGAAGGAATGGGGTCAGGGACGGGGCAAGATATATGAATATCATCTCCGTCTCATCCCTACTTCTAGAGAAGTGAGGAATCGACATACCCGTCCCCAAATTAACCGGGAATTTTTCATCCTATTTTATTCAGGTACCAAGGGGATAATTCCTCGCGGGAATTTTGTCATTCCTATCTATTATTACACATCATTCTTCCAACAAATGTAATTCATTCATACGTTTTGACTTTACTCTCTGGTTCCTAATTAATGATCTAGCGACATGTACTGATCCATGTGTCAAAGAGTATTTTTAGATTCTCGAACTAAAGTATATAAGTTCGTGTTAATGTGTTATAGCAACCCAACTTTAGGTATACTGATTTCTCACCCACATCATACGTGTCACAGATAAGTCGAGATCGCTCGTTGATAAGCATTTTGTACCTACAATCTCGTTGGTAATATGTTTAAGTCATCTCTTTTAATTTTAATGAATGACAGTTTGCAAAAAAAAAAAAAAAAAATTATTCCTTTATCAATCGGATTCGAATAAGATAAGATGTAATGGCTTATACCTGTATTTTTGTGTAAAGATTTTAAGAAAGGGGAAATTTGTTACATTTTGCAATTGGCTGTTTTTATGTGAGTTTGTCTGTATTAGCTTGCCATTTAATTGCAATAAATGTATGAATTGCCAATAGGAGAGACATTTAAGGCTATTTTTGGAATTCGGATTTTTTGGTATAGAGAACACTCGAGAAATATTATTTCGCTCTTTTGTGTAGCTAGATGCCTAGAAGGGAAACGTAGAGGAAATATTTATACGTGTATGATGATGAGAATTGAAAAGTATTTTATTTAGATATCGATTTCATTTTTTTAAATAAGTTGAGAGTACTGGTTTGAGAGAAATGATAAATTTCAAAGAAACTAAGACCGGATTTGAATCTTACCCTTACAAAGGGTGAGTGATATCACTGAGCATTCAAACTCGTGATAAATATCGATTTCTTTTATTTTAATGGAAAATAAGTTTATTGGAAAAGTGTATTAGATTGATATTTTGTTATAAATAAATATAAGATATATATTTTAGTCGTTTTACCACAAAGGATCCAAAAATAGCGTAAGTTGAAAAAAAGAATTTCAAATTACATTTCCGCAAATCTATACTAATGAAAAGTGATTTATAATTAAAGCACTAAAAAAAGATTTATAATTAGTCAATCAAACGGCACGTTAACTTACAAATGTTTACCATATTAATAGTTGAATAAGATCAAGCACAATTAATTTTAATTAGCTTATATATCCACTTATAATTGAATTAATTAGGACCCATTTAAATAATCGTAAAAAAAAATTGTTCTATGTAACTTTTGAGTCTTTGCATCTGCGTTCAGACTATTTCAAATACACAACTTACATGTTTGGATATAATTGATCTTTTCAAAAATAAGATCATGGAGATGGTACTTATATTAGGTGATAAGTTATATTAAATCAAAACATGCTTATCATGTAGTCCCTCAAATGTAGAAACATTCAACGTTGGACTAATTATTTATCATAATTTCGTCCAGGTTTTCATTATTTAATCTTATCAATCTGATCTGATGAATATACCTGAGTAACAAGATTAAAAAACAAAATAAAAATACTAGTTGAGATTTTTTTTTCGTTTCTAATTATAGTAATCATCATAAGATGTCATGAATGATGTCAAACACACTAGTTTAATTAGGAAGACTTCGTATATAATTCTTTTATTCTTCTATTTTCTTTGAGTGATATGTAATATATAGTTAGAAAAACCAATACGGCCAATCATGATGCAAGATTAAGATATCGTTCGTAAGTGGTGAAACCTTGAATATTCTTTTAAGTACGAGAATTTGTCTTAGTGTCACAACAAATACAATGTTTACTACGATTTTTTTTTGTCAAGTCCGTCTTATATTTCACAAGACTTTTTTTTTGAATGAGTATGTTTTATGAGACGGGAAAATTGCAATTTTGGTCCCGTAACTATAGAGAGGTAGCAAATTGGTCCCGTTTAGATTTTATTTGGCAAAAACACCCTGTAACTCCTTTACCTTCTCAATTTGAGGACCATTTTTGCCAGAAAATTAAATTTTTACCAGAAAATAAAATTAATTGGGGATTTTGGGTTTTCTCCGGCAATTTTGTACATGTTGGATATATTTAATTTACATGACACATACTTGACCATGCCCAATTCAAGTGGCACTTGCCAAAGTGGAAAAATAAATTATTTTTAATTATTAATATCTTATTAAATACAAACAACTTAAATTAAAAATATATATTATTTATTAAATATTTTTAATCAATGAACAATTCCAAGGATGAACGCAACAGAGAAAAAAAAAAGAAATATCATTTTTTATTTGGTTAAATATTTTTTAATTAGCTAATGCTACAGTTTTACTCTCTAATTTGTAATTGATTAGTTGAATAAATTAAGAATTGAGTTATTAAATGATAATATTAACAAAATTTATTCATTTGCAAAAATAATTTAAATTAGTTAAGTATTAAACAAGATATATATTTAAATATATATTTTTTAATTTAATATAAGTATTATCAATTAAATAAGATATTATTAATTGAAATAATTTATTTTTCCACATTGGGCATGACCACTTAGGCGCCATGTCATTTAGATCTATCTAGTGAGTTCAAATTTGGCCGGAGGAAACCCAAAATCCCCAATTAATTTGATTTTCCGGCAAAAATTCAATTTTCCTACAAAAAAGAGTCCTCAAATTGAGAATGTGAAGAAGTTACAGGGTGTTTTTGCCAAAAAAATATTGAACGAGACCAAATTGCTACTGCTCTACAGTTATGTGACCAAAATTGTAATTTTTCCTTTTATGAGACTGAACATTATATTTATAAACTTTTCATGATAGTGAAAAATATAATGATGTACTCGATCGGATCGACCACCAAGAACCCTTTTGAACCTCTCCTAGTATTTAGTAATAGTAACTCAATCGAATCACATGTAAAGCGCTGGGAGGAGTTGCTCAAGTCAGAAAGTAGTTATCAAAAGGGTGGTCAAAAAATACTCACGTGAATTAACAGTGTATATGTGAATGTAAATATTAAAAACAACCCTAAAGGTCCCAATTTATACATGTAATGGTCCAGACTGTTAGGGATATTGTTACATTATTCCAGATAAGTCAAATTTCTATAATATAAAGAAGAAATATAACTAACCAATATCCACTTTCACTTTTCAACAAATCCTGTCCTGATCGATTAATATGGTGTCTCCAATCTTTCCATCTAATTCAAACGACTAATTTGTGGTCAACTTATATGGATCTTCTATTAATTACAATGAGTATTTCATCTCTTATCAGAATACTATTAGTATACGTCAAATCGATAAAATATGGATAAAATACCATCGTCTATTTTCATCAAATCTCCATTTAAGTGTCAAACAAGGACAAAATTAGATCAAAAATTGTTAATCTTTCTATATTTGGAAGAAAAGTGTTGCAACTTACATGTTTGAAAAATATTTAGTTTTTCCGAAATATTTTGCTTGAAAGAAACCTTCACCAATAGTCAGATTTGCAAATATAGATATAGTCAACAATAATATGCTAAAATCTAAAAGCAAAATACCATCTTATCTTAGTTTTATCAAATACAAATACCTGTCACCCTTAATTATAATAAACTTTACATTCTGAGGGTCAACTAGATTACAAAAAGATTCTTAGGAAAAAAAAAACATCATGGATGATGTCAATGTGCAAGAAGAGGTAGGGGCATTCTTGTCATTCCACTATGAAAATGGCATGTTACACTAAGACAGTAAGACAACCCAAAAAATTCACAAGTAAAGATGGAAGAAAAAAAAACAAATTAAGGACCAGAAAGCAATACAATGAAGAGAGAGAGAAGAAGAAAAAAACCTTAATACAGACAGGCAAGGGGGTGGGTGGGGGTAGGGGGTAGGGGTAGGGGGTGGGGGTGTGGGGGCCTTGTCAGTGACAACAAATCATAAAAACAAAACACCCAATCCATGTCAATCTCCAAAACAGGAAATAGAGAAAGGGTTAAATGATAAAATCTGGACCGTCAAATAGTGTTGCCATCGATTTTTATTTCATTGTCCCCCACAAAAAAAAAAGGAAAAAAAGGTGGGGCCATTTACAAAGCAAGGAATAATTTAATGTGTGGAGAGGCAAAAGGAAAGTTGATTTGTCAATCAAGATTGATTGAAACACCCCCCACTACAAGAATCTTGACTGTACCACCTTTCCCATTAAGGCAAACATCTACCTTAAAAATCTCTTAGTTGCATACCCTTTTGGGTTAAAACATCACAATCCACACCCACAATTAGGGGTGTCAATTCGGGTTGGGTCCGTGTTCATGGGTCCGGGTTCGCAGGTTGGCGTGTCAAACTTGTGGCCCGGAGACATGTTTAATTATTCGTGTCGAGAATCTTGAACCCTGACTGACTGCTTATTTCACAGTAATTTAGGACGACCCGCGAATCTGCCTAATAAAATTATTTTTATATAAATGTAATAGTTTTAATTGAATAATTTTTTTTTAAAAATCAATTACTATCATACACTATAAAAAATATCACAATTCACAACATACAAAAAGAAATAACATAATTGCATAAATAACATAATATACTAATCGTATTTTAAGGACAATATTCAAAAAGACATGCATAATAATAACAAATACATAATTAAGGAGGTTTTATCATTTAAGTTTTAATGACATGTCTTGTTTGTTGTTTTTTCTTACAATTAATTATTTATTTAATTTTTTTCAAATTCACAAATGGGTTAGACGGGTTAAATGGGTCATAGTAGGTCGACCCGAACCCGACCTGTTTAATTGGCAGGTTATTCGGGTTCGACCCATTTTCGACCCGAACCCACGAAGCCTTGACCCATACCCATTAATTTCGTGTTAGGTTCGTGTCGGGTTTGCGTGTCGGGTTTGAAATTGACACCCCTACCCACAATCACACCCCCTACCCCCAAACATCACTTATTAATTTTACCATAAGATGAAATTGTAATTTTGGTCCCCTAAGATGGTGGAAAAATCCCAGCCGACCATGTTTTCTCTCTCTCCCTAAAACCAGAGCTAAAAACTAACCGATTTCTATCGAAATCTAGAGCTAGCAAAAATTCGGACCGAGCCAGCCTGACCCAAGCCCATTAGGCCAATGCACAAAATTGGGTCAGGCCAGGTCGACCAGAAATTCATTCGGGGCGTCAGTTTTCTTGGCCCAATTCAACCCAAAACATATTTTTATGCATAAATTGTGTCAGGCTAGTTGGGTCACTCGGGCTTTAGGCCCAGAGAAGGACCGGTCTATCTAGAGCCTAGAAATATAACCCAACCTAACCCTATCCTCAAGCCAGCTGGACTGGCTCGTGGGCCGAGTTAGAAATTGTCGACTTTATCCAATGAATGAGAATATTTATTTTTTTGTTTGATCTTTATTTTTATGTTTCCTCTCATTGTGATAGTAGGCATTTTCCCTATTTGTAATTGAAAGTTTTCTTCTCTCCTTTCGTGTAGGAGTGTTTTATTCGATCTTTTGAAAATTAATTGGCTTGGTTTAGACTAATGTGGATTTTCTTCGTTAGACTTGCAGATCTGGGGAGAATTTGGATTGTTGATTGTCCGCTTCTTTATTGGTCGTGCAAGTAGTCACTCATTAGAGATTCGTTGAAATTTAAGCAAGATTTAGGATTTAGGACTTTCAATGATTCATCGGAGTTTTTTTTATTTGTTTTCATCCCCTTTTTTTGTTTGAGATGATGTTTTTATGTATGTTGGACTTTCAATATTTTATTCGAGCTTTTGTTCTCTGTCTTCATTCTCTTTTTCTATTTGTGTTGGATGATGATTTTATGTTGAAGTTTTTCTGTATTTTATTGAAACACCACCCCCCAAAAAAAGATAAAAGCTGGTGATCTCATGAAAATTACATTTTATAAAAATACTCCATAATTTGCAAAATCATAAATTTTGGGGTTTACTGCAAGTTACTTTATATTTTTCAGAAACATATTCAATTTTTTTGGTGAAAATGAACTAAATTCTTGAATTTTGTAATTGCAGAATTTTTTATTATTTTTGGCAAAATGCGACTTTTACAAGACCAACTTCGGTATTCCCTTTAGTTACGAAACCAAAATCACAAATTAGTCTTTGCTATAATTAGCATAGGAATATATAAACTTTGTTTATTGTATAATGCATCTCTAAATTAGGCCAAATTGGCAGTAGAAATTAACAGAGGTTACTAGAGTTCTATAAGTGGAAAAATTATTTGCTGATCTAAAAATTGCAACATCTAGGTTGTGCTTGTAGTTGTTACAGCTGGGCTATTTATAAGGATGGTTAGTTGTACCCTGCCTAACTGCCTATATTCATTTGCTCTTTTATTAGTCATCTTAATTTCCTATGGTTCTCACATGTGGCACCATTCTTTTCCTTCACATTTAAAGTCGTTCAATTAAATAATGCTAGTGTGATTTTTCATTTTATTTATATAACCCACTTTCCAAATTTTGCTGGAAAAAAAAACAGGTTGGTGTATATCGAATGACTTGGAATACAATCGAGCAGAGTAATGATATAAATCGAAAATGTCGAGGCAAGAGTTGGACTCTTTCTCTTTAAGACGAGATTGCCCCGCTCACAGTGCTTACAGAATCCGGCAATCGTCTCCCAAGATACAACGACAATCTACTTGCAATAGTAGCACTACAAATCGCAAGTACAACGAACGCTAAGATGTTTTTGAACTCTCTTTTGAATTGACTAATGCAGAATGAAGAAGAAGCAAGAGAATTTTCGAAATTTCTGATGTCATGAAATGAATCAAATTTGGTTTATATAGAGCTCGGTGTCTCTTCGACTTAGTGTGCAACCCCTGGTCCGGATCAGTCGTGACCGTCAGATCGCGCCCTGTGGTTAACAGTTGCGATCTGATGGTCCTAATCCTATCTGCCTGAAGGAACACACCTATAAGCATGCACCCCTTCATCACACCGACAGACGATCGATCGCGGTGCCCGTCCGTCAGACGCTTCCAATCGGCGCCATGTGTCGCCACCGCGACGATCCCGCCAAGTCATCGCCACCCGAAAGCCGCCTCGCCACGTCACCGAGCCACTCGGATCAACCTGGTTCGATTTTCCAAAACTTTAAGGCTCCTCAAAGCTCCTCGCGACGATGCGCACGTGCGTGCGAAGTGAAGTGCAAAGTGCGCCGAAAGCGCCCAATGCGACTATGTGCGCGCGCGCGCGGCCCGGCCCAACTCACTCGCTCGGCTCGCCGGACGGTGCGGTTCGACGCGTCCTCGGTGCCTTTGAGCTAGCCAAAGGCTAGTCAAAATTGACTTGGTCCACTAGGGTGTACCATAAGGAGTTCCACTTGATTACTCCTTATTAGTGGTGAAGCTCTTTATTAACTAGTCAAACATTTAATATGTTCCCTATGTGAGATATGGCTTTCCATATTCCAACCCTTTTATATTTCATATATAAAAGCATTTTAATTGGCCAACTTTATGCATTTATTTCTCATTCACCCGATATTGGTTTTGAGAAATTCAAAATGCTAAATTCATCTACCCGCGGCGTAGATGACGTTTATCTCATTTATTTCATACTTTGAATAAATGACCCCACTTAAATAATTGGTCAAAATCGGGTCAAACCCAATTTAATAAAACCAATTCCAACAAATTTACGGTCAACTATGCATGGGGTAGCAACTTCGGCGATCGACTCCTCATTGCTGTTAGAGCTGGCAATGGCTCGGTCTAGCGAAGCCCAAGCCCATCGGGCTTTTAGAAAAGTTTGAGTTAGGTCGGGCCAACCCAATTTCGCTCGGGCCACGAAAATGATTGATCCAATCCAACCCATGTGTGCATTGTTGTACACAAAAATGGTCAGACCAAGCTAAAAATCGGGCTAATTACCCCAACCTACAGGCCAAATAGGCTCGAATTTTTTGGGCACAGAAAATCATGGCCCAACCCAAACCAAACCTCATGTCGATCGGGCCAACCCACGGGTCGGGTTGCATTTTGCCAGCTCTAATTGCTGCTACCAGGTTAAACTGCATGATGTGTCTAGCCTGACCAAGTTGTGTGGTTGGATCAAGTGACTGTCACAAGGTCATACCCCAATATTCTAACACACCCAATTAAATATGTGACACTTATATAATAATATTCCCTGAAATCTAAAAATGAGCTAAACTAATTTATTAGTAATCATATCGCACTTAGTCATGAAACAATATTCTCTTCTTTTTCTTTTTCCGGAATAAACAAAAATATATTTCCCTTAAATCTATTATGAAATTATGATAATTATAACTTGTTAAATAGACAATGTTTCACAATGCATTTTTTTTTCGTGTATCCGCATTTTGCACATAAAGCACTACAATAAATTAAGGAATTTGAGACGTTTTTTTTTGGGGCGCACTTCAAATTGTCTCAAATAGAGTTCTTTTAGTGACGTTATTTTAATATCGTCTCAAATAAAATATACATTTTCCCACATCTACGTCCACCTTCTAGCAGGCTTTTATGTGACGAAAAATTAGTAATTAGAGACGAATTTTTATGTCTGAAAAACGTTATTGATTAAGGACAAATAAAATTTGTGTGTAAAAGTCCAAATATGCTTTTTTGATAGGTTTAAATCAATTTGACAAAAAAAAAAAAGAGTGAGTGTGTTTTTATTTTTTGAAGGTTACTCTTTTACACTTTGAAACTTCATGAAAACTAACTATTCTAAATAGATATTTATCTTTACAAGATTATTTTTAATTTGAAAAATCCTGAAAAAGTATACATAAATTTGAAAATAAAAACGAAACTGGATCAAATATTTTGGTAATTGCTTGAAACGACAAATTTATCGAATTGATGTTGAGAAGTATTACGAAGGTTGACATCAAAGCACCATCAAAATAATGAAATTTAAGGGACCTACTCATAGCTTTAGGCTTGTGCAGTCCTACTACTTGTAATAAAAATGGTAAATTGTCAAGCCCTATTTATAGTATTTTTTTAATGTATAGTTATAGTGCGTACCTTCTAGTTATAGTAATTTAAGAAGGTAATTAAATATGGGTGTAGGAAAGGGGTACATCTATATATTTAGCCAACCCCATTTTTGCTAATGGGGCATAGAACATATAGGTTAACAGTTTCATAATTCATGAAAAAAAGTAATTTCAACATTCTAAAATCAATAAGGATTGCATGCTTATAAAAATAATAATAATAATAATAATAATAATAATAATAATAATAATAATAATAATAATAATAATAATAATAATAAGACAGTGTATAATGACGATTTTAATTATAATTGCTTATACAATTAATCATAATTTAATTTTATAGGTATGAAATTACTCTTTTTAATAGCACTCTCGTTGAACCCAAATTATTGAGTGGGTCACTATCTACACCACAAAAGATCATTAAAGATATCGAGAGTTGACCTGACAAAAACCTCGATTCTCAAATCAGTTCAAACATTTTCTTAAGTAATTGTCCATATTTGTTAGAATTGTTAAATGTTGAATAGCTTACCTCTCCAATAGATTAGAGTTTTGGATATCATAGAGTCAGACTAAATAAAATATCCACAGTTCGAATCTCATCGCCACCTATAAAAAAACTCCACGTGCAAAGCTTCACAAAAACTTGTCTGCACGTGTGAGGCATGTTAGAATTATTAAATATCAAATAATTTACCTCTCCAATAGATGAAACTTTTCGATGAGATGATATTGAATTATCTACATTTTCTTGTATATGCTTTGGAATTGGTATGACTTTTATTCAATAGTTTCTTTCTTTTTCCCTCAAATTCAATGGCATTGACATAGTTCCATGCCAAACAAATTTAATTGGCGTAATAACTTCTATGCTTCTATGGAATTTGCAATAACCCTCTAGACTTTACTAATAAGTATCATACCTATGGATCAAAGTGAGTCCATAAATCAAATAAAATTAGAAAAAAACATAAATTTAAATAAGAGAAAAATGCAAAATTAGTCCAATATCTATACGATGTTGCAATATTAGTCCTGTAACTTTTGAAATATCGATTTTAGTACTGTATATTTTACTTTTTTTTTTCCAATTTTGGTCCCGAGAGTTTTGGATTTTTGTAATTCTGGTTCTACGAGTTTTAAGTTAGTGCAAATTTGGTCTTGAGGGTTATTTCAATAATTTACTTATTCTCAAAATACCACTGGGAGCTAAAATATTCAATATACCTAACCTGAACCAGAAAAGATATCATAGCTTATGTTTTTTTTTTTACTTATGAGTTGAATTTACATATCATTTATACTATAGATTGCTTATTGAGAGAATAATTTTTGAATTATGATTCCGAATCAAAATCCAAGATACGAATTTTGCATGTATTATTTTCTAATTACGAAAATACAAAAACATGTACGAATTTGGCAAAATTGGTTCTTTGACTAATATGATTGAAATTTCCACAGCTAAATAGTATAAGACTAAAATTGTCAAATCCAAAAAATTGCGGGATTATAATTTATTATTTTTGCTGAGGGATAAAATTGTCAAATAATTAAAATTGCAATTTAAAAATTACAAGACTAATACTAACATTCCTATAAATACAACCAATTTTGCAATTTTCCCATTAAATTATTTTCAAATATGTGAATATCAACTATCACCAATCAGGTCATCAACACCGATCAAATTATCTCCAATTAATGTCCACCACGTGTACCTAATGAGTGGCGATTCGGATAAGGTACGGTCGGCCGCTTCGCAGGTAGTGTGGCGCCTTTTCAAATTAGACTCCATTCATAAGTCATTAACACGCGCTGACGGGCGCGTGCAAATATGTATGATGCCCAAAAGTTGGGAGATATAACGATACTCGAGTTTCTTGCACGTGCTGCTCGGCTTACTTTGATGTGCGGTGGTGATTTCATCATCCATCAAATGACTTTTTGATCTCCAATGTACAAATTTTATGAATTATGAGAGTGTATCTCAAAAAAAAAATTATGAGAGTGACATTAAAATTGTAATTTTGTTCTATTTATTTTTGTCTTTGTTTGATTTAATTTTTTTTATTAATTGTATAATAAGGATTGAATAGGGAACTTAAAAAAAGTAGTGGAATTGGAAATCGGATAATAATCGAGTCATTATGACTCTCAAACTCAAACCAAAAATCAGTGGTGCAATTCCAATCACCCCTCTTCTACTAGCTATGTTTCTTTTAAAAAAAAAATATTGGAAGTAAATCATTCAATGAATTAAATCAATAGTCGATGTTAGTTATATTCCATCATTCCTATGTCCACATTTGAATATTTCATTAACTACAATACAAAATCAACCTGATTAATAAAATTTTAAGATTCATCGTATTAATATTGTGATAATTTGATCATACAAGTCTTTTTTATTCAAGTCATAATATTTGTTACATCATACATCATCATTATATAAGTTCTTTGTAATTTTTATTATTTATAAAATAAAAGCGACAATGTTCTTTTTAAAATAGTTAATTAATATGATTGGTCAATAAGACAAACTATACAATTATTTCTACTTTAATGCATGCCCGGTTATAAAATTATTAATTGTGATTAATTTATTAATTATTAGTAGATATCTTGATGCGGTAAATGGTAATATAACCTAGCTCGGGCCTCATTATAAAATAAAGTTGCCAATTGTTTTTGAACATTAAATTAATTGAAACTTTATGAAAAATGATTAATACCTAAATTCCTGTTGGAATTGGTCTTTGAGAAATTGGGTGTTGAACCGATTTTGACCAATTAATTAAGTGGTTTCCATTTGTGAAAAATGGAATTAAATTATTTGTAAAAATTCTACTAAGAGAGTAGATGAGAATAACATTTGGAATTTCTCAAAATCGATTCCGGGTGAATGAGAAATTAATGCTAGAAGTTAGCCACTTAACACAAATAAATGGTATGGAAAATGGAAAATGTGGGGGAGGAGAGATAAATGTTTAATTAATTTTTTGTACCAAGGGCAAGACTAATACTAACATTCCTATAAATGTGGGATAAAATTGTCAAATAATTAAAATTGCAACTTCAAAAGTTACAAGACTAATACTAACATTCCTATAAATACAACCAATTTTGCAATTTTCCCATTAAATTAATGTTTAATTTTTTGTACCCGGGTCCAGGTCGAGGGCTTGGGCTTGGGTTTCAAGACCCTTATTCTTTTTGGACCAAAAACCTTTAAAAATAAATGTTTAATTAATTTTTTGTAATTAATTAAATAGATTTAATTAATTTTCGTAATTAATTAAATAAGTTCAAACTGGGAAAGCTTTGGAATCGCGCACGGGCGGGAGCACGACCCGTGCGGTCGGGTCGTGCTCCTGAGAGAGTTAGAGCACCGCAAGACGGCAGCGCACGCCCGTGCGTGGGTCGTGCGCCAAAGAGAGTTGGAGCACGCGACGGCAGCGCACACGCCCGTGCGCTGGTCGTGCTCCCTGCGAAAAAGTGCGTCTATTCGGT
The DNA here is from genome assembly GCA_016081115.2 of Rehmannia glutinosa. Classification (NCBI taxonomy): domain Eukaryota; kingdom Viridiplantae; phylum Streptophyta; class Magnoliopsida; order Lamiales; family Orobanchaceae; genus Rehmannia; species Rehmannia glutinosa. The sequence continues at coordinate 84,192 of JABTTQ020001049.1, forward strand.
GCAAATGTGCCTTTTCGAGCCTACTGACGCGATTTTAAAACGGGCACTTCATTGCCTATAATATTGGAGCCCCTGCAGATGATTTTATACACGGAAAAACTCATATAATAACCTGTCATTTGCATCATACGAGCATATTGATTTTCCCTTCGTTCAAAGCTTGAAAGTTCGAACTTTTGTTTGTTATTTGTTGTTCCGGTTTCTTTGTCTTGCTAGCTAACCGAATCGTAAAGTCGTTGTATCTTAGGCGGAAGGAGGAACCGTAAGCACTAGTATACGGGGCGTTTTCGTCTTGCGGAGATTGTATCTAATACATGCCTCGACTAAGCCTTTACACCATCTTCCAGCCATTTTCCAAAAATAGAAACCATACACCAGAAAATTTTGCCCAACAAATCCATGTATAAAACAAATACAAAGGAAAAAAAAATCTCCAACTAACTCACTTATATTCGATTAACACTTTCTTAAATATTAGTTTTATAGTCATGTAAATTAATTAATTTTCTAGTCATCAATATTGTTTGCAACTTTTGTTTGGTATTGATCAAAGTACAAGAAAGAAATCATTTTTTGTTTGGTATTGATCAAAGTACAAGAAAGAAATCATTTTTTTGTTTGATATTGATCAAAGTACAAGAAAGAAATCCATACGGATTGATACTTACTCCTTAGCTCCTTTACACCATATATCTAATAAGAGGGAACAATCTTTAAACTCTCTCATTATTCCTATAAGTAGGGGTGGGCATCGGATCGGGTAGTCGGGTTTTCGGGTAGTCGGGTCGGATACCCGATTATTTCGGGTAGCTTTTTGGGGTACCCGACTCCTACCCGAAAATATCGGGTACCCGACTTTTCGGGTACCCGAAAAAGTCGGGTACCCGCGGGTAAATATTTTCGGTTTTTTTTTTTTTTTTAAATTGGCTATTATCCAAGCATTCCAAAGTTTCCAGCAACCTGTGATTATAAAATGATAAAAGACTAAATTACAAATAATCTAAATGATAAAAGACTAAATTAACATCTCAATCTAAATTAATCCAACCAAACACTAAATTAATATTGAACATCTGAACCCAATAATCAATAACAGTAACGGAAAATTGGAAAAAAAAAACTAAGCTGGAAGACAGGAAGTACCTCGATCCTGGTGGCCGGTGGGAGCGACGACGTGGAGGGTGAGCGACAGTGTGGTCCGTGTGGAGGCGAGCGACGGCGTGAAGGGCCTTGAGGCGAGCGAGCGACGGTGTGTGCGACTGTGCGCGGTGCGGAAGAGACAGAGAGACAAAGAGACTGAGACACGCGCTGAGATATTGAGATGAGTGGGAGTGGGAGACTTCAGACTTGTGTGTTATGACCTGTGACTAATCTTTCAGGGTTTCTAATTCAACGGGTACCCGAACGGGTAGTCGGGTAATAAACAAATACCCGCCTCCCGACCCGATTATTTCTATTTCGGGTATCGGGTACCCCAAACCCGAAAATTTATGAAAATACCTGACCCGATCGGGTATTTTTCATTCGGGTCGGGTCGGGTACCCGATACCCGAATCCGAATGCCCACCCCTACCTATAAGAGCATCCAAAATATGAAACAATTTTAGACACACACATATATATTCATGTTGGAAACGATTCGTTCCATATATATTGGGTTGGTGAGTGAACATTGCTTTATATGTTCCCCCTCCCCCCTAAATTCATTTTACAAAATAAAATCATGCATGAGAATTAAAATAAATAATAGTTATTGGACGATAAATATTTTTTTTGAGAAAAAAATTATAAATAATTATTTATTGTCCAATAATATTTATTGGACGATAAATAATTGATTATATATTTATATATAAATTATGCAACTGCCAAATAGATCGGGCCAATGTTGGCCCGACGAGACAAGGAGGAAAATTGGGTCGGTCGTGCCAAAAACTCATTGGCCGATATTCTGGAGCCCCAGCCTGCCCTGTGCGTTTAAAATACATGTAAAACGTGTTGGGCTGATCGGGTCGATCTTTCAGTTCAAATGGGGCAAGCGAAATAGATTAATTTTTTTCGAGCTTCTACCCATCCAACTCTATCACTTAATCAATCGGGCCGACTCATCGAGTCGGGCTAATTTTGATAACTGTAATATATCATAACAGCACATTCCTTAAAGATTGACATTAACTCACTCAAAAAGGCATTGGCCCATTATTTAATGTTATCTTGGAAGTATCTGATGTTTTTGTCTTGGCAACAAAAGTATATATGACCATGATATGTGGTGACAGTTGAAGAAGACCCCCACCCCCCTAACCCCACCCCCAAATGTGGTGGGATACTACTTTTTTATGCCTATATATTGAGCAAGTGGGTTAATGATTAAAAAGGATTTTTCCACTTTTGATGTGCAATGTCGTATATAATAAAATAATATCCCATATAAAAATCATCAAACGAAAATATTAAAAAAATTGTCAGAAGTAGATAAGAAATCAATGTACAGGGTGTACTTGTCGGCAGGGGTACGAGGTTTTAATGCTTTAGGTTGTCCAAGGCGACGTGGCCTCTTCTTCTCCTTTCGTACATAAAGTCTTCTCCTTACTTTCCTCTGTTCATGGTATTATTTTTCTCTTATTACCCAAAATATCCTTTACTTTCTTGCCCCTTGTGAATGTATTTGTGTTAATCACACGTGTTTCTTGATTTGGGCCTCGTAATTGTTTTTTTTTTTATAATCCAGATATCCAGGTTTTTACACCTGACTAATCCTGGACCTGCGGCTGCTAGTATCAGAGGCCCCTTAACTCACCAAGATGTAAATCGAGGGATGTGCCCAAGTGGCAGGTTTCTAAGGGAGAGAACCAACATGATTCGCCTCCCAAAACAGACCCCCACAATATTTCAGTGAAAATCTGCTCTACACAGGATTCTAACCTGCGTCGCCGGAGGAATTCACCCCACATCACCTTAGCCCTTACCACTTGGCTATGCCCCTGGGGGCGCCTCGTAATTGTAATTCTCTTGTGGGCTTATTTGGGCTTTATGTGTTATTGGGTCCGTCTCGCACCGAGGGACTTTAGAATGTATTGACTATGTTTAATTAAAAGATCTTATAAGCTTCTACATCTTATAAGATGTTAAGCTTATAAAATGTTTTAAAAACTTATTTGATGTTAGATTTTATTTTGAAATTATATTATTTTGGATAAAATAAGATAATAGAGCTTATAAAACATTAGTAATGACATATTTTTAATTAGAATTACTAAAATAAAAGAATATGGTTAAAAAAAATCTTATTTTGAATATAAGTTAGGATCCCCACATTTTTAAAAAATGACTTATAAGCTACTAAAACCTTATTTTTGGGAGCTTATAAGAATTTTTAGGAAAAAAAAATACTAAACACTTTTAAACTCTTAAACAACTTATAAGATGTTTTGATAAACTTATAAACTCAGTCAAATACCTCTTGACTTAAATAGAATTGTAATTGTAGGATCGGATCAATGCGATTTGAATTTGAGATATAACTTTTAGATGGTCCCGAGATCGCACTTGTGTTCGAATTATTGGAATATAATGGTCCATACGTATTCATGGGCTTGTGCAAGTTTGAAAATAGATCTAAAGTGAGCTCGCCATCTTGGTGTAGTTTAGCCCCCAAAGGCCCAACTAGTTGAAATCCCGTATATATTCTTTCACAAATAATAATGTGATAAAATCTTCTGAACTTTTCCGTTAATAAAGTGATTTATTCCCAACATTTTCCTACTTTAACAAAATTAAACTATTTTAATTTGTTTTATAAATTTAAAGTACTTTTATCAAATAATTTATTGAGAATCTTCCCATTAAAATGTATCATCTATAGAATAACTCAATATTTATATTGATATATTCCTGAATTATTCACATATTATACAGACGAATTTGTCGTATAACCCAGATATTTTGTCGAATTATTCCCTAACAAATTATAAGGTCTAACGAATTATTCCAAACCCGAGATTTGTTACTAAGCTCAGAATAATATCATCCAACACATTAAACAGACAACATGAGCCTTTTACCCTGAAAATTCCTGCCCCTGCCCTTGCATCCAAATTCCAGCATACCTTGGCTTCTTGAGCAGCCTTGTTGTGTCTGTACCTCGATACTCAGCACTTTCGTATGTATTCAAACGTCTTTCTCTTCAAACTTCACAGCAACAAAATCTTTACGCTAACCTGTAGAGAAGTGTCGTATTCAACGTGTGATTCGTCTGCTGAACGTCTGTAAGTACAGACTTCTAGTTTTCTCACCGTGTGTCCAGGGACAGGTAAGAACCTCCAGGCAAGAATCCCTGGATTTTCTGCAGATGTCGTAAGAAATTTGAACTCTGCGTACCTAATATTAAATGATTAAGCATTAGACATGAGGGAATCAAATGACATGCCAACAAGGAACATTAAAACAAGAATTTCCATTCCTACCAGATCACATCAGGACTTAATTGGGTAGATTTTTTATTTTCATCAAGAGAAGGGCGAGCACTTGATTTTACAGCAAATACATTCTTAATGGATACTCCATTACACTAGAAAGAGACATGTTGAGAGATTTTAATATGCAAAAATGAGTTCTACATATACTAATATCAATTAAATTTGAGATCACGAGAGATAAGTCAAACTACGATTGTGGTTGACGTTCCTACAATTTCTCAACCTTCGACGGGTTCATAAGAGAATTGCCTAATAGCTGTCATCTTCTATTCATCTTATCTTTTTCTACTCAAGATATAGCAACAACTCAACGCCTTATACCCGGTCAAGTAGAGGATCAAACTATGAGATGGGAAGCCACAGTGATACTTCTGACAATCTCAATTGCAGCTGCAGCCTTAACGGTCCTTCATTTAGTGATTCACATGATTGTATCATTTCACATTTTGGCATGTTGAATGCACTCACGTGATCAGCAAGATCATACAACTTCCAAGAAACATTAGGTCCGGTGTAAAGCTAAAGCCTGATCATTTTTTGGTTGAAATTTGTGCACAGAAGTGTACTTTAGTAAGTTATAAAGGCATTGGAACTGAACAACCGAGTTTCACCTATCATCTTTAAAACAACTGACGTCTCCCTGTTAAAAAATAAAATATAAAAATATAATTAAGGTGTTCCTTAGAGAAACACGATTAAGATGGTTTGGACATGTTTATAGGAGACCTTTAGATGCACCTGTGCGACGTTTAGAAGGTAGAGAATCACTCACACAAATCAAAAGAGGCAGAGGTAGGCCTAAAAAGACTTGGAAAAAAGCTATTAAACAAGACATTTTATACCTAGAAATAAATGAAAATATGGCTAATGACCGTAAACGATGGTGCGATATGATCCGTATAGCCGACCCCACGTAGTGGGATTAAGGCTTAGTTTGTTGTTGTTGTTGTTTTCCTTACAATCCAAAGTAATATGTAACCACTGAATCTTATCGCAGGTAGTTAAGACATAAAAATTTAGTCTTAGTGGTACCAAGAACGATTTGCATGATGTTCCAAAATAAAGCTTGCATGAAGTAATAGAAAGCATTGCATTTGTAGAAAATTTCTAGAGCATTCAAATAGTATTCAATGTAACTTAAAGTCTAATCTGATTGTTCAGTCCATTCGATCTGCAAAGTTCCATGGCTAGGACCATTTATTACAAAAACCAACAGGAATATGCTGTACATCCAGAATAATTACCACAAAAGAAGAAGAGGGGAATGACTTGCAGAGTAGGGCAATAACATAGAAAACTGTTGTTAATATTAAAGGTAGAATCTCTAAGTATTTTAGCAACATTCGCCATTATAGACATGGAATGACAATGATAAGCAAATGCAGATACTTCCTCATTTTCCCACATGCAAGAGAATGCATCCAAGAAATTGAGCAGAAAGTAAATTGCCTATAACTTGCATAGAGAATAGACATGTATGGGGTGTTAAGTACCGTGATGCTATTGAGAAGATGAAATAGATGGACATGATTTCTCTCCAAGCAGCTCTTTCTGTCCATCATTTCAAGGATTGCTTTCATTCATTCTGCTCCTGGTTGTTGTTGCCATTCAATAACTATTTTGAGCCACCTACTGCTAGTTGAAAATGAGCCTTCTCTGCCACAGGAACCTGTGTGCCCACTTACTTTCACCTGTGTCAAAGATCCACTTCAACTATGTGCAACCACTTCTTGAACATTTTACTCTGATTCATGCTACAACTCTACAAGCACAACCTATGCAATCTTATACTATAGGGTTAAAACGAAGGATTTTGTTTTCGATTAACAATCCATTCAAAGGAAGAAAAAAGATGACATCTGCCTTGTCCCTTCCTTCAATAGTTAATTGCATACCAACTTTAAGAAAAGTAAATTATGTCGGTTTGGGAAGGGGGGAGGTTATCAAATGATTTTCAAGATGTGTCTGAACTGCTGGTACTCCTTATGTCTAAAACTCCCAGTTGTCTGTGCACCAATTCTTTGATCTCAAATGATATGGATTGATGAGGACGTGCTATTGTGTTAAAACAAATGATGGTCATAGTCACACCTGCTATCTGAGTTGTTCCAACTTTTTGGTTTTTGCCAAAGTGTCTTGGCAACAAAGCCATGAAGCATAAAAATGGTCCACAATTATATCTTCATTCGGCAGAAGGATTCCCTTTGTTCCAGTTGTTCTAGAGGCAGACGTATGAAACATATGTGCTTTTGCATTTCGCTTTCAGCATTCACTGTCACAAACGGGGGCCTATTGGAACGGGAAGAATGATCATTGAATGGACTTGTCGTACATGAGGAGAAAAAGTTATTATGAAGTAACATACCGGAATAACATCACAGTCATATAAGTAACTGCACTTGAACTTACGAAGAGGCGCCTGACATATTAATGAAAAGTTTTAATACAGCTAGCATATGAATGTAAGAATACCATGATGAGAGTAAAGTGCAGGAGTAAAACCAAATGAATTTTCAAATGTGAGAACAATAAATTTAGCTATACATTTTGCCATTCGATGAAACTAAAGAATTAAGCAGCATTTTTTGAAGCTTACTGTATAATCAGATACTAGGTCTTCAACTCTCTATGCGCAAAGCTGGCAAATAAATCTACAACTACCAATAGTTTCTGCAGGAGCAAGAACCATGACGAAAATGATGGAATCTATTGGTGTCTCTCAAGACGATTTCTCTATCTACCAACTTAGATACAAACCTAAATGCAGTATGACAATCGCCACATACTCTAATGTTCTTCTTTATCGAGATGGGGGTCCCAGGTGAAGTGTTGAGAAGTGCAAATGCCAGAGCGAGTTTCTCACTGTGATATTGCAACCTCTCTTCTCTCTCCTGCTGGTCTACAAACCAAAGTACATGGCTTGTATCAGGGACATATCCAATTTTCTTAATTTCATCTCTGAGCTTCTCCCACATTTTACGAATTTCCTCTCTTTGCGGGTGGGTATCATCATTTGCCACAAATACATGGACAACGTTCCCAATCTCCACCCAACTACATGCAGGTTCCTTCTTAACCCCACTTTCATTCATCATCCTTCTCACTCTTGCAGCATCATTCAATCTACCAGCAGAGGCGTATATGTTTGAGAGTAACATGTGGGGACCAGAATCGTGAGGATCGAGTTCAAAAACACGCTCGGCGGCATAAACACCCAATTCCATATTCTTATGCATCCTACAAGCTCCAAGCAAGGCTTTCCAAACAGCTGCTGTAGGTTGAGTCGTCATTTCTCTTATGAACGTCAACGCACGATCAAGTTGGCCAGCTCGACCAAATAGATCGACAATTGTCACGTAATGTGTAATGTCTGGGTCTAACTTATATTTCCTCATTAGCTCAAAGTAATACAACCCTTTGTCCAAAAGCCCTGCATGGCTGCAAGCATTGAGCACACAAAGGAAAGAGATCTCATTTGGCTGAAATCCGACCGCACGCATTTCTTCGAACAGATCAACGGTTTCCTGGCCAAGTCCATGCTGTGCGTACGCAGTAAGCATCGAGTTCCATGAAACCACGTCCTTTTTAGCCAATCGATAGAAAACCTTTTTTGCATCATCAATGCTTCCTGCCTTACCATACATATCAAGAAGAGTATTTCCAACGAAAGCAATGAGCTTTGTTCCCAATTTCACCATGTCTGCATGGACCCATTTGCCCTGTTCCAAAGCTCCATTGCTTGCACAGGCTGCAAAAATACTGGAATATGTGAAATGCGTCGGTTCAAAACCTCCCCTTTTCATCTCCGAGAACAACTTTACAGCATTGTGTCCTTCTCCCTCCCTAGCATATGCTGCAATCAAAGCATTCCAAGAAACCTCATTTTTACTCTTCAGGCCATCAAATATGACCTTTGCCTCTTCCATTCTCTTACACCTCGCGTACATATCCACCAATGCACTCCCAACATACACATTGTCCTCGTACCCACTCTTCATACAAGCCCCATGAATCCCCCTACCCATTGCATCACTTTGCATACCTCCGGCAGATTTCAGAGCACTCCCAAAAGTAAACTCATTGGGCTTGAAGCCCATCTTCATCATATCTAAATACAACACTAACGCCTCCTTGAACTCATTACACTGCGAATACCCAGTGACCAACATAGTATAAGAAACCATGTCCCGCTCAGTCATTTCATCAAACACCTTACGTGCCAGCTCCATATCCCCACATTTCGCATACATATTGATAACAGTGTTTTGCACAGCAACGTAATTCTGAAACCTCGAGGCCAGAAAATGGGTGTGAACCATTTGCCCCTCTTTGAGCTTGCCCTGATCAGTACACTTCTTGAAGAGCTCAACATACAACCTCGCGTCGGCTTCCATTGCGCCGCGATCGATGAGGTCAAGAACAAGAAGATTCCCATTGGGGGCCTTTCTGAGAAGGTTTTTGTCTTGGATTACACCTGAAAATTGGTCAAAAAACTTGGTTTCTTCCGAGTCTGAGCATTGAACTGGGCCTAGTGTCGAGAGGAAAATGCGAGGGGACAACAAGATGAGAGATTTCAGGTTTCGGAAAATTGATACGGTTGAGATTGGACTGCATATGCGTCGTTTCATGTATGCTGCAAGGATTGTTTCAATGGAGGGAAACTCTGAAGAATCTTTATAAATGTTTTTTCTTTTAGATTCAAGGTGGTTTTTACTCTCTTCATCCTTGGTTTTATTGATTAAATATTCTCTCTGTTTTTTTTTTTTCAATTCTTTTACAACATATTTTTCTACAATGCTTGGTATTTCATTTTAGGGATAATTACACAAAAAAAATCACTCAGAAATGTTTAAAAACTACAAAAATCTCGTAAATTTTGATTGTGCAAAACTTAAGGGGGTAACTGTAATATTCTATAAATATTATATAGTTTTTTTTGAAATATTATTTTGCTTATGAATGAGAAAAATATAAGACTGAATCAAAACTTAAGAGTTTTTTTGCATCTGCAATTAGCTCGAAACTAGTGTTTTTGTTTTCTTTCCAATTATCTATCCTTTCATTTTATATAAAAAATTAAATATAAATTTTCAGTTATTTTCACATAGATGATATAATTTGTCCTACCTAAAACTTATTCTAGGTGTAACTCTCAAACGCATGTTCAACTTCAAAAATCCATCTAAAATAACTTCTTGACGAAATTACTCGAGTAGAGGGAATTGAATTCATTCTTGAGCAATATGAATTCTCTCTTTCTCGCAAGTGTGTTATCTTATTTTGACCAAAAAAAAAAAAAAAACAAATGTTCCACCTGTGCAATACACACACTATATTTTTACAAAAATAATATATAATTTTAGTGATTGCAAAGTCTGAAATTAAAAAAATAATTAAAAGATAAAGTATAATAAATTATTATAAACTCTGAAATACCTCTTCAAATACAATATAGATTAAACTAATTTAATTTATAAATTATAATAAAACAATACAAATGATATAATAATAAAATTTTCATAAAAAAAATTTTAAAAATATTAATATATTAGATTATTTCTTATAAATATTGATAAGGGTAAAATATGGCCCGGGCCGACCTGACAGGGCTCATATCGTTGGGTCGATCTTCAGTAGGCATTGAGTTAATCGGGTTTGGTTTGATAAGGCTTATAACATTGGGCCGACCTGATAAGGCTCATGAGCATTGGGCCGACCTATCAAGCCCATAAACATTAGGCTGAAATGATGAAGCCTATTGTATTGGGCCGACCTCTTAAATCCTGAACGTGATTGATTCTGTAAGGCCCGTAGTAGTGGGCCGATCTGCGTAAGGCCTAGCTTATTGGGCCGACCTGCTAAGCCTTGAACATATGGTTGAACTAATAACGCTTGTTGTATTGGGCCGGTCTCTTAAGCCTCAGATGCTTAAAGATGACCTGTTGTACTTTAAGGGCGTATTTGGTTTGGTGCATTCTAAAGGAACCTCGGAGATATGAGAAAAGAGGCTGAGCTGGGGTTCAACTCGGCCCGAAGGAGTGGGGCTCGCATGGTGCCTTTGAGATTTCGAGGGCTAAAATATTAAAACATGGACCCGACGTCCCTCAGATCAAATCGGGATTGAGGCCTTAAGGGCGTAAAATTAGGGTTTTTAGGAGATTCGATCTTAATCTAATGATAACTCTGACACCAAATCGTAACGGAATCCCGGATTTTATGAAAACTCTAATCCTAGCTAAGGTATAAAAGGCCCAAGCCCAGGTTCATTCTAACCTAATCTCATTTTTCTACTGTTACATTGCTCTTTCTCTCTCTTGCCTTTTGCTTCTTTTCCAAGTCACTGACTTAAGCATCAGAGAGGGTACGCCGGAGCCCCCCTCCGGCCCCCCTTGTGCAGGTTTCGCGGAGGAGTTCATCTTGGAAGACGATCGGCGAGAGGAAGACGTTTTTGGGAGCAACCAAGTGGCGCCGTCTGTGGGAAACATTGAGCAGAGACGTGAGCTTCGAGTGTTGGCTATGGAGGATGTTAGGAGAAATTTGGAAGATAATCTGAACCGTACGTCGTTGGGAGATACTCCGGGCGTAGTTACGCAAGAAGATGTCACGCCTCCACCTCCACCATCCCCGGTGGACGGCGGTGGCGGAAGAGGTGCATTCATCAAGAGCGGAGCATGCATCAACTGAGGATCAGGATTGGTCAGAACGGATGGATGACCTCCATCGTGAAGTGCGGGATATTTGAGGAGGGTTGCGGGAGCGCAGGGAGCGGCTACAGTCCGGGTGCGGAGGGGAACTCCCTTCTCAGACGAAGTGATGGCGGATGAGCTCCCAGCCTCCTACGGAGCTCTGAGTTTTGAATATGATGACACCACGGACCCGTGGGATCATCTCTGTCATTTCGAGAATGTTGCTTTGCTACACATGTTCACGGATGGCGTGATGTGTATAGTTTTTCCTACCACTCTGACGAAATCAGCTCAACAATGGTTTAGTTAGCTTGCCCCAGGCTCTATCAGAAATTTTGATGACTTCAGCTTGGCATTTCTTAATCAGTTCACGAATTGTCGCAAATACCAAAAGGCGCCCCTGACTCTGTTTAGCATCAAACAGAGAGAAGGGGAGGGACTTCGGAGTTATATACAGAGGTTTACCGCGGCAAAGTTGGAGGTGCCATCGGCCAGCCCGAAAATTTTGGCTAATGCCCTAGCTCAGGGCCTGAAAGATGGAGAGTTTTTTGAATCCCTGGTGATCGAGCCGGCTAAGACATTCGATGAATTGTTAGCTCGGGCGGAGAGGTATATTAACCTGGAAGAGGCGAGGAAAATGAAGAGGGAAGAAGAAGAGAAGAGGAGAGACAAGAGGGAAGATCGGGAGGATAAGTGTTCACTTGGTTTTATACCATTCATTTGGGCTTCCGAGACTAGAATTTTGTGTTGTTTTTGAGTATTTTGAGTCGTTTTTGTTATATCTCATAGGTTAGGCATTAATTTCTTTTGTTTCGAGTCATTTGAGTGGCCAAGCCATGTTGAGGGCCAATTATATTGAGTCTAGAGTCATTTTAATGAGTCGTGTATCAAAAGAAGAAAGTATGATCAAACAATGAAAGATTGATTTGAAGAAACGTCCAAACGCGTCTGAAATTTCTAGCACTGGCAGAGTTTAGTATTTTGGCCATAACTCTCTCTACAAAATTGATATTGAGCTTATTCAAGTGGCTATGGAAAGCTAAGAGAAAGGGCTACAACTCTTATGAATACACCCAAAGCAAATTCGGACGTTTGGATGGCGCTACAGCGCGAAAAAAAGCGCTGCTAGCGCAACAACAGCGCCACGGCGCCGAGGGGTGTTCTACGCGCTGCAGCGCCCCTCCTCAGCTGCAGCGCCAGATACGAAAAAATGGGCAGTCTGGGTTTGTTTTTGGCGCAGCATTTCCGTGGACGGACAAAACAAGAAATGTCCGATTTTTGGATCTAAAAGGAGGGTACTATAAATAGATACATGGGAGGCTTGATCTAGGGCATGGAGGACACTTGGGGATGAAAACCAACACCACCAAGACACAAGGGAAGAGTTGGGGAAGAGGATTGAAGACATTTATCATCTAGAAATAGATAAGATTATTCTTTAATCTCTTTAATTCTTTCTTTGTTATTTCTTGTATATCATTTGAGATGCATTCTCATTTGATTATGGGTATTTGTATTTTCATCATGAGCTAAACTTTATAATTCTAGAGGGATGATGTAATCTATGTTTGAACTTATGTTTTGATATTGTGGTTTATCAATCTAGATTTCCCAATCTATTTGTGCTATTTGGATTTATTCTTCTAAATTACTTGATCAATAATTTAGAGTGTTTGGTGTATTTGATTTGACACTTGAGAGAGGTAATTGAATACATGGCCTTGAAATAGCATAACCTAGGATTTCATAGAATTGAGAGATTTGTGAATCCTCTGAAGTCATCAACCAAGATTCATAGTTTTTATTGAGATTTCAATTGGTGACTTTTATAGAGATATTGATTTCTCAATTGTGATCTAAAATCATTTGGCACTCGAGAGAGGAAATGATTATTGTAGGATTCTAGACTTATAAATTGGTAATTTGTGATTGGTATACCATATTGATAATATAAGGGAAAACTAGATTCATCACACCTCTAGAATTCATTCTCCCATAGATTTAGATGTTTATATTTTAATTAGTTATATCTAGTTATTTTTATTTATAAATTGAGACATGCACCTATTATTGATCTGTCAAATATAGCATAGGTAATTTATACTTGGTACTTATACACGCATTCCCTGTGGATACGACAACCCTACTCATATCACTATATTAAAACTTGACACCGTAGACTTGCGGTTAGAAAATTCTCTAACAATAAGGGATCTCAGAAGAAGCCGAGGTCTGAGACGATGGGCGGACGACCGAGGTTTGAGAAGTATACGCCATTGGCTGTCCCTCAGGGAGAGGTGCTTGTAGCTATTGAGAGGCACCCCGACCTGAGGTGGCCAAAAGCACATGCGGAGGCACCGGTGAAGGAGAAATGCAAGGAATTTTGTAGATTTCACAATGAGTATGGGCACACAACAGATCGGTGCACACATCTGAGCGATGAGATCGAGCGGCTCATTTTGAAGTGTCATCTCGGGGAATTTGTGTACATCGACAAAAAAGGAAAAAAAAGGGGAGTATAAGAGGGACAACCGGGGATATCACCAACTTCGGCGGGAGCCGGAGCGTAGGGGGGAGGAAAGGGAGGAGCTACCTCCACCTCCGCCCCCACCTCGGCGAGAGATCATCCAGATGATTGTTGGAGGGCAAGCGGAAGGATATTCGAGGCGAGCTCGGAAAAATTATGTGAGAGCTGACACGGATCGGGTGCAAGAAGCGGTGAAAAAATGGACAGGTTGGGCCGGGGCCGAGTATCCAATTTGGACCGGAGGATAGCAAGGGTATCGTGACACCTCACAACGATGCTCTTGTGATCACGGGGACGATCTCTAATTATGATGTGCAACGAGTATTTGTGGATACAGGGAGCTCGGCGGACATCCTATTCTATGATTGCTATAAGAATATGGATCTCCAGGTCGGCCTAGAGACGGTGGACACGGCGTTGGTCGGATTTGCTGGATGAATGATCCAACCAATAGGTATGATCACTTTACCTATCTCTTTGGGTAAGGAGCCTAATCGCAAAACTAGAATGATTCGATTTTTGATAGTAGATGCACCTTCTTCGTATAATGCCATGTTGGGTAGACCGTCACTAAATGCTTTTCAAGCTGTGGTGTCAGTGTACCATTTGAAAATGAAGTTTCCTGTGGGGGAAGAAGTAGGTGAGGTCGGCGGAGATCAGTATATGGCTAGAAAATTATATGTAGAAAGTATTCAGAAGGCGGAAAGGGGGAGTGTTTTTTATGATGATAGAAACAGAGACAAATTGATTAGGTTGGACGAACCGGTGGAGCACGTCCAACCTAATGAGAGATGATGATGATGGTCGAGTCTTAGGGTGACCCGATAAGGTCACCAAGGTCGGGAAAGCATTGTCTGATGAGTTAAGGGATGAGCTGGTGGAGTTTCTAAGGAGTAATGTGGATGTATTTGCTTGGACAGCGAAAGACCTGGTAGGGATCGATCTGAGTATTCTTGAGCACAGGCTCAATGTCAATCCGTCATAGCTATCCAATGCAGTGTTGGTTCCAAAAACAGAAGATGATTGGTGCATGTGTGTGGATTTTAGGGATTTGAACCGTGCTTGCCCTAAAGATTACTATCCATTGCCCCGAATCGATCAGCTTGTGGATTTAACGTCGGGGTGCGAACTGCTTAGTATGATGGATACATCGCAAGGCTATCACCAGATCAAGCTAGCAGAAGAGGACCAAAAGAGGGTGGGCTTCACCACCTCTTTTGGCACCTTCTGTTATGTAGTAATGTCATTTGGGTTGAAGAACGCAGGAGCCACATACCAGAGGTTGGTGGATAAGATGTTTGAGGGGCAGCTCGGAAGGAACATGGAAGTAATGTGGATGATATGTTGCTTAAAAGTATGAAGGATGTGGATCATGTGCATGACCTAGCTGAGACATTTGACACTTTGAGAAGGTACCAGATGAAGCTCAACCCCAAGAAATGTGCTTTTGGTGTAAGGTCGGGAAAGTTTCTTGGATATATGGTGACGGAGAAAGGAATAGAAGCCAATCCGGAGAAGGTCAGAGCCATTAGAGAGATGGCACCACCTCGGGACGCCAAGGATGTGCAATGTTTGACAGGTCGACTAGCAGCTCTGAACCGATTTATTTCGCGCCTCGCGGAGAGGAATTTGCCCTTCTTCAAAGTGTTGAGGAAGGCCAAAAAGTTTGTTTGGGATGAGGATTGCCAGAAATCTTTCGAGGATTTGAAAAATTACTTGGCCGATCTGTCACTACTAACTAAGCCATTGCCAGGTGAGCCCTTATACCTCTACCTTTCGGTGGGAGAACAAGGGGTTAGCACGGTCCTGATCAGGGAGAAGAGATCGGTTCAGAGGCCGGTGTACTATGTCAGTAAAGTTTTGAGGAATGCCGAGCTGCGGTATGCGGAGATCGAGAAGACAGGTTTGTCCTTGGTGGTGACTGCAAGGAGACTTCGGCCGTATTTTCTCTCGCACAAGATAATCATCCGAACTAATCTTCCATTGAGAAATGTGATGAGCAAGCCGTAGGTAGCGGGGAGGCTAGTGAAGTGGGCTATTGAATTGAGCGAGTACGATATTGAATTCGAGAGCAGGTCGGCCATCAAAGCTCAAGCTTTGGCAGATTTTGTTAAGGAATCAATAAGGGATGATAGTGGAGAAGGATCTTGGGTGATTTATGTGGATGGTTTAGTAGGGAGCTCGGGATGCGGTGCTGGTATTGTCTTAATCAGCCCGCAAAGGATCGGAAATGATTTTGCTGTAAGGTTGGAGTTCAATCTATCCAATAATGAGGCGGAGTATGAAGCATTCACCAGAGGGATGCAAATGGCCATTGAGATGTGGGCTACTAGGATGGTTGTTTACGTGGATTCTCAGCTCGTCCACAGGCAAGTTACTGGGGAGTTTGAGGTTAGGGAGGAAATGATGAAGAGGTATGTTGAAGCATACCTAGCTTTAGAAAGAAAGGTGAAAGAGATCAAGATCTGTCAGGTCCCGAGGGTGGAGAATGCTCGGGCATATTTTTTTAGCAAAGATGGCCAGTTCGGCCTTAGAGAATCAAGTTAAGCAAATCACGCTTTTGATGGCAAAAGAAATTGTGCTGGGTATGGAGGTCGGAGAGATCGAGGAGAAAGAGGATTGGAGGTCAGCTATCATAGCCTATCTAAAAGAGGGGATCTTGCCAGCAGGTAGGTGTGAAGCAGCTCGGCTGAAAATTCGGGCGACACGTTTTTGTATTATTGGGGACAAGTTATATAAGAGAGGCTTCTCCATGCCCTTGCTGAGGTATTTGAGTGGAAAAGAGGGTACATATGTGCTGAGAGAGATGCATGAAGGGTGTTGCGGAAATCATATAAGACCGAGGATTTTGATGAAAAAATGTTGAGGGCAGGATATTTTTGGCCTTATTTGAAGGAGGAAACATAGAAGCTGGTGAGAGCATGTGAGAAGTGTCAGATTTATGCACGCTTGGTACATTGGTCGGCGGAGGAGCTCATGACAATGAGCTCGGCATGTCCTTTTGCAAAGTGGGGGATTGACATTGTTGGTCATTTTTCTCCGGCCTCAGGTCAGAGGAATTTCTTGATTGTAGCAATTGATTATTTTAGCAAGTGGGTGGAAGCAGAGCCCCTTGCTAAAATAAATGATGATGCAGTGATGAAATTTATCTGGCAGAACATAGTATGTCGGTATGGAACGCCTCGGATCTTGATATCAGATAATGGAACGCAATTCGTGGGGGCAGAAATCCGAGCTTGGTGTGAGGAGTTGAAGATTAAGCAAAATTTCACGGTGGTAGCTCATCCACAGGCCAATGGGCAGGTGGAAGTAACTAATAGAATTCTTGTCCAAGGACTGAAAGCTCGGCTTGAGAAGATAGGAGGATCGTGGGTTCGAGAGATCAGTTCAGTGTTGTGGGCTTATCAAACTAATTCAAAGGAGGCAACAGGTGAGACTCTGTTCATCCTGGTATATGGAATGGATGTCGTGATACCGGTGGAGATCGGGATGAAAACTCATCGGGTTCAGAATTTTGATGAAAATGCTAATGAGATGATGATTCGAGAGGCACTGGATACCATTAATGAGAAAAGAGAGATGACATTTTTGCAGATGGAACGAACACGAGGAAGCATCAAGGCAGCCTATGATAAGAAAGTGAGGAAAAGGGTCTTCCAGGTCGGGGACTTGGTTTTGAGAAGGTCAGACGCTAGCAATAATAAAGGGAAGCTAGATGCAAATTGGGAAGGCCACTTCAAGTGGCGAAGGTGCTGGCAGGAGGTGCATATGAGCTGGAGGAGCTCGGGGGACGAAAGCTTCCGAGGGCTTGGAGCAGTTGCAATTTGAAGAAATATCATTCCTAGAATAGAGGAATACCTGATGTAATTAAGTTACTCGTTTTGAATGAAATGATCTGCTGCCTTGAATTATGAGTTCGGAAATAAATTAGTAAAAAATGACAAGTATTTGGAGCTCAGCTCGAGCTAGTCTCCAAATACTTGGGGCCACGAGGCCATTCAAGGAGCTCGGCTCGAGCCAGCTTTTCTTTGATGCGATTGGCAAGTATTTGGAGCTCAGATCGAGCTAGTCTCCAAATACTTGGGGCCACGAGGCCATGCAAGGAGCTCGGCTCGAGCCAGCTTTCCTTTGATGCGATTGACAAGTATTTGGAGCTCAGCTCGAGCAAGTCTCCAAATACTTGGGGGCCACGAGGCCGTGCAAGGAGCTCGGCTCGAGCGAGTTTTCCTTTGATGTAGTTGCCAAGTATTTGGAGCTCAACTCGAGCTAGTTTCCAAATACTTGGGGGCCACGAGGCCGTTCAAGGAGCTTGGATCGAGCCAGCTTTCCTTTGATGAAGTTGACAAGTATTTGGAGCTCAGCTCGAGCTAGTCTCCAAATACTTGGGGCCACGAGGAACACAATATACCAATCTTTTTTGAATAAAAAAAATAGAGATAATTACATTTAACCACCCCAACTTTACCCCTTTTTATACTTTACCCCATAAACTTTCATTCGAGACACTTTGCACCCTGAACTATGAAAATTATTACACTTCGCCCCTTATGGACAATTTTGCTCCTAGGTTTCATCATTTTAAAACAATAGTTCAAGTTATCCCTTTAAACTCTATTTTGTAGCAATCTACTACATAATAATAAATTTATTGCATTAATCATTAAACCTGAAAATTTTTCTCCATAATTAATTTGTTTTTCGGATTTTTCGAGAAACGAGAATTCTTATTTTCTGTCACTTGTTTTGTTCGTGGCATTGTTACACCTACTTAGATCCAGTCTCTATTCAGAGGTTTTAAATGGATCATGTCAGGTTTCCAGCCTATAAACTCAACAGGACATACTTTAATCAAAATTCTCATTTCAAGTATAAATTCGTATACAAATTAGATCTATAATCTGAAAATGAACATAGTCCATCACGACCATATCAGGCCCAACATGCTTCCGTATAATTAATAAATCCCTTAAAATTCATACCTTCTTTGACCGAAACAGCACCGGGTGAGATGGCTCGCAACACCACCAATCGGAAAATTACTGCCCCCAGATCTTTTGACAAACAGCTCCTCACTGTTCAACCTCACCCTCAGGGAAGATGATCTGCAAGTTATCCGACTCCTTCAAAAACTGTTCAGCACAGCCTTGGTTCGTTTCCTACTCCAGACGTATAAGTAATTCTTAAACGGGATGAATTAATAGTACATTATGAACACATGTTGAAGCAGAAAGCCTCTTTTTATTAAGAACTTATAGAAATATTTATTACATTAGTAATCTCATGCAGGAGGAGAATCTTGGTTTAGCCTCTCATAGCTGAGGCTTGCACTCGTAAATACATAAAACTTAAAACTAAAACACTCAAAATATTACAAATTTTTCACTCAGATTTTATTGTAAGAAAACTAAGGAAAATGTTCGATGTCCCCAGCTTCCTTCAAATCCTGCATTTTATATAGGTAAGTCCGGACTTCAAAGGCGGACTTCAAATCTTGCTAATATATATGACATCACTGCTTACGTCATATCCCACATTATTGCCTCGCCAGCTGGTTTTCTTTTTCTCCTGCGTGACTCAGCCCATGTGATGTTTGTCGGGGAATCTTTTAAAAATTTGGTTTACGTGGTCCCCGAGGATAACACGTCTTTGAGAGTGGACCCTTATCCTTTTCATTTTGCATGATCTTGTCGGTCGGGTTTGGGTGGAATCCTTTCCCAAACTCGGGTTCCTTTTGTTCGGGGCATGCTTGTGATCCGGTCGACCCAACGACCAACATGCGCCATGTTCTGAGAATTTCCGGTAAGTTTCTTTGCTTCTTTGGAATCTTATTTTCCCAGAGAATTCTTTTGGTCTCGAAGAGTTTTTACGCAAACCCCGTGGTTGATCCGGTCATCGAATTCAAAAGGAAAGATCCATTCGCCGAATTCTAGAAGAACTTGAATGGATATTTGACTTTATCCATTTGATTAGACAAACCCAAAGACCCATGCTCGCCTGGTAGAAGCTTCGTCTTGAGAAAATGCTCCTACTAACACTTTTATTCCTTCTTCCGGTGAAGCTGCCTTAATGTATTTTAAAGCATTTCCATCGGTCTTCTTAGCTTGATGAAATGAAAAGCTTCATTAAAGCCTCTCTTTCTTTGGTTGGGGAGCCGCTTATTTGATAAAATACGATTTCAAAATATCTCCTCTAGCCAAGTGTGGATTATTGGCCCAGTCTCGTAAACTACTTCTCCAATCCATTTCGATAATTTTGAAATTTCTGGGAATCCTGGTGACACAATATAGATTGAAGTTAAAGCTCCAAAAGTATACTATTCATGTACTTCATTTGGATGACTTCCTGGTTTCATCCAAATCGGGATACTTGCACGAGATATCAACCATTGTTTTCTCCGGGTTAATACCTTGTCTTGTAACTAGTTTCTCCCATTGCCGCCGATATACCGCATAGGAGAAATCTTAATCTCGTCAATTTGAACCTTAGATTTGCACATCTGTGGCCTAAGATTCAACTCTCCCTCTTTTACCCCGAGAGGTGTTGGGTTGACTTGAAGACTCGGGTTGTGACAGGAGCTTCAACATTAAATTCTGATTTGTACACCTCGGGGGGATGCATCACCCGCAACACTTGTGATTATGGTGCTTGAATCCATAACCTCCGGGTTAGAGCCCCGTACTCACTCGGCCCCTTTTTGCACCGTAGGAGATGCGGCTGGAAGAGAGGCCCTTGCGATCTTAAGAACAATTGTCCTCGAAGCGGCGCATGCTCGTATTTGACTAGAAATAGATTCTGGTCGGCTATATTGAAGTCGTCCGGCAGAACACGCATTGAGACATAACGCCCCAAAATCTCGTTCTAGACTCTCCAGGTTTTCCCGAGATGTCTTACTCGTTTAAGGACCTCGTCGAGAACGCGCGTCCTTCCATCTCGTGTCAAGAAATCGCAAGAATATTTTCATGAGATTTTATAATGACAATATCATAATCATAATATTGACATTCAGCTTGCCATCTAAGTAATCGAGCCTTTTTCGGTTTTGATTCAATTTTATTTTTCGAAAAGCCTTGACACTTGAATTATCAATTTTTAAAGTAAACTTTTAGCCGAGTAAAAATAGAGGCCATTTTTTAAAAGCCTTTCATTGCAAAAAGAATTCTTTTCGTTAATATGCCACCGAGTTGCTTCACTAGGGGTGAATAAACCGCAAAGATATCGCATGGCACTTCCTCGTTTGGTGTGACTTTCATAAGAACTGCTGCCCACCAATCATCACTGGCATCTGTATAAAGAACTAGTTCGTCCTCGTCTTGGGGAATTGCAAACTTTGGAAGCTTTTTACAAACTTCTTTAAGTTGCTTAATTCCTTCTTGATGTTCATCTTCCCATTTGAATACTGCATCTTTTTTAAGTAATGGGCTAAACGCCTTCCTGTAGTATGCTAGATTGTTAATAAACATTCCAGCCAAAATTAACAACTCCCAGAAAACTCTGAAGCTGCTTCTTGTCTTTTAGTGTATCTGGAAATCCCTGTATCTTTTCCACAATATGATTTTGTAGAATAATTCCATATTCATCGATTTCAATTCCGAGGAATTCAATCTGTCTTGTTGCAATTACCGCCTTCTTTTCTGGAAGCACTAATCCTTCTTTGTGACAAACATCTGAAAATATTTCCAAATGTTTGAGATGCTCCGTCATGTTCTTTGATGCGATTAGAATGTCGTCGATATACACGAACATGAAACTAAAATAATCTTTGAAAAGATTATCCATCTTTCTTTGATATATCTGGGGTGCGTTAGCCAATCCCATAGGCATCACGTTCCAAATATAATGTCCATATGGTGTAGAGAAAGTTGTAAACTTCTTACTTTCTTCCTCCATCTTAATCTGGTAGAATCCAGACTTGCAATCAAACTTTGAGAATATCTTGGCACCTTTGATGCAGTTGACTAGATGTTCTCGGCTTGGGATATAGTATCCGTCGAACTCCAAAATGTTATTAATCCCTTTGTAATTAATAACAAGTCTTGGCTTTCCTCTTTTGATTTCTCCATGATTTCTGACTAGAAATCCTGGACTGCTGTATGGAGAAACTACTGGTGAAATTAACGTAAGGTCAAGATGTTCCTTAAGTATCTTCTGCATATCCTCACGATCTTCCTGATTCATAAGGATTGGTTTAAATCTCACGAACTCGTACTCTTTTCCAGGTTTAACCTTTAAGGAGGCTTCAAGCTCGTTCTTGTCCCACCATGCCAAAGGATCTTCATTATAATTCCTTTGGATTTTTTTCTTGACATCCTCGAGTGATATTTGTTCCTCTAGGGTCACGTCATTCTGTGGACTCTCCATTAGACTTATCCATAATTCTGCAATGGCTTCTGGAGTGACTCTTTCTTCTCCTTGTACTCTGAATGAATACAAGTTATTATCCCATATCTTTTGATCCTTCTGAATGGAACCAAATTGTCTATAGGATAATAAAGCTTCACCAAATTTCCTTCGATCCGCCATTTTTGGATTGCGAAGTTTGGCTTCATCACCACGTTTGCTGCGAAAAGTAATAGGCATTTTTCTGTAAAATGCTTCCCGCAGTCTTTGGACAATAATCTTATGATCACATAATGTTGTGAAAATAAGTCTTCTTTTCTCGTTCTCCTGTGTAAATCGCTTGAATGTTTGTAGGAAGTTGTTTCCTAGCAAAACATCTGCACCTGTATCATGGAAATAGATTGGTGGCGTTCTCACCTTGTACCATGGGGTACCGCCTGCGTCTCCGATCATGATTTCTGCTTGTTTAATTCCTCTATTAAGAATAAGAATTCTTTTAGAGAAATCTCTTCCTGCAATAGCTGGTAAATCTTCTCCAATTTCTTTAGGAAAAACATCCGGCTTTGCAGTACATATTCCGGCACCTGAATCAATATAGGCGGCGAAATACTCGGCCTTATATTCAGCATATAACATTCCGATAGAAATGTATATGGAGAATGGACTAGTGGTCATCTGATTCTGTATCTTTTATCAGCCACTGTGAATTCCATTCCTTCTTGTAATCTTTCCCAAGGTTTATGATCCTCAAGAAATTCAATTCCCAGTATTAATTGCTCTGGGATTTTCCCTGCTATTCCTGAGATAGTCAACTCAATTTCTCCTATCTTCAGGCTTCCTTGATACCTTCCAACTATAGGTTGTTGGAGATAATACAGAACATCACAAGGAAAAATATTATCCTTTTGAGTGATGTCGAATATTACTTCAACCTCTCGCCATCCTTCTGGACATTTCAACTCTCCTTCTGTTTTAAAAACATCGAGGATGCGCTGAACTGTACTTGGTCTCCTTTCTTCCCAACGACTGCTACTCACCATTTTGTCCTGCTGGAAAGACATCCTTCTGGGCTCAACTCTGAGACTTCGACTTTTGTTGAAGACTGGTTGATCTTGAATTATCATATCAATCTCCTTTATAATTGGAGATTCAATGATTTCTGGTAGAACCACCCTGGCAAAGTCCTCAAAGATTCTTGGGACTTCAATAAATTCCTTTCTCAAGAATACTTCAGAATGATGGGTATTCGAGAGAGCATATGAAATCTTGTATGTGATCGAGTATGGCCTATTTCCTTCTTTCATCAAATCTATTCTTTTGAAATCTTGATGAAGGGTTAGGGCTCTATTAAAATCTCGATCTCCCAAATTGTATGCAATTCTTGGATAGACATTGAAGGCTAATTTTCCTGCATACAAATTTCCTGTGACTGCTCCAAGGCATGAATCCTTGAGATGTGAGATTCATTTGTCAAAAATAGCAAGATTGAGTGGCGAATCTATTCCTTCCTTGAATGTTGCTTTAATAATGACTCTTATGGCTCCGATATAAATCCATGAGAGTGTATTTGCAACTTCTCTTTTAACTCTGCTTTTGATCTCCTGGATTTCTTTGATAGGGACCAACTGCATCTCGATCAGGTTACCGGTAAACTCTATTGGAATGGCAAATTCTCCGGTTGTTACCCTATGGATAATTTGGTGTTTTATGTTACGAAACCCAATTTTATCCAATGCTTTTTCCATAGCTCCAATTGTAAATCCATCATAGACTTGAAGTTTTGGATCTTCCTTCATGATTCTCATAAGAGTTTTATGAGAAAATCGTGTGGAGAGAGGAATCGACATATCCTCCTCGCTTCTTTGAAGAATTTCTTCTTCACTCTGATTCAGAGCTGGATTCACTTCCATTGTCAGAATAGATCTCTTCTTCATAGATGCTTTCATCTGAGGGTATATCCTCAAATTGATACACCTGTATAAGATCTTGATAGTAGACAACTTCCTCAATTTCTGGTGTGGCCTCGAACTGTCTGACTCCTCGTTTTTGATTGTCTGGGCAATCTGTTGAGATATGCCCCTTGCTCCGCATGTCCAGCAATTACAGTCTTTGAAACTTTCATTTGCTTTGGTGTGAGCACGCCTGAAAGTTCTCTTTCCTAGTGTTCTGCTGGTACTTGCTTGATTAGAACCTGATGATGAGGCTCTACTTCTGCTTGGTGCTGGTCTTTGCCCCGATTTATAACCGGGTTTTTGTTTTGACGAGAACCTTCTAGGTCTCCATGAAGACCGCTTCTTTTCTTCTTTGTTTCTCGGCGGTATGGATGGCTTCTATCATTCTTCTTCTTGTGCCGCCTTGGTTGACCTCCAACAACTGTTGGGATATCATTATCCACGCAACATAGAGAAACTGTTTTGTTAATTCCTCTTAATCTTTTGTAATTCTTGTATATAGTTGCTTGGTAACACCATTCAGATAACTTGGCCTTTAGGAAAGACATCTTTCTGGCCACAGTTTCTACTTCAGCTCCACCCTTGTATTCCCTGATAAGCATTTCTCTCCAGGGACTCGGGATCTTGGCAAAGAATAGCTGTGCAGCTTCTTTTTTCTCAATCTTGGATTTCCACCGATATTCGGTGAACAACTTGATATATTCGTCAATATGACAAATATCCAGTATCTCAAGGCTATAGAGGGCTTGTTTATATCTCTTTCTTTTTTCATCCTCTAATCCCTCGAAATAACCTGTGCCGATGAACTGAATTTTGAATAGTTTGGCCATACCGTCGACAATTCCTTTAAGTGATTCCCCTGATATGACCGAACTTTTCGTACTAGCATCGGTCATATCCCAGGCAATCTTCACCGATCCTTCAAGACTCATTTCAAGCAGTAAAATGAATGAATCCTTTGTAAGATCGAGGGTTTTATTTGAAATTCTCATAAGTGAAGCCCATTCATCAATGAGAACTTCTCTATTTTTAAAATTTGGGATGTCCAGATTTAACATCAACCCATATGGATGTATTGGGTCGAGGTGCGATCTTCTATAAGGCGTCTGATAAACATTCGGCCTTCCAGTAGGTTGTCTAGTTACTGCAAGAGGGTTTCGACCTCCTGTCCCTGAAAGTGGATCACTCCCAATCGTGAAATCCCCAGCATGTGGCATCCTCTCGTCCCGAGCTCCATGATGCGAACCCGTACTTTCTTCGACGTTAGGATTAACTGGTGGCGGTGGTGGAATTGGTCTACCTTGTGGGTCATAGGTAACCAAAGCTGATTCTTCACCTGCGTTCATCTTTAAATCTACAATACCTAATCCCGCGAAGGATTCTACCATGTCACGTAGATCTTTAAGATTCATCTTTTTAATATCCATCTTTTTAATTTTTGGTGGATTTTCCTTTGATTAGAGCAATGAGTTTTTCCTCATCTGTCATCTTTCATATAACTTCGGTTGGTTTCCTTTTTTGGTGTAAATAGGGTACCGTCCCAAAATCAATACGTTTCATTCCTCCGAATGAACTCGGCCTATCCTCCAGGTTCTTGACTCGTTTCTGAATATCGTGAAGAAGTTCAAGAGTTTCCTTCTGATATTTCATCATCGTCTCCATCTGGTTCTGGATCTGATGAACTTGTGTTGGTAGATGAATATGGCGGTTGCCATAAGTCGCACCGCCTTCTTCGGATTTCTCTAAGATCTTCGGAGATCTTAGATTTGTCTGGAAGTATCTCGTTCACTCGGGTACTCCATCGGGAATCATTGTTCGATGGGAATTTCCATGAACCATTTCTTGAAGGTTCATCAAGTGAACATATAAGTGCAGTTAAGCATCCGAAGCGCTATAATATTCGCTTCGCATTTTGCATTGCCTTAAGGTTTCCCGTCGGCTCTCTGCATGTTCCTTTTCTTCATGTTGGTATTCCCGATATGAAACCTGGTCAAGGTGTTCTTTGCATACATACATCGTCAATATTTGACGATATGTCTGTAAGGGGTACATCTCGGACATTGGTCCGGATCCATAATCTCGGAGTAATTTCTCCTCACCAATTGTTAATTACATGAATATAATAAATTTAACTAAAAGTTCTTAATAAACCTAGGCTCTGATACCATTTTCGAGGATCGCAAGACCATGAGGAGTAAAATTGAAAATTGCAATGAAATTTATAGACTAGGTGGTAAAGTGCAACAACTTCAAAGTTTAGAGGGTAAACTGAAAACCAACTTTCATGAAACTAGGGGTAAATCTGGAAATTTAGGCAAAGTGCAAAATTTCGTAAAGTTAAGGTGGCAAAGTATATCGTTTCAAAGTGGAGGGGGCAAAGTGTAAAAACCTAGTTTAGGGTGTTAACTGTAATTATCTCAAAAAAATATACACAATCTATCCAAGCGCAGCCTGAGCTGTATTCTACAAAACCGAACTATGATGAAAGTAAAAATGTAAGAATAGAGATCGAGAAAATGGAATTACGAAGAAATTTCATTGATTATCCAAAATAATTACAAGTACATAAGAGAGATTACAATAGCAGTACTGAACTCCTAAGCAGTAGGAGGAACATTGTCTGTGGTGAGATCATCAAAAGTGATAGTGACGTCGTCCACCAAAGCAATGTCGAGGTCTTCCTCGGGAGCTGGGTCTTGAGGTGTAGGGACTCAGGAGGCCTGGTCTCCGAGGAGCTGTGCAGGGACTTCCGAGCTCTTAGGAGGCTGGATGACAAGAGGTCAGGCAAGGGCCTCAGCAAAGACCTCCATAGAGACCTTGTTTAGATGCTCTGCTTCCTCAGAGAAAATGAAACCCTTAGGACCATGAAGCAATTTCTTAGGACCTCGCCTGTCAAACTGCTCTGTGATTCCCTGAGCTGCTGTTCGGCCTGATCGAAAGCAAAATCATAGTACTCCATGGCCCCCTTAGACAGTACTTTAAGGAATTCACGAGAGCTGAGGAAGGCTTGCTTGACCCGATCTCAAATGGACTGAATGAGAGAATAACCTTCAGGAGAGGTCGGAAAGCCACGTAGACCTGCCTCCATCCCTTCAGTACGAGCTTGGTCGAGATTGGTGGTGATCTGTAGTTGAAGATCACTCAGCTCAGTCTTCAGAGCAGAGTTCTCAGTCAACAAGTCCTTCAGCTTAGTTTCAAAGGAGGCCACAGTGACTTTGTGAAGGTTGGCCTGATCTCGGAGGTTATAAACCTCTTTCTGCCATTTGATGCCCTTAGCATTCATACGGGCACACTCCTCTTTGAGGGAGTTCAGCTCTTGAATCACAGCAGGGTTATTTAAACCCACCCGAGTGCGGGCAACCAGAGCAGCCAGTGTCACCTCTGACTGAGAGTGGACCAGGCAAAAATTGCTCAGCAGGTCAGCATCATAGAGCTTGTCCAGAGTAGCTCGGTCAGGGGCAGGACAGTTACCCTGGATGAACTGAGTTGCTATAAGGCCGTCAGTGTTCTTCAGGATGGAGTTCCCGATGAAGAACGTTTGGTTGGGAGTGCTGATGGGTTTGCGTGCGTAGGGGAGAGGCGTAGAAGAGGGACCCCCCTTGGACTTCTTGGGAGGGGGAGCTCCAGGACCAGTGGCCGACCTCTTTGGTAGAGGCCTGTTCTGGGGCCGAGCTTCCGGGCCGGTAAGATCGGCTATGACCATGGCGGCTGAGTCAGGTTGCCGCAATTGAGTCTGGCCTCCTAGGCTAGGAGGGGTGTTGCCAGCAACTGGAGGATTAGATGAAGTAGCAAGTTGCTCCTCCTCCTCCTCCTCCTCGGCAACCATGGCGGCCATCATGATGTCTGGCACAAAAAAAGAATTGAAATCAACATATGAAGTACTATTAAGTAAAGAAAAAATTAAGTAAAAAATTACCGATGTCATCTTCTAGGGGAGCCATGACAGGGCTCAGCTCGAAATGATATAGGAGGGAAGTAGTAATGAGTCGTGACAGATCGTACTTGACCAGAGTGAGTTTGCTGATTGAGGCTTGGAGATGAGGAGATCGGTCTCGGGGATTATGTTTTCGTTGGAGGGGCAGACTCCAGGTCCAAGCGATGGGAAAATCCCAAGCTCGGGGAGAAGAAATAAAAAAGTACTTATCCTTCCAAAATTTGTTGGAAGAAGGATATTTGCTTAGGAATTGAGCATCACATCGGGAGGTGATGTAAAACAGACCCTTAGTAGTAGAGGTCTTTATTTGAAATAAAGCAAAAAACAGATCGGTCGTGGGTTCTATCTCTAGGTACTTGGGTAAAATTAAAAAACCTACCATGATGCGAAAGGAATTAGGGGTGAGCTGATTCAGAGGAACACGGTATAAGGCAGATACCTCGGCCATAAAGGAGTGAATGGGGAATCTAAGCCCTCCCTCTATCTAACCTGCGAAGAAGGCTAGGGCATTGGGGGAGATCGGTTAGGACAGTCGGTATGACTGGGTAAAGTAAGATTGAAGGAAGAAAGAATTTTTATACTCCTCCTCATATTTTGAAGTGTGTGGGCATTTAGGTTGGTGGCCTTAAAATCAAAGGGGAATTCCGGTAATAGACCCAAGCTCGGAGCTCGGATCTCTATTACTCCAGAATCCAGGTCTGAATCAGAGCTCGATTCAGTAGCATTCGGATCGGAGGGAGGAATGGAAGAGATAGGAAGGGGCTATGAAGCGGAACCTACTTCGGTAGACCACCATTCCAACTCGGTGATATAGGGGTCTAATGGTGTTGAATGAGAGAAAGAAGATGCCATTGAAATACAGGAAAGAGGAATTAAAGAAAAAGAAACTGGAGAAAATGGGAGAAAAATACCTAATAAGGGAGGATTTCGTGACTGGTGATGAAGTCCTACGAAACACGCCGGAATCTGGAAAACCTCTCCGGAGAAGACGACTGGAATATTTTTAGAGAGAGAGAGTCAGAGAAGAGGACTTTGGAAAGTGATAAAAGAATGAGGGGGATCCTCTTTTATAGGAGAAAAAGGAAGCCAAAAAGGTTGTAGCTTTTCGAGGAGACGTCTCACGGTTTACGAGGCATCAGTAATCTGAAAAGACGTCTTATCAATCATATCGATGTGTCAGGCACTCGAAAGGCCAAAAGGCGGCAGGAATTTTGAAAGCCAAGAGGCAGCGGGAATTCGAAAAGCACAAACCCTAAAGATTAGTGTTAGGAATTTTATTGTTTAGATTTTGATGAATGCCATGTAAAACTTAGAATAGAAAGTTGGCACCCCAATTCTTGCTGTAAAATATATTGTAACAATTAGAGCCGGCCAAGCTGAGTTAAGTCAGCTACGCCATAACATGCAAGAAAACTGACTAAAAGACTGGAAGGAAGACTTTCTTTGTGAAACATTTGAATATGGCAAAGAAGAGTAGAAGCGGGAACTCTGAATGAAGAAGAATCGAGATGCGGTGAGTGGAGCATCAGTCAAGTCAACTCAAGAAAAGCCAAGTCTCAAGTTGAAGTGATGAAGAGGCATCCATGATTGGAAGTCGACTCTAAGTCACCACGGGAAAGCAAGGAAATTGAGTCAAGTCGAGATAAGCGTAAAAGAACCGCAGACGTAAATCAAGAGATTTACTTAAACAAGTAATATCTCCATACCACCTTTCTTGGAGTGCTCAGTCCCAGAAGCGTGCAAAAGGAATGAACCAATGGGAAGCACTACACCGTGTCAGAACTCTGAAAAGGTGGAACAACAATTCATACGAGGAAATGGAAATTCCAAGCACTGTAACAAGACAAGCCAACGACTGCGAAGTGACTTTCAAAAATAAGCCTATCTCTTCAACGGGCAAATTTTTGAAAGTTCACTATAAAAGGCTGAGGAGTTTTGATGGCTCAGAAGCTACTCCTAAAAACGGCCTAGGCAAGTGCACCTATCGTTTATAGCAAAGCTAAGCGAGTATCGAGTGTCATTCCCATGAGGACTATGATTACTAGTAATTACCGTCTTTTTATTATCTAGCCTACAAATTCGTCAAATAGTTTGTTGCAAAATAAAAATAAAACAAAAGCAAATAAAAGTGGAAGAGGCAACTAAGAACACGAAAGATATCAGATACACTCGGATTGGAAGATGTTGGATATAAATGTGTTTGAATGTGAATCCCTAGAAACGTCTTTGTGATTTTACCAAAATAAATACAACCATAACCCTTAAGTTTTAACCATCCCTTAACATATTTTCATGCTTCATGGACCGTAGGCATTCCTAAATTAAGTTAAACCCTTTCTCAAGGCGAAAAACTCCTAACCTCAAGTTGATTAACTGAAATCTCTTTCTAGTTAAAACCCCAAGATTGCATTAACGATTTGTGAATTCCCATATTAGGTTTGACCCTAAGGAAGATTTATGTCGCCCTATATCTAGGATTGCATGCAACTCCTTTCACTTATGTTGGTTCTATTTCACCATGAATCTCTCAATTTCCGGTGAAAAATAAACTTCAAATCAATATGCGCATATACCAATTCGAATAAACAAGCATAACATAAGTGACTCACATAAAAACATAAGAAAATATATTAAAACATTCAAACCAATGATCACAAATAAGTTCTAGGGTTCATCACATTCAAACACTAACGATTTAACTCATGATGGATTTGAGAATGAAAACAACAATTAAACAAGAAGTTTCTTTCGAAATCAACATGAATACTTGAAGTTAAAACTTCCAAAACCAACATAAGACTCCCCTGTTGGAAGTATGATGATGAAGTGGTGGAGTTTATCTTCTTCTCCGAGCGATCTTCAATCCTTGTGCCTTAGCGCCTCTCCATGGTGATCCAAGCCTTCTAACTCTCTTCCTCACTACAATATAAGTTTCTCCTCTCCAAAATATGAACTTTCATCCCTATAATCTGATTTCTATGTATATCAATGAATGAATCCCCCCTTCAACCCATACTCTTGGCTTTTATAGACATTATTTTGGAGAAAGTATTCCTTAATAATGTCATCTTTTGATAGTTTAATGCTCAACTTTATGAGTTGGGTTGTTGGGATCATTATTTCCATGTGATCATGTGGGAAAGTAAGGAATTAATACAACAAAATGAGGTGTAAATGTGCTCAAAAGTTGTCAAAAAGCTTGGTAGATGACTTTTTAACAAATTCCACGTAAATTGAAGTGGAAAGTGATCCGAACACGCCCATGTTGCATAAAACGGTCAGGCCGTCTTTGTTTAATTGTTCGGAAGTCGAGGATAACATGGCCGCGTGCTTCCCAACACGGCCAGGCCGTGTCTCTCGACACGGCCGTGTTGTGGAACACGGCCTGGCCGTGCTCGGGAGGTCGTTTGTTTTGTGCAATTTTTCGAGTTTTTCGCTCCGGTGGAACACGGCCGTGTTGCCCAACACACCCAGCCCGTGTTAGACCAAAAAGGCCCCGAAATGACGCGTTTGGCATGGGATTTCGAGCGTTTTTGCATCCTTAAACCCCCCGGTATGTTTTGACATGAATCCATGGTCCGAAATTCACCAAAATTAGCCCGAATGGTCAATCTACACCAATAAAAGCACCCTTTGAGTAGTATAAACAATGTACAATCAAAAACTAATGAAACTAACAACAAAATAACTCAATTTCTACTCAAATACACACATAAAACATGCATAAAAATACACTTATCAAGTTTTTTTTTTGGAGGATGATGACACACATGTGAGATAAACAAGCATATTAGAAAAACTGAAACATTCTCAATCCTCAAGCCTACATTACGAAGTACATCAATCCAACACTCACCTGTGAAGGAAAGAGAACTTCAATCAGTTGAAGAGGAAACTTTTGAAGAAAAAGGGGTCTACATTCCAGGAAGGATTGTAGGAAGGTTCAAGGTTGAACCAAGTCTTAAGCTTTTGGAGGGCTTCGTGATCAAATCCAAAGAGCTTGAGCAAGTGAGTCAGTAGTAACAAGGCAAGCGCCTGTGAAGAAGTTCGAGTCGCATTTAAGCCGTGGGTGATCAAGGCGTCTCATCGAGTCCCCTAAGGATCAAGTCGGTGTTGTGATCAAGACTTGTATACGGATCTATTACCACTTTGTAAACCGATCATTACTTAGTGGATTCCTCCAGGAGTTGGAGAAGAGAGGAGTAGAAGAATTACCCCATCTTCGAACCTCTATAAAAACTTTATTGTGTCATTTACTTTTCAGCACTTTAATTCTTGCATTTTAACTACTTATATCTGTTGATAAATTTGCTATCCATTCGATAATTTATAAGTACTAAATCAAGCTCTAAAATCTTGCTTAATCAAACTTAAGGGTGTTAAGTCTTTCCACGAAAAACAAAACCACAGTTGAGTCAAATTATAGCCAACGGTGAGTTACTCCATCAACTTATTTGATCATTTGAGAGATTAACTCTCTTGAGTGACTAATTCGATTGTCCATCAGGACACACTGTTGTGTAGAATCAACTATGTAGATTTAAAAAGACTAAATCGAAAATTTGGTAAGGTTTATTCAACCCCCTTCTAAACCTTACACTTACACCCCTTGGGACCTACAAGTGGTATCGGAGCGGTTGGTTCATTGAACCCTCCGCACCGGTTCTTGAACTAGATCTCCAAACTTTTCAAAGTCCGCTTTAGTACTTAAATTTTCAAAACTCTTTTCTATCATTAAAAGTTATTATCATGGAAGCAAACTTGACACGCATCCCTATGTTCACTATTGAAGAATTTGATGATTGGAAAATACGTATGCAGGCTCATCTATCAAAGATTACATGATGAGATGTGGATAGTGATAGAAGATGGGCCTCTGCAAATATTAAAGGTGAACACAACAGCACGAAGAGTTGCGGTGAAGGAGAAGAAGATCTTGCTGCCCGGACCGATCATGGTTGAAAAACCAAGAATCGAGTGGACAAATGATGACAGAAAAAGATACAACCTGGACAATGTAGCCAAGGACATCCTTTACAAGACCATGACAAAGCCATGTTCAATAAAGTCAAATCATGCAAAACGGCTAAGGAAATGGGACAAGTGACATTGATTTGTGAAGGCTCGTGAGCAAATCAAAGAAAACAAATTATCGTGGTCATGTCATTTAAATTTGAAAACTTCAAAATGATCTCGGAGAAAACCTGGATCAACTGGATGCTCGGTTCACGAAATCACAAATGAGTACATGCACTTGGAAAGGAATATACACGAAGAAATGTGTATGAAGATCCTAAAAAGTCTTCGGTGAATGGGAAATGAAGGTCATGGCACGAGACATTCCATTGACCTATTGTTAGGAATTTTATTGTTTAGATTTTGATGAATGCCATGTAAAACTTAGAATAGAAAGTTGGCACCCCAATTCTTGTCAGTAAAATGTATTGTAACAATTAGAGTGGCCAAGTCGAGTTAAGTCACTACACCCTAACATGCAAGAAGGCAATTTGAAGAATGGAAGGAAGACTTTCTTTGTGAAACAAATTTGAATATGGCAAAGAGGAGTAGACGGGAACTCTCTGAAGAAGAAGCGGTGAGATTGGTGAGTGGAGCATCGGTCAAGTCAACTCAAGAAAAGCCAAGTCTCAAGTTGAAATGACAGAAGAGTCATCCAATGATTGGAAGTCGACTCTAAGTCACCTGGGGAAAGCAAGGAAATGCGGTCAAGTCGAGATAATCGAAAAGAACCGTTGCCACGTAAATCAAGAGATTTACTTAAACAAGTAATATCTCCATACCACCTTTCTTGGAGTGCTCAGTCCCGAAGCGTGCAAAAGGAATGAACCAATGGGAAGCACCACACCGTGTCGAACTACGAAAAGGTGAAAGAACAATTCATACGAGGAAATGGCAATTCCAAGAAGCGCAAGCCAACGATCGCAAAGTGACTTTAAAAAATAAGCCTATCTCTTCAACGGGCAAATTTTTGAAAGTTCACTATAAAAGGCCGAGGAATTTGATTGAGAAGGAGGATGACACGCGTGAGATAAACAAGCATATTAGAAAAATGAAACATTCTCAATCCTCAAGCCTACATTACGAAGTACATCAATCCAACACTCACTGTGAAGGAAAGAGAACTTCAATCGGTTGAAGAGGAAAATATCGAAAACAAGGGGTCTACATTCCGGGAAGGATTGTAGAAAGGTTCAAGGTTGAACCAAGTCTTACGCTTTTGGAGGGCTTCGTGATCAAATCCAAAGAGCTTGAGCAAGTGAGTTGTAGTAACAAGGCAACCGCCCTGTGAAGAAGGCGAGTCGCACGAGAAGCCGGTGAGTGATCAAGGCGTCTCCAGATCGAGTCGAGTCCCAAGGATCAAGTCATTTGTTGTGATCAAGACTTGTATCCGGATTATTACCACTTTGTAAATTGATCATTACTTAGTGGATTCCTCCGGGGAGTTGGAAAAGAGAGGAGTAGAAGAATTACCCCATCTTGAACCTCTATAAAAACTTCATTGTGTCATTTACATTTCAAAGATTTAAATTTCGCACTTTTACTCGCTTATATCTCACGATAAATTTGCTATCCATTTGATAATTTATAAGTACTAAATCAAGCTCTAAAATCTTGCTTATTAAACTTAAGGGTGTTAAGTCTTCTTTGAAAATAAAACCACAGTTGAGTTAAATTTTAGTCAACAATCGAGTTACTCCATCAAACGGCTCGGTTCATGTTGAGAGATTAACTCTCTTGAGTGACTAATTCAATTGTCCATCAAGGACATTGTGTAGAATCAACTCAGTAGATTTAAAAGGACTAAATCGAAAATTGGGTAAGGTTTATTCAACCCCTTCTAAACCTTACACTTACACCCCTTGGGACCTACACCTATCAAAGACATCCAACCATGAGTTATTCTCGGACCTCAAAGCTTACGAGTTTGAGTGAGAAGAAAAGACCGAGGAAGAAGAGGCAATTTGTACCCAAAACAATTTGCTCTAATTGTCAAAGATGGGAAGAGAGCCGAGGTCAAAAAGTCATTGACCCGGAAGAAATAGCCACGATGGTTAAGAGGTTCAACAAGTTCTTCCATAAGAACTACAAAAGAGGAAAGGGTGAATCTTCCGAAGACACTCGGCTCCTCCAAATCAAGGAAGACAGCCAACCAAGAGAACAGATCATCAAAAAGTTGAGTATCAAAGGCCGACAACTCAAGAATGGAAAGAGCGATCAAAAAGCTGAATATCTATGTTGGAAACAGTAGACAACCAGGTCACTATGCCATTGATTGCTCATATCCTGTAGTCAACAAGTACGAGGGATGAAGAAGAAAGGAAGGTCTTGAGAGAAAGAAGACAAAGAAAAGAAAAAGGCAATGATGGTCGCAGAGATCTGCTGAAACAAAAACCAAGTCAAGAGAGACAGTGATTGAGAGAGCAGTGAAGCCGACTACTCAAGTGACTCACGAAGAAGAAGCCCCGATCCGCTTGATGGCCAAAGAACAAGATCAACCCGATCAAGAAGATGAGGTACAATCTAACTCAACAAACTCGACACTAGTGATAGTGATGTGACACACACACTTCATCACCCACCGATCTTTATGATTCATTAGGCAAAATGATGAAAGATTTTGAACACATTAAATCCTCACACACACTATTGAATGAGGAAAATGACTACTCAAAAATCAAAACTCAAAGTGACTAAGGAGTGAGTACTCTAAGTCAAATAGTTGATGAGAATAAAAGTTTAAAGGCTGAAAATGCTAAATTAATAACGAGGAATTCTTTGCTATAGAAAAGAGGAGAATGACCTCAAGAATGTTATTGCCTCATTCACTAAGGCATCTAAATCATTGGATGATCTTATTATGAGTCAAAGAGAATGTGGAGACAAGACAGCTTAGGATTTAATTCCTCTGTGCTATGTCAAACCTCAAGAGTAATTTTGGAAAAAGGATCTTCAAGTCATGAAGAGTCCGAAAAATCCAAAACTCTAAATGTTGCACACACATTCACTCCAAAGCACAATAATAAGCAAACTGGCCTTGGTTATAAAGGAAAAGGAAAAACCGATTGGGTGTCTTTGAAAGGACAGTGAGAAGAGATTCACCGAGTCCTCAAAGAAACTCCAAAAGAAAATACTCTGTAAAGAAGAAGCGAGCTACCAAAAATCCCAGAAAATCCATAGAAGAAATACATATGATGGGAATGGTAGAAAATATCCAAGCCAAGCTTATTGGAATAATGTGAACCATCAAAGATAGACTTATGGAATATAAGCCCAAATGGCAAAGGCTTAGAACTCAAAGAAAGGCCATTCCAAAAGCATAAGAGCTTTCAAACACACATATGCACCTAGGCACTACACTCAAAAACACCACAATTACCCAAGAAAGGCAATTGCTAAAACACATATGCATGCATACAGACAAAAGAGACAATTTGTATGAACCTAGAATCCCCAAGCAATTTGCCAGGATTAATTATGATTATGGCACGATAGATGGCAACCCCTTAGAGTCAAATCATTTGGCTATAGGTTGGTTGGATCATCTTACAATTCTAACCCCTCGGGACCTAGACAAGTATGGGTACCTAAAACTTAATTTCCTTGATTTGTTCGGGTTCAAGGAGCAGTGAGTGCCAAGGAACCTGGTACATGGATAGTGGTCATTCCCGGACATATGACAGGAAATAAGAAAAATCTGTCAAAATTCAAGGAAATTAAAGGAGCAAAAGTCATATTTGGAGGAAATGAAGCTCCTGGTGAAATAAGAGGCATTGGATCCATCAAGAGGAATGGATTAGAAATCACAGATGTCGCATATGTTGAAGGACTCAACTTCAACTTATCGAGCATCGATCAACTCGTGACAAGGGCTACAATTTTGGATTCAACATGGGTATATGCCAAATCAAAGACATTGAATCAAATGAAGTTGTCTTTGCAAGGATGGAGACGAGAAGAATATGTATGTCGTGGATTGGTCAACTACAACACCCAAGACCTGTCTACTAGCAAAAAGTACAATTTGAATCAAGTTGGGTGGCACAAAAAGTTGAGTCACCGAACTTCAAAATGATCAACAAACTTGCAAGAAGTCATCTTGTGGAAGGACTTCCGGACTCGAGATATCAAGAAGGAGAGTATATGTGACGCATGTCGAAGGGAAAACAAATCAAGTCGTCATTCAAAGAAAAGACATGCCCATCCTCAACAAGAATATTGCAGATCCGCTTCATATGGATTTATTTGGCTGATGGAACCCGCCAAAGATAAGTGGAAAGAAATATACATTGGTGGTAGTGAGACGACTACTCAAGATATACATGGACAATATTCATGTGTAAGAAGAAAGAAACTCTACAAAAACTACCACGGTGATGAAGAGGATTCAAAACGAGAAGAGTCAAACCATTATCAAAATAAGATCGACAGAGGAATCGAGTTTGTCAATGGAATAATAACTCGATATTGTATTGAGAATGGCATTGGTCATGAACTATCACAGACAAGAACTCCACAAATGAGAATGGAGTTGCGAGAAAGAAAAATAGAACCCTCAAAAAGCGGCAAGGACCATGTTAGTCAAGCAGGTTACCAAAAAGATTTGGGTCAAGCAATCAACACGACTTGCTACACTCAAAACAGGATGTATGATAAATAGACGGTGACAAAGACTCCTATGAGATCCGGATGGAAGAAAACCAAATGTTGCATACTTCAAAATATTTGGATGCAAATGCTTCATCCACAACAATGGCAAAGACAATCTAAAGGCTTTTGATGCTAAAGTCGATGAAGGTATCTTCTTAGGATACTCGGTGAAAAAGCAAAGCCTACTGAGAATACTCAACAAAAGGACTATGGTTGCGAAGAATCCATTCATGTGGTATTTGATGAGCCAAATATAAATGGAGAAGACATTGAAGAGTCGGTGATAAGTGAATCATCCAACCATACGAAGAGTCCCTATCTTTGTCAAGTGGAATCATCAACTCGAAGAAGATGAGATAGTGAATCTCAAAACAATTTGGAAAATTTGCGGCTAAGTGACTACGAGAGAGTCGACCACAAAGAACACGGTACCGCAAGTCGATGAATCCAGCTAACTTACTCCAACCTGATGTAAGATAGTGAAAGATCATCCACGAGAACTTGTCATTGGAGATATAAGAGAAGGTGTCAAAACAAGATCGTAACTCAACAAGAAGCTATGTTCACATGCTTCATCTCGCAAATAGAGCCCAAAGATGTGTCACAAGCATTGGACGACACACATTGGATTCAAGCTATGCAAGAAGAGATGAATCGGTTTGAGAGAAATAAAGTATGGGAATTAGTGCAAAGACCTATGCATCAAAATGTTATTGGCACCAAATGGGTATTCGAAATAAGATGAGCGAGGAAGGTTACGTGGTAAGAAACAAAGCAAGACTAGTAGCCAAAGGATATTGCCAAGAAGAAGGGATATATTTTGATGAAACATTTGCCCTCGTAGCAAGATTGGAAGCTATAAGGATGTTTCTTGCCTATGCGACTCACAAGAATTTCATTGTATATCGATGGATGTAAAAAGTGCATTCCTAAATGGTTTATTGGAAGAAGAAGTGTATGTTGAACAACCTCCAGGATTTGAGCAGAAGACTCTTGGAGACAAGGTATACAAACTCAAGAAAGCCCTGTATGGATTGAAACAGGCACCCCGAGCATGGTATGACACCTTGTCACAATTCCTAAGCGAAAATGGATTCACAAACGGAAAAATAGATAGAACACTTTTCGTAATTCAAGACAAGAAGAGTATCTTGCTTGTTCAAATATATGTGGATGACATCATTTTTGGATCCACTAACAAAGAGTTGTGTGAAAAATTTTCAAACCTCATGCAAAGTAAATTTGAAATGAGCATGATGGGAGAGTCGACATTCTTCCTGGACTCCAAGTGAAACAGTGAAGGATGGAACCTTTATAAGTCAAACAAAATACACCAGAGATTTAATGAAGAAGTTTGGTATGGAGGAGAAGTCTTACGTAAAAATACCAATGAACACATCATCAAAATGGACATGGATGCGGATGGCAAGCCTGTAGATCAAACAAGATCTGAGAACACTTATTGGATCACTGCTCTATCTCACGGCTAGCGAGCCGGACATCACATTTCTTTGTAGGTGTATGTGCAAGATTTCAATCGCTCCAAAAGAGAGCCACATGACAAAGAACTAAGAGAATATTGAGATACTTGAAAGGAAGCCAAGTAAGTAGGCCTATGGTATCCAAAGGAAGGTGGATTCAAGCTAATTGGCTATTGATTCGACTATCTTTGGATGCGAGTGGACAGGAAGAGCACTTCAGGCACATGTCAAATGCTAGGAACAAAGCTAATTTCTGGTTTAGCAAGAAGCAAAACTCAATAGCCACCTCTGGTGAGGCGAATACATATCTGCGGCAAATTGTTGTGCCCAAGTCCTATGGATGAGACAAAGGTGAGAGACTATGAAGTTGAGGAAAAAGAAATTCCAATCATGTGTGATAACACAAGTGCAATTGCAATCACTCAAAATCTGTGTTGCACTCAAGAACAAAACATATTGATGTCGAGATATCACTTCATAAGAGATCATGTTGAAAAGAAGGACATCATCCTGGAATATATCTCAACCGATAAACAACTAGTGACATCCTCACAAAACCATTATGTGAGTCAAGATTTGAAGAACTCAAACATGAGTTGGGGTTAATTGAACTAAGCTAAGACACAGAAGAATCAAAGAAAAGAAATGGAATAGAAAAGGGATGAAAAAGAGTTAAAAATGTAAACTCGCCAAGAATCACCAGATCGGAAAAAAGACAATGACTACACCGAGTCGGTGATAATGAGTCACTAAGAGAACTGTGAGAAGTAGAGTTGAATCACTAAGGAATAAGCGAGAATAACTTATGAGCAAAGTGACAAAAACGCAAATCGTTTTGACTAAGCGGGAATGTTTTAAGGAATACGTCAAAGATAATGATGATGTGTACGACATAAAGCCGCACACCAAGCTTATGATTGGATATAAAATCTTGCCGCATTAAATACGAGACATGAAATGCTCAATAAGCGTGCGAAATCCAAGCCGTTGATTTCGATCACATTTCAAAAACCACCCGCACGTCCTTTCATAAACCATATTTAAACCATTTTCGTCCGTTTCTCTCTCACACATCTAAAAACTGTTCATCTCTTTCTCTCAAAAGCAAAGGCAAAATACTCTCGAAACCCTATCAATCTCCAAATCATTTTCTGAGTTTTTCCTTGAAATAATCCTGAGAAATGGCACCAACTTATGACTTTACCAAGTTAGGAAAGCAAATCCACACCGGCTCTACGGTGGATTTTGACGGAATGATGAAACAGGGGTCCGACGACACCCTGGTGAAGAAAATCGCTGAGAAGTTGGAAACGACCGGACTAAAACCGTTTCTAACGCTAGAATATCCGATGACCTACGTGGAGGAGGTCGCGACAATTCTACGTGAATGCCGAGATTCACGATGAAGGAATCAAGTCATCTGTTCACGGAAAGCGGTGACTATCTCGCCAAGGATTTGGTGAACATTGCTCACTACCGCCAGGAAGGAGCATCCGAGATTAAAGAAGTTGATGTAAACTTGGCCGACGCATGGAAAGAAATAGCCAAGTCCGACTATCTTTGATAAAATAGTGTATACAACAAACAAGAGATGGCTGAAGGAGGATTATCACAAGTTGTTGGACATAGTTGCCAAGTGTATCGACATCAAATTTGGGGACTTTGACCAATCTGTCAAAGGCAAAACCGATTGTAATGGCTGCAATTATCGAAGAAAAGAAGATAAATCGGGTTGAGTTTGTCTACAATGAGACTCGCGTAACGTGGGGAACAAGTCCTTCAAGG
Source organism: Rehmannia glutinosa (assembly GCA_016081115.2). Taxonomy (NCBI): domain Eukaryota; kingdom Viridiplantae; phylum Streptophyta; class Magnoliopsida; order Lamiales; family Orobanchaceae; genus Rehmannia; species Rehmannia glutinosa. Next base: position 125,038 of record JABTTQ020001049.1, read on the forward strand.
AAGATGGCTCATTTGGAGGATCCTCGGGATATGGCCTAGTGATTGGCCGGCCATCGGAGGTGAAAGGAGTCCCTCTTAGACATGGGAAGGCATTCCATGTTAACAAGAGGATGTTCGAGCAAACCTGTGCGGCGCATGAAGAGAGCCTACACCAAGAGAGCCGACACGGTGAGGGGAATCACCGACCGAAGATACTGATTGTTTTCTCTCCACGCAAGAAGAGAGCCGCCCAAAGCCTACCAAGAAGATCGTTGCCCCGCAAAGAAAGAAAACCAAACATGCTTTCCTGCCCGCAGCAGAGTCACCGCCCCTGCGGCCGGTCGAGAAGGACTCACAAATACCTTCTCCGATCGTCAAAAGGAGGAGAAGCCCGACAAGCCAAGACGGCCGGCTCCTAAACAAACACCAAAGACCGCCCCCCGCACAAGACTCGAGAGGACACCGCCTCTCGAACAGTAAATCCCTCCGGTACAAACTAGGAGACGAAGAAGAATCGTCAAGCAATCCGAATCGGAGAAACCGGTGAGTCGATTACTCGGCTAAGCGCAAATACCTAGGAGACTACCTTTGGAGAGGTAGAGTCTCTAGACATAGTTGATGAAACAGCCAAGTCCACGATGAAGGCGATCAGAGAGGCAACTCAAGACACAACTGTAGCTCACACAAGCACAAGCACAAAAGAACCGCCGAAAGCGGATAGTGATGTAATGATCCTATCTCCACCTTACCCGGACATCCAAAATCGTCGCGTGAGTGGAGAAATGGAAGTTGAGTAAGTCGAGGAACAGTTCCAACGGCCGAGTTCATAGAAGAAGAAGAGGAATCGCTAAATTTCCTCGATTAACTCATGTGCTCCCTACTGACGGATGAAGACAATCGCGCACGGACATCCTGCAGATCTACAAGGACAAGGAGAGAGAAAAGCAAGTTGAAAGAAGTTTCAAGACGTGAGAAGGCAAGCATCCGCCCTATCTCGCACAATGTAACACACACATCCTCTCCTTGATGTCTTCTCCGATGCGGTGAGGAGGAACCAGGAAGAATCTTTGCCGCCCTTGAGTAAGAGTTGCAAATGCAGCAAGCATTGCACGAATCAAGAATCCTTCACGAGCAAAGACTAATGGAGGGACCAGGAGAGTCCTCCGAACACGCTTGTAAATCGATCCAACGGGAGTGGTTCAAAGACAAATAGCCCACCGTTGTTCGCTACCATTTCCCACTCACTCGAAGAAGGCGATAAGGGAGATGGCGATGAAACCGGGACAATGGGGACCCCAATCGAGCCAACCCCTATTGAAGGTGTTTCACCACCGCCCCAACTATTTGAACATTCAAAAAAAGCAAGGGGAGTTTGGAGACGAGTGACCCCAACCCAAGTCACTCACCGGTGGTGCGCCGGTGAGGGAAACTCCCTCCACTGCGGTCAATGTCGGAGGATGCCGCAGATGACTCCACCACGAATCAATGAGGCGAAGGAGAGAAATCACAAACCCAAAAGAACAAACAAGTTGCCATCAACGATGCTCAGGCGATTGAGACTGTCTCTCACCGAGGTGCCAATCGCTCGAAGGCTAATGACGCCGCGATGCAATCGAGGCACAGGAAGAAAATGTACCGGGAGTTAACACTGGCGATGAAAGTGCAATCCATGGAGTTGAGACTCCAACGGATGCCACCGTAGAAGACCTTAAGATACCGCCATCGTCGAAAGGGAGAACCAAGGGCTCGCGCAAAGAGAGACCGCTGGAGGTGAAGGCCCATGGGAGGTTGAGACTTCCGGGGTAAATAAGCTAATATAGAGAACATCCCTCCCGCTATCATCGACCCATCCGAGAAGGAGATAAGCGCACTTCATGATTCCCAGGACAATCGATGTCACTTTTCCGGGATCGGGCGAAGAAAGAAGGCTCGAGTCATCCCCCGTGACAAATCCAAAAGACTCATTGCGGATGTTCCAAGCACGAGCAAGTCGATCCCAAGACTACGTCAAACTTTTAACTTTGATGATGAGCCACCAATGGAAATCTCATCATCGTCCGATGACGCTCGATAAGGCCGAGGACCGATCTCGAAATGGAAAAATCGGTGAGACCAACGAGTTGTTAGAACAGTGAGGCTCGCCAGCGGGCCCTCTTGCACAACCAAACCCAATCGAACCCAGAGACCACTGCGCGAGGCCCCTCAAGTGCAGCAGGTCGATTCCTAAAAGAACCTCACGCGCACCACTCATCATTGAACAAATTCCGGTGGCGGTGACGAATCTTTATAGAATCCTTCCTTTTTCTCTGGAGGTACCCGACCTCCATGAAGAGTCGAGAGAATGAGCGCGACGCTATCACAGACCAGCTCCCGTCTTTTCATCGGCACCATTGTCCCACCGCTTATGACTTTGATGTTGTATGGCCATCACCGCAATGTGAAGAATCATTTGAAGTTCGAGAAGTGTTCAAAGCACTTTGTTTGTCGAGGTTGAAAGGATGGAGAGGCATCGAGCCTCTTTGGACATGCGATCGACAACAGAGATGCCAACCTTACCACCGACTTGAGAGGCATCACAGTCGAGATAAGGGAATGGTGGCAACAACAAGAAACAATGCGTGTGGAACAAGTCGATACTTCGGGACATTGTTCAACAAGTGGCATGGTATGGAGAGTGAAAATCGATGCAAAAACGGTTGAGAGAACACATTGAGCATATGCATGAAGCTCACACCGCCGAGATCAAGCCATTGCGTGAGCAAAATACAAATGATCTACAGCGTTTGGAAGAACACATGACAAGAAAATTCAGCCTTCTCATGGCTGAGATGAAGCGATTTCAGCAGAATCCAACGCTACTCGACCAATTCCGTCTTTGCCGCATACAACGCAGCAGACTGAAGCGTAACTCAACCATCGAAGACTTCGACTTCATGCTTGCCAAAGATGTTCCCCAGGGTTCCTCTATCCTTTGATGATGCCAAAAAGGGGGAAGATGAATACCTTAAAACGCTAAAATCTGAAGCTGAAAAGAAAGGAGCAGCTGAGAAGGGAAAGTCAGTTGAGGAAGTCTTGAAACAGAAAAAAGGAAAGCTTGTTGAGGGGGAAGGGTCGACAGATGTAACTTTGATGATTGCACAAACCCCCCAACAAGGTCCTGTCACAGCTGACATTATTAGCAACAAACTCCCCGTGACTCTGCCACTCCAACACTCTGTTGTATCTATGGCTGAAAAGAGAAAAACAATTGAAGCAGGGATGAAGGAAGTGGAAGGAAGAATGGATGCCAGGGTGATGAACATCTTGAAAGAACATGGAGGCATTCCAGTAGAAGAGACACTTATGCCATCTCAGATGTCGGGACAGAGCCACGATCGGTCGATGAATTTAAAACGCTCGAATCGGGGATACTTTGCAAATATGTCTATGGCTCAAGCTTGGGACTTCTTGGAAAAAGGGTCTCACGTTGTGTGAAGAAGTTCGACAGCAACAGCAGGACCAAGCACTCACTCTGCTTGGTCACTCCGCCGGTCACTCACCATTTGGAAAGAAGAAGACCCCAAGACAAGATACGCCCGCAGGTAGGTAGAGGAAAAGAGTGGAGGAAGAAGCTTGAGACCTAGGCCTCGCCCAAAAACATCGAATATGTGGATCCGGGGAAAGAAATGAGGGATCTCTTGGCCGGGCTTGACCAAGTAGCGAATTTGCGAGTGGCTAAAACTAACGCCGAGTATGCAAAAAGAATAGAAGAAGAAAACAAGAGACAAACTCGGCTATGGGAGGAAAGACAGGAAAGAATAAGAAGAGATGAAGGCTGCCAGGAAGGCATATGAGAAGAAAAAAGAAAGCGGCATTTGACGAGAAAAAATAGAAGAAGAGAAGAAGATCCGATCAAGATGAAAGAAGGAGAGAGCGAAGGAGATGAAGTGTTCTTTGTCAACCCTTCGTGTATTTTATTATGTAAATACATACAATGTAAGTCTTCTCGTAATAAAGCTATAAATTCTTTATTTTTTGTGAAGACATATATGTGCTCTCGATACACCTTGTAAATTGATTGTGTAAAAGTACAAGAATGATATGATCAATAAACGGATCTATTCTCGCGCATACATTCTATGTCAATACACTATCTCAGTATGTATCTTTGTTGTTTGCATTTTTGAATGGTTTAAGTTTTGGCATCATCAAAAAGGGGAAATTGTTAGGAATTTTATTGTTTAGATTTTGATGAATGCCATGTAAAACTTAGAATAGAAAGTTGGCACCCCAATTCTTTGTCAGTAAAATATATTGTAACAATTAGAGCCGGCCAAGCCGAGTTAAGTCGCCTACGCCATAACATGCAAGAACAAGAACCAAGACTGGAAGGAAGACTTTCTTTGTGAAACAATTGAATATGGCAAAGAAGAGTAGACGGGAACTCTCTTGAAGAAGCAAGAATCGAGATGCGGTGAGTGGAGCATCGGTCAAGTCAACTCAAGAAAAGCCAAGTCTCAAGTTGAAGTGAGAAGAGTCATCTAATGATTGGTCGACTCTAAGTCACCTGGGGAAAGCAAGGAAATGCAATCAAGTCGAGATAATCAGAAAAGAACCGTTGCCGACGTAAATCAAGAGATTTACTTAAACAAGTAATATCTCCATACCACCTTTCTTGGAGTGCTCGACCCCGTAAGCGTGCAAAAGGAATGAACCGATGGGAAGACTACACCGTGTCGAACTACGAAAAGGTGGAAGAACAATTCATACGAGGAAATGGCAATTCCAAGAATCGCAACAAGACAAGCCAACGATCGCTGAAGTGACTTTCAAAAATAAGCCTATCTCTTCAACGGGCAAATTTTTGAAAGTTCACTATAAAAGGCTGAGGAGTTTTTTTTTTGGAGGATGATGACACACATGTGAGATAAACAAGCATATTAGAAAAACTGAAACATTCTCAATCCTCAAGCCTACATTACGAAGTACATCAATCCAACACTCACATGTGAAGGAAAGAGAACTTCAATCAGTTGAAGAGGAAACTTTTGAAGAAAAAGGGGTCTACATTCCAGGAAGGATTGTAGGAAGGTTCAAGGTTGAACCAAGTCTTAAGCTTTTGGAGGGCTTCGTGATCAAATCCAAAGAGCTTGAGCAAGTGAGTGTAGTAATAAAGGCAACTGCCTGTGAAGAAGTTCTCGAGTCGCACGAGAAGCCACCGGGTGATCAAGGCGTCTCTCTGATCGAGTCCCTAAGGATCAAAGGTTTGTTGTGATCAAGACTTGTATCCGGACTATTACCACTTTGTAAACCGATCATTACTTAGTGGATTCCTCCGGGAGTTGGAGAAGAGAGGAGTAGAAGAATTACCCCATCTTCGAACCTCTATAAAAACTTTATTGTGTCATTTACTTTTCAAAGACTTTAATTCTTGCATTTTAATCGCTTATATCTCACGATAAATTTGCTATCCATTCGATAATTTATAAGTACTAAATCAAGCTCTAAAATCTTGCTTAATCAAACTTAAGGGTGTTAAGTCTTCCATTTGAAAACAAAACACGTTGAGTCAAATTATAGCCAAATTGAGTTACTCCATCAACAACTTAGCCGAAATCATTTGAGAGATTAACTCTCCGAGTGACTAATCGATTTGTCCATCAAGGACACATGTTGTGTAGAATCAACTCAGTAGATTTAAAAAGACTAAATCGAAAATTTGGTAAGGTTTATTCAACCCCCCCTTCTAAACCTTACACTTACACCCCTTGGGACCTACAATTAGGTCAGCTCGGCATATCAGCAACTATGATTGAAACGGAGATCAATCCATAGTTGGGGAGAGAAATTGATAAGGGTAAAATATGGTCTGAGCCGACCTGACAGGGCTCATATCGTTGGGTCGATCTGTTAGGCATTGAGCACTAGGCTGGTTTGATAAGGCTTATAGCATTGGGCCGACCTGATAAGACTCATGAGAATTGGGCCGACCTATCAAGCCCATAAACATTAGGTTGAAATGATGAAGCCTATTGTATTGGGCCGACCTCTTAAGTCCTAAACGCGATTGATTCTGTAAGGCCCGTAGTAGTGGGCCGATCTGTGTAAGGCCTAGCTTATTGGGCCGACCTGCTAAGCCTTGAACATATGGTTGAACTAATAACGCTTGTTGTATTGGGCCGGTCTCTTAAGCCTCAGATGCTTAAAGATGACCTGTTGTACTTTAAGGGCGTATTTGGTTTGGTGCATTCTAAAGGAACCTCGGAGATATGAGAAAAGAGGTTGAGTTGGGGTTCAGCTCGGCTCAAAAGAGTAGGGCTCGCAGGGTGCCTTTGAGATTTCGAGGGCTAAAATATTAAAACATGGACCCGACGTCCCTCGGATCAGTTCGGGATTGAGGCCATAAGAGCGTAAAATTAGGGTTTTTAGGACATCCGATCCTAATCTAATGATGACTCCGACCCCAAATCGTAACGGAATCCCGGATTTTACGGAAACCCTAATCCTAACTAAGGTATAAAGGCCCAAGCCCAGGTTCATTCTAACCTAATCTCATTTTTCTACTGTTACATTGCTCTTTCTCTCTTTTGCCTTTTGCTTCTTTTCCAAGTCACTGACTTAAGCATTGGAGAGGGTACGCCGGAGCCCCCCTCCGGCCCCCCTTATGTAGGTTTCGCGGAGGAGTTCATCTTGGAAGACGATCGGCGAGGGGAAGACGTTTTTGGGAGCAACCAAATATAGAAAAAAGCTACAAAATATGAAGAATAAAAAAATTGCGGCACAAGAAAAAAAACTTATTAGATGAAGAAATCCAACAAGTGTTATCCTATAACTCAATTAGAAGACAGTAATAAAATGATTTACTAAAAAAACTATAAGAACAAATAAAAATATATATTTCCTAAGTCCTAACATTCAATTCGTGGGAGGCAATGTCTTTTTTGAACAAATTGAATCATAGACTAACCGCTAATGTGAATATAAATATACACAAAAACTGTTGTCAGACCGTCTAATGGGTTTGACCTGTTAGACGGATCTGACCCGCGGATCCGGTGGCATTTCCGTAATATTAGCAGTGGTGTTTTAGTAGTTGCAGGGACCATCGGTACTAACAGTCCTTCTGAAAAAGTATTAGCCGTCCTTCTAAAAAGTATTAGCAGTTTTCTGAAATGTATTAGTAGTTCCTTGAAGAGTATTTTAGTATTTCTCATGAATATACTCCCGAAATGTATTAGTAGTCCCTTAGAAAAGTATTAGTAGTTCCTCGAAAAAGTATTAATAGTTTCTTGGAGAGTATTTTAGTAGTTTCCCTGAATATAATTAAATTTTTCTCCCGAAATGTATTAACAGTCCTTCTGAAAAGTATTAGTCGTCCTTCTAAAAAGTATTAGCATTCTTTCCGAAATGTATTAGTAGTTCCATGAAGAGTATTTTAGTATTTCTCATGAATATACTCCTAAAATGTATTAGCAGTCCCTCAAAAAAGTATTAGTAGTTCCTCGAAAAAGTATTAATTGGTAGTTCCCTAGAGAGTATTTTAGTAGTTTCCCTGAATATAATTAAATTTTTCTCCCGAAATGTATTAATTGTCCCTTAGAAAAATATTAGTAGTTTCTCGAAAAAGTATTAGTAATTTCCTAGAAAGTAAAATTGGAATAAATATAATTTCATCCTTCTTCCACTCTTTGTCCATCAAAATTGACTTATGCAATTCCACCATTTTCTTTATCAATTTTTCATCTCAAAATTCCATGACTATTATTTTAATTTCCAACTCATCACAACATGCTTCCTTTTTGCAAACTTTTTTTTGGAGAAGAGTGGGATTGCACACATACCCACGCGTCATTTGGTTGGGCTTTTGGAGTGGGTCTTGCATGGTAGGGCTGAAAGATGAGTTGAATAAGAAGAAGAAAGTCTTGGAAATTTTGTCAACCAGGATTGTTGCTATTTTTTTTCTTTCTTCATTACGGGTCACGAGCAGCGACGAGTAAATCTATGACTGGACGTGGATTGAGAGGAGAAGTTGCGTAATCAGTGGAAGAGCCAGATGGTGGTTCAGCCCCCCCCCCCCAATTTTTTTCCTTTTTTTTTTTGCTTTTTAGTACCTATAATTTTATTACTTAGTACTTTGGTCCCCCTCACAATTGTGTTGGATAAATATTATTCCATGAAATTTAGTAAGTTAAATTGGAGATTTTGTAGGTCATATTTTATCTTATTATCATCTTAAAATTATATTTTCTATTCATCAAAAGATGGGTTTCTCATAATTATTTGCTAATATATATTGAAAAAAAAATTACAAAAAAATAGGATAACACGAATTTAATAGTTTTTTAATATTTACTGTATTTTTTATTTGTAATTTTCAATTTTTTCTCCTTTTTTTATTTTTTTTCCAGTCAACTTTAAATTATATAGGTTTTTTGTGTCGTTTCGGGATACTCGTGTCATAAATAGGTTATGTTCATGTCGTGTATCTTGACATAAATAATTAAATGGGTCGTGTTCGGGTTCGTGTACACCTTTACTCTTGCCCCCTACCAGTTGTCCTGGCTCCGCCTCTGTGCGTAATTCCCATCTTTTTTTATTGGGCTGGGTTGGTATTGGGATCCGAGAATTTAAAGAATAATTGCATATATCTAGAGTCTCCAACATCCGTACTCAATCTTGATTTGAATTCATTTGAGAATTATAGCTCTCAATTTGACCCAAAGGTAAACAGAATGGTGATTTGTGTAACATTGTGTTTACATCTTCTGATGCTAAAAATATTCAACAAAATATTCTCCTGAAAACAAAAATAAGAAAACAAGAACTAAGAATTGGCAAGCGTGACTCAATCAACTCGCCAATCCAGTAAGGATCCTCATTACCCATCACCCTTATAAATAATGGGGCTAATCGGGCTATCAGTGGATGTATGCAGTATGTTTTACCAATCAACAAAATGTTCTATGGTTGGTGTTGGCTGCATCCCATTATCGATGAACATACTATTTCAGAATACACATCATTGCTTACTATTTCAAGTTTTATTTCCTGCAATACACATTAGCATATATCAGACTAAATCATTCAGAAACAACAACTCAACAGAAATAGAATTTGAGCACTTGGCAACAAGCAACTAAAACATATTCTGTCTAATTTTTTTCCTTTCAATTTTGAGTTGGAACTGTCTCAATCCACGACTGGAGAATAAATAAATAAATAAAAAGCAGAAATTCAGTCGGGATCGGGTTGCCTATTAAGTGTAGGGGGCCACCTTAAATGATAGTAGGCAAAGTTTTTTTTTTTTTAATTGTCAGATGTGTATTGGCGCCATTTTGATTGGCTATATGAAAACAAATTCGAATATTTGTATTCAAAATTCTAATATATGTTTATTGTTGGAAGATAATGTGTTTTCTTGATTTTTTTCAATTTTGGTTTACTATAAAATCATTATCATTTATTTATTTATACTAAGATAATTCTTCAACTATTGGCTATGATTTATTTGATCTAATAGTTACATTGTATTCACTAAAATAGTCTAACAAAATATGTAATACTCTAAAATTTTCTACAACTTTTCTTCTCCAAATTTTTAGCAAAAATAGCAAAATGATGTATGTATCTATTTTGTAATTTGTAAAAAAATAATTTTGAATATTCATAAAAAAAATTGTAGGCGTCAATTAAAATGGCGCATACACTTAATATTGTCAATACTTCCTAATCTATCCCAAAAACCCATATTTGTGGCAAACACAATAATGTGGCGACTGAATTTCTGTTTTCCTTTTTTGGATTCATTCTCTAGGGATTGAGATCACGACTGGAACCCGAATTTATTTGGAAAAAATAAAAAATTATGAGTCGTTAATCCAATTCACGATCAACTTTATTTTTTAAATCTCCCCCAATCTACACTACAAGAAATTGAAATTTTACCGACGGAAAAATCTGTCGGCAAAACCCGTTATCGACGGATCGCATGACAGATTACACGACGGATTCTCTGTCGTTTAAATTGCTTGTCGCTAAATATTTAATGACGGAATAAATTGTCCGTCGGTAAATTTACCGACGCATTACCGACGATTCCACAATAGAAATATGCCGACACGTTGCCGACGGATTTTGTGTCGGTAAATGAGATCCGTCGGCAAGTTACGCCAGCACATAATGACAGATTGCCGACAGATTGTCGACGTCCCCTTTACTGACGGACTACCGACAGACAATTTGTCGATGGATTACCAACGGATTTTTGTCGACGGGACGCCGACAGATCCATATTCCGACAGAACACCGACGAAATTTTGGCAACGGATTCCCAACGGAACACCGACGGATTTTTTACCGACAGAATACCGATGGATATTTGCAATTATTGTAACATCATCGATCTGTCAGTATTTTACAATTTTCCAATTTTTTTTTGAATTTTCAATTACATGTTCCTTGTTTTATAAACAATAAATTCTAACAATATCAATTTACAATTCACAAATAAATAATACCATTCTAATATGAAAATCCAAAATAACACAACCCAACATCTAAAATTCAACAACATCAAACATCCCAAAATCATATATATCAAAGTACCAACACATAATACAAAAACTCCAACATAAACAACAAAGTACCGCAACATCCAAAAATCCAACATAAACCATCAAAAAATCAAACACATCCATATAATCCTCCACAAGGCTCGCATCTCTGAAATGAAACAATCTAATCATCAGTAAGACTCGCATCACCATCATCATCATCATCACCATCAGTGTATGGGCAGTGTATGGGCCTTGGGGAGTTAGGTCATGGGGAAGTGAAGCCTGAGAGGTGCTCATGCGCGCCACCATCCACTCCATCAGTGCTGTGAGGGTGACCGTCCGAGCCATACACTCATCCAATTTTTGTTTTAATTGAGCTCGTCCTGAAACCCTTCCCTTCTCTCTAAAGCACTCTGCGGTAGCTTGAGATATCTGAGATCCTCCGGAAGATATCTGTAACAACAATCCAAACATCCAAAATAGTCAATATACGCAGTTTGAACTGTCATGTCTCTAGTTCTTTTTCCAACTCACTCATTGAGGCATGGCCCGAAAATCTTTGTAGAAAAAGAAGCCAGACCCATTAATTCTTTTTTCACAGCTGAATAATTTGCACAATTAGTACATTTAACATCTTAAATTAAATTTTAGTCAGTGTTTAGCAAGATTAATATTTTATGCTAACTTGAATAGGATTAGTGGCTCAATTATATTATTCTGAAACCTTAACAGAATAAGCCAAATTGGAACAAAAATGATTTGCTACAATTGCAAACAAATGACCGATCTATTTACTTAGCTAGTTTAGGCTCGATTAAGTTCGAAGAAGTTCTTAAGACATCAATATATTCAATAAATTCAAACTCGAGTTTGACTCGATAATAAACGAGCCAAGCTCAAACTCTCAAAAACTCGGCTCCATTCAGATTGATGGCAACTCTATATGTCGTCTTGTGATAAATGTACTTATTGAAGATCATTCATCTTAGAACCATATATTTTAATGGATATATTGTGCGTTTTAGAAATATATAATTTTATTTTTGTACAAAATTGGATAATAACTTTCATTTATATTGATATTTGCTAAGCTCGCTTAGGCTCGACTAAGTTCGAATAAATTCGTAAGTCATCAATATATTCCATAAATTCAAGCTCGAGCTCGACTCGATAATAAACGAGTCAAGTTCAAACTCTCAAAAACTCGACTCGGTTCAGTTTGATTGCAGTTCTATATGTCATCTTGTGATAAATGTATTTATCGAGGGTCGTTTATCTTATAAGTTATATCAAATTGAAATTCAATAAACAAGAAAATAACATATAAAATTATTATTCTTTATTCTACACGAGACTTTAATTAGGTTCATTAATTCACAAATTATTGAAAATAGTGAATTTGGATCCTAAAATATAATTTTTTTCTTTTGGCCATATATATAATTAATCCAAATAAATTTGAACAATATTGTATTTGATTCTACTCAATTCACTACAATGTAGAAGTGAAATTCACATTTTAGTTTGGTCTTACTATTAGTTTTTTTTTTAATTTAAATTTTATTATTTTTTTATTAAATTCCGTCGCTAATCTCTCGGCAATCCGTCGGTAATTACCAACAGAAAATTCCGATATATCCGTCAGCAATTGCCGATAGAATATGTCTGTCGGTAAATAACAATGGATATTTCCGTCGGTAACTATTTGGTCGGTATTCCATCGCAGATCTGGTGGGAATTTTGGCGGTAGAATTTTCCGGGAACTTTACCTTCAGATTAACGAGAGACTATTGCCCGTCGTTATATTCTGTCAGTGATCCGTCGGCGTTTCGTCGGTATATTTGTAAATGTATATCCATTGGTAATCTGTCGCTAATCTGTCGGTAAATAGCGACAGAATAATTCCGTCGGTATTTTTCGTCGGTAAAAAAGCAATTTCTTGTAGTGCTATCACAATTGTGTAAGAAAATCTGTAATATATAATATTCCTTAAAAAAATCCGAAACTGTGTGAATAAATTTGATTTGCGAATTTCACCTCAGAATTAAAAGTCCAATCAGTCCCAGTATAGATATGCACATTGTAATACTTTTTTTTTTTTTTTGAGAAATATGCACATTGTAATACTTTAACATAGCCATTACGTACTCATTTTTATGAAATGATTAAAGGGCCTATTTACTATACAAAAAAATCCCTAAACCACATTAGTCCATGAAATGCATGTTGAAAGTTATTCGTACATGGAAATTTCTTTACTATATCGGGGTGGGACATTGCGTAGAAAGTTTTAAAATAAAATATAATAAGAAATCTTCCCAAAATTCCTAAAATCCCACATCCAAAATATGCGTTAACAATTGAGTATGATTTTGAATATTTTAAAAAAAATATTACAAACATATCACACGCAAATATTAATGCACATAATATATCCAATATATTAATTCTACAATTTTATAGTCAATATTTCTGAAGATGATTATATGGTGTGGTGTGTGCAGGGGCGAACCCAATATTTGTAGTTGAAGGGGGCCAACTACGAATGACTATGGATGGTTAGACGTGTGTACCTATCTATTCAGACCCTAATATGACGGTATAAGTGATTTTTTTCGGATTTGGGACATTAAGAGAAATTATGTAGAATTTTAGATGCGTGCGAGTAGTTACAATATCATTCGCTTTTGGTATATATACCTTATCGCTAACAGTTAAATATTTATATATATATGATAAATTTAAATACGTTTTATTTGTATCAAAAAATTATATCAATATTCATAATTAAATATTTCTTAATATATCATTAAATCTTAATAAATATGTATACTCCACAATTTTAAATATTATGTTACATATCAAGACTTACACTATAGTTTCTTCAAACTGAATGTATTAAATCGTGGCTTGTGTGGTTCACAACAAATATTATTGATCAACAAATTGGAGTGGGAACAAAAATAATAAAAGCGCACACACATATAATATATATATATATTTAAGGTAAAAAGGAAAAAAAATCATTCTCTGCCACTAGGGATGGCAATTTTCTCCGAACCCGACGGAGGATCCGATACCCGACCCTAACGGAGGAGGGTATGGAGGGTAGTTTTGTACCCGATTAAATAAATGGGTACGTGGGTATGTGTATTTTCGGGTATGGGTATGGAGGTGGGTCTAGGTACATCCTACCTATACCCTACCCGATACCCGATTAAATAATAATATTATATATATAATATATCTACATATATATTTATTTATAATATTTTACATATATTTTTTTTATTTATACAACTCTATTTATTTATATTTAAAGAAAATAATTTTTCCCCAAGTCTCAACCAAAATGTACTAACCCACTAACACTTTTGTTTAATCTTTTGTAATATTTTGCTATATTTTTATAATATATAGTTCGCTAATTCTTATCTGTATTCTTTTTTCCATATTGTTTCCTTTAGCATTTAGTAAATATCTATATTTTTATTTAAATAACTCAATTTTCTCTTTAAAAAAAGAAATAACTAAAATTTGAAAAAAATACAATTGTAAGTGGTAAGAGGGTATGGGTAGGGTATGAATACCCGATCCTCCGATGGGTATGGGGATGGGTATGAAAACTGAATACCCGATGGGTATGGGTATGGGTATAGGTATGAATATAATAAATGGGTATGGAGATGGAGGATGTAGAATCCTACCCGAATTTTACCCATTGCCATCCCTATCTGCCACTTTGGATTGGGCCAATCTATCTTGTGCATAATTTAAGATTAAGAATATGATTCACGGAAATTCTTATATATTTATGACTGGTTTTGGTTAATTACTATTACTACTCGCACACATACACGGATATATATATAAGTTAAAGAAGGAAAAGTTTTTTTTTTTTTTTTTTTTTTTTTGGGGGGGGGGGGGGAAGGCCCCCCTGACCAGTAAGGTGGTTCCGCCACTGGGTGTGTGTAGTATGTGAAGAGATGGGCTTCGATTTTTGGGGCAGTGGCGTGAGATGAGATGTGGGGTAGGGGTATTTGTTAATTGTTGAGGTATGGTTGAAGGTTGGTGAAAGTATTAATGGAGGAGAGAGAAAGAAATGAGGGATTTAATTGAGGGATTTGATTCCATTTACCAAATTTTCAAATCTATACCCAAAAATCTATAAAATTATTTTCCATATTTCATTTTCATTTTAACCCAACCTAATTTCGCAAACAATTTCATTAATTATAAATTCATAATTGGCAAAATTGTATTTTTAGTCCTCTAAGTGGATTGACCTGAAGCTTTAGTCCTCACTTACTAATTTGTATGATATTAGTCCTCTAACTAAATTTTTTTTCCAGATTTTTAGACCTGTTACCTACTATACCCGGTCAAGTTAACCTGGAATGATGTTGTGGCTTTTTTTTTCTAATAAAACATTTTTTTAATGAGCAAATTGATGACTTGGACATATAGTTGGATGATTTTGGAGGGAAACTAGGTTTTGGTATCAAAATGGTGGAAAAATTGATATTTAGTTATAAAATATAAAAAAAAACTATATTTTGAAAAAAATTAAATAATTATATTTTTGAAAAAATATTATAAGTTATTTGTTATGGTAAAATAATTTGGTTATGGTTTAAAAAAATAAAACCAAATTATTCTATAAATAATTTATTATTTTAAAAAATAATTTAAATTATATTTAGTTATTAATATAGTTTTTAACATTGTTTTTCCAACTTTTAAAAATAATTCAGTTTTTTGACATTATCATCTTTTAAAAAAATCGAATTCAATAACATCAATATAATATTAAAATAATATAAAAATATAAGTAAAAATATTTTTTTAAAACATAAACAAAAATTAAAATTCAAAAAGTAAATAAATCAAAAATTTATAAAAATATAAGTAAAAATATAAAAAAACTATATTTTGAAAAAAATTAAATAGTTATATTTTTGAAAAAAATAATATAAATTATTTGTTTTGAAAAAATAATTTGGTTACGTTTAAAACAATAATACCGAATTATTCTATATAATTTATTATTTCAAAAATAATTTAAACTATATTTTGTTATAAATATTGTTTTTAACAAAATATTTTCCAACTTTAAAAAATAATTCAGTTTTTTTGACATTATCAACTTTTAAAAAAAAAATTCAAATTCAATAACATCAATATAATATCAAAAATAATATAAAAATATAAGTAAATTTTTTTTTAAACCATAACCAAATTATTTAAATTCAATAACATCAATATAATATTATATTTAAAATTTAAACATTCAAAAAGTAAATAAATTAAAAATATTATAAAAATATAAGTAAAAATATAAAAAAACTATATTTTGAAAAAAAAATTAAATAGTTATATTTTCGAAAAAAATAATATAATTTATTCATTTCGAAAAATTAATTTGGTTATGTTTAAAAAAATAATACCGAATTATTCTATAAATAATTTATTATTTATAAAAGTTGGAAAAATAATGTTAAAAACTATATTTATAACTAATTATAATTTAAGTTATTTTTAAAAATAATAAATTATTTATAGAATAATTTGGTATTATTTTTTTAAACCATCACCAAATTATTTTTTCGAAATAAATAATTTATATTTTTTTCGAAATTATAATAATTTAATTTTTTTTTCAAAATATAGTTTTTTCATATTTTATAACTAAATATCAATTTTCCCACCATTTTGATACCAAAACCTAGTTTTCCTCCAAAATCATCAAACTATATGCCAAGTCATCAATTTGCTCATTAAAAAAATGTTTTATTAGAAAAAAAAGCCACATCAGCATTCTAGGTCAACTTGCCGGGTATAGCAGGTAACAGGACTAAAGATCTGAAAAAAATTTAGTTAGAGGACTAATATCATACAAATTAGTAAGTGAGAACTAAAGCTCCAGGTGAGTCCACTTAGAGGACTAAAAAAATAATTTAGCCTTCATAATTTATGAAGGAGTCGAGAATCAAAAGGATTAGGATAATCATATTATTTTACTACGAGGATTACAAGAAATCAATTGAGGTAGGGATTTTTGAATCTTGCCTTTATTTAATATTTCATGTGGGAATTTTTCATTTATATATGATATGCAGAGAAACTAGTTAGGGACCGTAAATAGGTCCGGATCGAAGTTGATCTTCGGGTTAAGCTCGTCGTACTAAATTCATTAACTGGTCAGTCAGATGAAAATTACAGAGGAAAATTACGTGTTATATTATATTGATTATGCTTGTATGTTGTATTATGTAATGGCAAATTGATCTCTACTGAGCAAGTGGAAGCTCACCCTATCATTTTCATAACTTTTCAGGTTGAGGAGCCCGAGCGAGTATTGGAGGCGGTGGATGTAAAGTCAATAATTTTTATTTAATTTGAAAGTTTTGAAAATCTTATTTTATTAATGAATTTAAGTTATTGTTAACAGTCGGTATTTTATTTTTTGAGGACCAATATTTTAGTTTGAATACTTTATTTATTTGGACGCAAAATTTTACAATAAGACTATATTTTATAAAATCATAATGGCACAACGGAAGAGTCAGGGATTATTTGGGTTTATTAATAAAATGGTTGCACTTAGTTTTGAGATGTGTCTTATTCATACGCTTTTAAAAATGCTTTCTTATTAAATTAAGTTACTCTTATGTTTTGAAAATTGGGGCGTTACAGAAACTAAACTTGATTTAACCCAAATAATATTGGACTTGGGAGAATAGTTTAGAGTTAAATGGTAAAATAAGAGTCCAAGCCCAAAAGACTAAAGTTCTAGAATTTATCTAGAAATGTCTTAAGAAAATATGTTAGATATTATTTGAAGAAAGCTTGTAGGAACTTCTAGGTAGGTAGATATTTTAGAAGATGATTCAAGTGGATGAATAATAGTCATTAGATCAAATAAATCCTAACCATTGGTTAGTAAGTTGCCTTAATATCAATATAGATGTCTTGCTCATTTTGTAGTAAGCCATTATTGAGAAAAATCAATAAAAATAAATATTCTTTCACCAAAAGCTCTCTTTTATTTCTTAGCCTAAATATTCTCCTCTTCCTACAATGAAAAATAATCCCTCTTCCAACTTCTAATTTCTAAATAACTATTTCTTAACAAAGATTTACATCTGCAGGCATTAATTCTTTAGATGTTACACATTTGTTTTTGTGTCATTCCCCTATCGACAATATCAGAAAGGAAAATGTTGATATCCGTAAGTAAAACCCTAAGCAAGAAATATAGATTCAAGAAACAACGTATCAAGTTTGTTAGTAAAGTTTTTATCAACAAATCCTGCTAAAAAAAACTTGTAAAAGATAAACCAACCACAACTTGAAAAAGATCACTTCTATATATACAAGTTGATCACCAAGAACACTCCTCATGATTTCACATTCAAGTCTAATTTTCCCAAGTAAACTATGGAATTGTATAACCCACCACAAATGCCTTTTATTTATTGGCAATAAAGGTTTACAAAATCATATAAGCTACCAAAATAAGATATTAGGAGCTTATAAGTTGTTTTTAAAAAGGTAGGAAGTTCCAACTCTTTTTTCAAAATAAGGTTTTATTTCAACAACTTCTATTAATTTTGACTATTTTAATTACAAAATTGACATTATTAATATCTTAAAAGCTCCATCATCTTATTTTATCTAAACACTTTAACAATTTATTCTTAAAATTAGATCTAACATCTTATAAGATGTAAGATAAGTTCTTTTCAAAAAACTTAACCAAACACTCTCTTAATTAATTTGTGTTATAGTAGCTAAATTAAGTCTGAGTAAAGCCCAATGGCCACAAAGCACACGAAAACTTACTAATAATATGTTTATATGTACCCTTGATTTTCATTATTCATACTTACGCGATTCATTACACATTAACTGCTCTTAAATTCAGAAATTACTCTTAAAAAGTAAAAGAAAAAAGAATAGAAAATTTAAAGCCTTGTAACACAAACAATCTTATGTTTAGATGTTGAGTCAACACCCAAAAGAGAAACATCACGTCTCACAAGAGACGTGTGAGACCGTAAGACGGTGATATTTTTAGCATAATAAGTAATACTTTTAGTATAAAAAATAATTACTTTTAGTGTAAAAAGTATCACTTTTACTCTAAAAATCTCACGGTCTTTCGGTCTTAGACCCTCTCTCATACAAGTTTTTCCGTTTAATTTATGATGCATGCAACATGAAAGCATAAAATACTAACCCAAAAAACACCCTGCTAGAGCCCACCCAAACAGAACTTCCTTAAAATACTAACCCAAAAAACGCACGACTAGCAGAGCCCACCCTTATCGGAATTTCTTGTACGTATATATAGGATAATACTTTTTCGCTTGTAAATTGTATATATATACTTTCATCAGAATGTATCTGAATAAATTATACTACTCATAGTCATAGCCAGCTCTCTCTAGTACTAGGAACTTTCGATATGTATAATGGAGGAGGCCGGCCGAGATATGAATATCGTTATCGTTTCTCGAGGAACGACGACAGGATAATCTCGGACGATATGATCTTTTCGAATTGGACCACCCTGTCCCAAGGGCTCAATGTGTTTCTTTTTGAGACTAGAACCAATTTCATATTAAAAAGAATAATTGTACACGATGATCATGATGACGACGAGACAATTATCATGGGGTTCGAAACCAGGTGGCTTAGCCCCGCCACCACCACAAGAATTGTGGGATGGAGGTCGAGGGGCTCAAATCCTCGCTCCATCAAATTGTTTGTGGGGTGGAGGTCGAGGGGTTTATATCCCTACTCCATCAAATTGCTCCGGGGCATATGCGAGTGAAGATTTGGTGGGAACTCATCTTGAATAGCATCCGTGTGGATTCGATTCGGGAGAGATCGTTATTAGTAGATTGGGGGTCGAACATAATTGTTCTCTTTACCAGGAGGATCGGTTGTACGCCGCCAGACCCCGTCGTAACACGGTTTGGCAGTGCGTGCACATCCCGCGGTTTACCTTGGCGGCGGCAAAGAATGAGGAGCCGGGAGCGTTGTCTCAGCATAGTCGGCGTAAGTTGGAAGGCGAGTTATCAAAAAAAAAAAAAAAAAAAATTATCATGGGGTTCGAGAGTTACGATATAAAATTCTACGAACGCGAAGAAGAATTGTGTCTGGAATTCATGATGGGTTACAGGTTGGACGAATACTGGATGCCTGATGATGAAATTCAAAATTTGGTTCATGGGGCATTGGATTTCGCCAAACAACAACGGATATGTGGTGTTGACGACAATAAATCCTCAATCGGTCGTGTGATCCCTCTGGTTGTGGGCGTCGACGTTTGCACTGTGCAGCAAGAGGGCGAAGAATTAGATGCCGCCATGGACAGGGCGATCAGACCTGAAAATTTGATCCCATTATCCGTGTGGTATCATATAAATTACGTTGAAAAACATAATCACATCGATTTGGTAGAGTTGGTAGAGTTCATGTTAACTCTACTGAGGATTAGAGTGGAAGACGTTGATAAGGGTTTGAGTCTAATGGAAACATGCCCTATTTGTTTGCGTAATCCCACAATTGGGGATCAGATAACCTTTCTCCCATTATGCGATCATGCTTTTCATAACCATTGCATTATTAGATGGTTGCAAAAGAACAAGTCGTGCCCCTTGTGCCGTGTGCGAGCTTATGATCATTTTCGACTTCAATGAATTTTTAGCTTTCAATATCGTTTATGTTGTATATAGTTTTTATTTCTCATGGTGAACTCTATTTTGGCTTTTATTTTTTCCCTTCTTCCGACTTGGTAGTTAGTCTGTTTAATAGGAACCTTTTTTTTAAGGTTTTGGTGGCAATTTTTATTTTTTTGGGTCTATGGTAAAGAAATTACTTTGAGAGGAAAATGCAGAGTTTATTATTCTGAGTTTAATTATATATTTTTCCACTGCTATATAAATTTGCAGCACCGATATATGATTGGTTCTTGTTGGCTTAAATGGTCATCAGCAACTAATTGCGCTCCCAAACACGGTGCTAACTATGGAAATAAAATTGTTATTAGGCAAGAAGATTGCGGGGTTAGGGGACAGATGATTATGTCCTATAAAATAGGAGTGTTTCAAAATATTTATGTTTGACTTAGTCTACCATTGGTTACCCATTTTTATTCCTTATCTTAGACTTTTTCTACTTAATCAATATTATTGTTCCTATTCTTTGGCTAAGGAAAACTTGCAACTTATCCAAATTATCTTTATAAAGATCTGTTTTTGATTGCATAATGCTTCTTAACTTAAAGGATATACCAGTTGAGACTTAATGATATAATCACTTTTTGGGTGAAGAAAAAATGCACCTTTTTTTTTTTTGCTGGGTTTCAAATTTAATCTTTGTCGTTTCAAATTTAATCTTTGTCGTTCTAAATCTTGTTGAATCCTAGGGAATTATCGAAATAAATCTTTAAGAACAGTGCTAATTCCGCATGCCTTAAGAATTAACATTTTCTGTTTTTCTTCAGATTTTGGAACTTCATCTAAATTTTCCAACAGAGTCTTCATCTTCTGTTTGATTGGCTACTTGACAATGTTATTGTATCACTATTACTAATTAATATAGTGTCCCCCTTATGTTGGTTTAGGTGTTTAACCTAATGCCATGCTAGCTTCTTGCAATTGTACGCCTGTGGAGTTTCTTGATGGTGGCGCAATATCATCAATTCCATTTTGAGTATTTGGAAATTTTGAGATCTTGGATTTTTTTTTGTTTAGTTTTAGTTTACATTTTTCATTATGTATTGCATTTATCAAGTAAAAGAAAAAATCCCATAAATTTTTTTTAAAAAAATCCACACAGCAAAAATAAGTTCATAAGTTTTCAATAAAAATAGCACATAGATAATGGCATTGGCATTGCATAAAGCCATAAATGGAAGTCTCTTTTATATAAAAAAAAAATAGCGGTTCAAATAAGCTTCCAAATTCAATGAACGATAATGAATTGGAAGTCAACGTCATTATAAAGCATAGTTTCGTAAATGACAACAAAATTAACTGCCAGACCATGTTTATGGAGCCTATCGCCTATAGGACAATTCCATATATAGTGGGACATCATTTTAATATTTTAGACACCCCAAAATGGATGAGAAATAAATAAGAAATAAGAATTTTGAGGAAAACAGTGTAGCTAAGGGATGAATGTGATGAATATTTAATATAATATATATGTTAAAAGAAGCACCAAAAAATCTTAATTCTAGACTTCTTTGCCCTGATTTCAACTCACATGAGCCAAGAAAAATGTACCTTTTTCCTTTGGTTAACTCAAGAATTCAAAAGGGCAGATCTTGAACTGTTAATCAAACTTAAAAATGATAAACATAATAATCTTAGTGTTGACGCAGTGTATAATTAGAGATGTTAAATGGATTGGCTCTAGCGGTTTCGGGTCAATCCTAGGCTTAGCGGGCTTAGGGTTAAACGAGTCACTATTTAATGGATTGACATATTGTGAACATAATCCTAATTCTATAGAGTTTCGGGCTAAACGAGACAATATCAGACTACAAGCCAAAAAAAACTAAAATTTTATATTTAATCTAAAATTTTAAAATTAAAACACGCATAAGATTAATATCCAAATTAAATATACAAAACTAAATAATTCATAATAATAAAAAGCACACATAGTTTATAGTTGCATTACATAAACAAAATCTTAAAATTCAAACACTCAAACTTTAAAATGTGTAATTAAATAATTAAAAATTCATTAAAAAATAAATACTCACGTCATACAAATTAAAATCACAATGTGAATTTGAAATATGTTTACAAGTTAAATATGATAAAACATAGAAATAGAATATTAAAACTACATATATGTGTGTATATATATATATTGAAATGACGGGCTAGACTTGTTAACCTACGGCTAATCCTAACGAGCTTGAGGAAAGTTCAGGCCTGATTTAAACAGATCGACCAAAATAATCAATCCTTTATTACCCGGTTTAAACGGGCCGCAGGCCCGCAGCCATATAACACCATATATAAAAAATCACCCAACTAGTTTAGTGAAAATATCTTTGATATCTTCAAAAGTGCCACCTCAAAATCCCACAATAAAATAAAATAAAAAAAAGATGGAATGATTAATGCTTCTTGATGACCTCACTCCAAGACTTCATCATGCTGACATAATCAGCCCACCAATCATTATATATGAAACCCCATTTGGTAAAATTTATTTCATTCAAGCCCTCTAAAATATCTTATCCAATTCAAGAAAATTTCAAGAAAACTTCTTCTTGTTTTGACCAGCAATGGATAAAGAAGGAAACAAGAAAAGCAACAAAGAGAAGAAAAGCAGCCTGCCACCAAAGAGAGGTCAGATCAAAGCCAGAATATTTGAGGAATGCAAAGAAGCAGTTGTGAGCATCAAACATGGTGCTAACTATGGAAATAACACTTTTATTAGCCAAGAAAATTGTGGGTTTGGAAGGGACAATCATCCTTAATCATCTGTCAATTAATTAGATTGGCTATGTAGCAAAATATTATTGCCCGGGAATGTTCGCAAACTCTAAAATAAAAATCTCAGTCTATAGGTAGAAAAAATAGTTATTTTTTGTATTTAGAAGCTAAGGATGACTTTTTTTTAGAGTTTCGAAGAATTAATAAAATTATGTATACGTCTCTCTCCGTTGGTTTTGCCTTTTGGGGGTTTGACCTAAACCCATGTTTGTTGTATAAAATTAAAGAGTAAAGTAAATTTGCTTTGTGTTTGATATTTATGCATTTGGTAAAAAAAATAAAATACGAACTGATAATGAAAAATCTAAAGAAATAATTATGTTAAGTTGTTGTTCCTAAAGCACCTTAATTCGCAAACAATGTAACGCGTTTACTAATTCTGGAGAGGAAAAAAATAAATAAATAAAGACGCTTTCTTTTTAAAGAAAAAAAATATCATGAAAATAAGAAATAAAAGAAAATACAAAAACAAAAAGCATGAGGTTCCGATTCAAACAGCCATTACCACTGTCTATGCTCCGGCCGTCGCAAGCGGCGGCGTCGCTTCACTCAGTCTCCAAACAGTTCTGTAATTCTTTCTTAACTAGTCATAAAAACGCTTCTAATTTCGTAATTTTATTTTGGTTTTATCTGAAAATTTAATTTTGTGCGTGTGTGTATGTGTGTGTGTTCATCTTGAATGTTGTTATTTGCAGTTCATCATTTGGGATTGCATTTGATATAGATGGAGTGATACTTCGAGGTACAACTCCAATTGGGAATTCACAGAGAGCACTGAGAAGATTGTGTGATGATTCTGGTACTCTTATTTTATGAAACTATAAATTCAAATAATTCCTTTTAGTCTAAGATTTGTGAAGTTTGGAAAAATTAGTGCATAGGTTTGTGAGGTGAATGGGTGTAAATTAGTCAAGTGGCTTCTTTTTTTGAAGTTGTTAATTTTAAGCTTGTTGATTGGTTATAATGGCACTAGTGCAGTTTGGTTTATGGAGTGTTTTTTTATTGTGAGCCATGTCATTCATTCAAGTTATCTTTTGATGTCGTTAACCCGGTTATTTATCGAATTTTGTTGAAGAAAAAGAAGCTGAAGTAGGAATTTTCTTTACAGAAGTTGATGAACATAATGATAAATGTATTGTTGGTTTTGAATTGCATGGAGTGTTTTGTGGAACAGGGCTGAACGTTGAACACTAGCTTATGGTTATATTGTTGGTTGTCATTGAAATTGGATCGGTGGAACATTTGAGATACATGAGCATATGGTTACTATGTTCCTCTGGGTACCATGTTAATAATAATTAGTATTCTTGATTCGTAAAATTCACTTCATTGAAGTTTTGGACTTCCTAGCACCTCTGAGTTGTTGAATTGGTTGAATGTTGACAATGTCAGTGCTATAAAAATTTATTAACTCGACTAACAGCGGTAACTCCAGAAAAACGATGTATTTACTATATGACTGCATAGCAGATATTGGTGCTTTCTTTAATGGGAAAATCAAACCAACATTTGATTCGGCGGCTGATGAATATAATCCTATACCACTTTAGTATATATATGACCCTTGGCATGTTTGAGCAGACTACTTAGGATTGGAGTTCGGAAAGAGCTTGTAAAACTTGTTATCTTGAAATTTATAAAAGTGAATTACATCTTTTGAAAAAATTAGTCATGTGATTTTGATTCAAATTCAAGAACTCATTTGGAAAAGAAGAAAAAAAAGTAGTTACAGCCTTGTATGTCTTTGTAGGGTGTTTAATAGATGACAGATTCATTCTGAATGTCAATTGGTGTTCGTATGATCATGAATTGAAAAGCATTTCTCTGATATGGAAATCTGTTTACTCCTTGCTTGCAGGTGCACTGAAGATTCCTTTTCTATTCCTGACAAATGGTAGGTGTTCGAAGTTTTCACAATTTACCTTTGGTGCATCATATTTAGAGCTTTAGGTTTTTGTTTTGCTTAAGCGGAAAAAGGGACCGGGATTCTTTAGCTGTTTAGTTATTCAATTGGTTATAGCTCGTATATTTTTGAATAATAAACTGACAGAAACCTGCATTACATACTGATAATCATGGACAGAATCTTAATTAAAAAATGGATATAACTTTTCTTCATTCAGCATACCCTTTTTGTGATATTTAGAGATTCAAGCTTTAGGATTTGCAGCATTACATACTTTCATGAGGCTGGGTGCAAAGAAAGTTTGTGTTTGCATGTGAAGATATATTTTCATGCAGTACATATATCTGTTCTTAGGCAAAACACTAAATCTAGATGAGTTAATATGATTTTCATGTATCCTAGGTGGTGGTACTCCAGAGTCCAGAAGAGCCTTCGAGTTGAGTGATCTTCTTGGAGTCAAGATTTTACCTTCTCAGGTATAATCGTAATACTTCCGTTGAACGTGCCAAGTGTATGCAAGTATCTGTTTTCGTGCGTGAGTTATGTGCCTGTGTTTTTGGATGTTAGGTAATGCAGGGTCACTCATCCTTCAGAACTTTGCTAAAGAGGTATATTAAGTCCTCTTATCGATTTTTTTTTTTCATTTCCTGCTTTAGATTCCTTTCGAGTTTTCAATATAATCCCGTTCCATATTTTGGGTCTATTTTCAATTAGCAAAGGTGGGAGCTCACCTTATTTTCAAAATAAGATCTAAGTTTAACAACCTCCCTTCACTTTGGTCATTTTAATTACAAAAATGTTATTATTGACATCTTATAAGCTCTTTCATCTTACTTTAACCAGACATTTCAACCACTTATTTTTAAAATAAGATCTAACATCTTATAAGCTCTTAAAACATCTTAGACGATGTAGGAGCTTATAAGATCTTTTAAATAAGCTTAGCCAAACACCCTCCAAGTAGAGTCTTTTGCTCTGCTCATCTCTTGTTTATTGATGATTGCTTACAGAACTTACTAGTGTCATTGTCGAGCTATTCTTGCATTTTTATTGTTGCTAGTTGTCTTCTATTCTAGATTTGAAAATGAATTCATCGTCGCTACTGGAAAAGGGGAACCTGCTGTTGTGATGTCTGAATATGGATTTAAGTAAGTTCTAACTTGGTTCCTCCTTCGGTACATTTAGTTGGTCCTAAGTCAAAACCTACCTGCAGGAAAGTTATCTCACTAGACGAATACGCGGCACACTTCAATAATATTGATCCTGTAGCCCATTACAAGAGGTGGACAACTATGCAGGAATCAAAAAATCCTGAGAAGATAGTCTCGAGCAGTAGTGATTACTCCCAAAAAGTCAAAGCCGCATTTGTCGTTAGTGATCCTGTTGACTGGGGAAGGGATATACAGGTAATTTTGCTATGTATATATACTCAAGCTCCGAGAGCCTGCATATTTGTTGCTGAAAGTCAAAGGATGATTTTTCTATATTTCTATGTTTTCCTGCAATTCAGAAATCAGACATTGTTAGATTTTATTAGTCAAAAGAATACTATAATTGTAAGTGGTGTAGCAAAAGGCATACCAGTCTATCAACATTACATCATCATATGATACTCGACATCTCAGATCAATATTTGAAGTGCTTGTTGTAAAATGATAATACTAGTGAATCACTTTCCCTCGGTTCTGGCAGTGACAATTGTTACATCTTTTATTCTGACGCCTTTATTACATTAATATTGATGATAATGAAAATCACTGGCAAATAGTATAATGTGTAATTAATTTAATTTCATACGTTAGCTTGCCCGGTTGTGTTGCCTTGTCCTCATATGAGGAGGCGTGCTACATTCATATTCCCATCTTTGAAACAAGTAACTGACAAAATATAGGTTCTGTGCGATATTTTGACATCTGGAGGTGTTCCTGGAGAGGAGAATGGGCCTCAACCCCCTCTATATTTTGCTGCTGATGATCTACAATACCAGGTTGGTAGTAAAGAATGTTTAACATGCAAATTGATGAGAAAGAAACCGATATTCTAGAAAATAACTTCAATCTTCCAGAGTTTAGAACTTTACCCGAAAACTTTAAGGGTTCATTACAAAAACTACCCTTGAAGTTTAGTCTAATTATAAAAATACCCCGTTATCTTTCAAACTTACAAATACCTCCCTGGCACCTATTTAAGGTGTATTTGTAAAACATAGACAAACGTCTATGAGTTTTTTGTAATTTTGAAAGAAAACTGGATTTTATTTTGTAATTAAGCTAAACCTCACGTGTAGTTCCGTATTTCTGTAATTCACTCTAATTTAAATTCTAAATTGGGGAAGTGAGATGAAAAAGAACTTCATGTAGCTGTATGAGCGAATGTAGTCATAATAAATATGGTGAATATTTTCATCATATCTAGCGTATAATGCTGGCATGTAGCCATCGTGTGCGCTGGGTGGGAGCTGATTTGGCATGTACACTGTTCTCTGGACTTTTTGTTGTGCTTTTGCAGTGCCTGTTTGGATCGTCTTCATTTTTCATTGAGAATGTACTGATCAGTTCTCAACTTATCACAGGCTGCATTTCCTTCCGAACGTCTCGGTATTGGTGCATTTAGAATTGCCCTTGAGAGTGTCTTCAACAGGTATGGCGAAGGGTCTGCATTAATCTATTAATTTTATATGTGGCCAAACATTGAATTCTGCGGTCAAATATCCTCGGTTAAGCAGTACTAGTTGTTTTATGATCAAACTTGGGTTCAGGGCCTGTATGTTCTTATCTGGTTGTGCAGAAAACCTTTTCTGATGCATGAACTAGGAACTTTAGTGCATGTTCTTTGAGAAAATAAATGCTAAATTTTTTTGAATTAAATTTTCAGAATTCATGACAAACCTTTGGAGTACACGTCTTTTGGGAAGCCGAATCCATTTGTTTTCAGAAATGCTGAAACTGTATTGAGACATCTTCTACAATCTTCCCATTCTAGTAATGTCGGAACAGAAAACGCAAATGCTGGGTTACCTTCTTTCAAAACCCTTTATATGATTGGTGACAATCCTTTTGTTGATATCAAAGGAGCACAGCAGGTCTCTCTCTCTCTCTCTCTCTCTCTCTCTCTCTCTCTCTCTCTCTCTCTCTCTCTCTCTCTCTCTCTCTCTCTCTCTCTCTCTCTATCGAAACAACTCGTTATGCATACTATGGCTTGTATGGTTGGGTAAATTACAAAAATTTCCCCTGAATTTTAGCGTAATTACAAAAATCGATCTATCTTTCAAAATTACAAACACCCCTTTAAGGTATTACAAAAACCCCTTATTTGTATTTTGCTTAACAAGCATCCGTCAATAGAAGGTGTAACTTGTATAATAGAAACAAATATTGGAGGAGTATTTGTACTTATAAAATATAGTTTATTATTTTTATTATTATTATTATTATTATTATTATTATTAGATACTCCTGTATCTTTTCTGATTAAAGTTAATTCTTGTTCCACAGGCAGGATATCCATGGTTTTCCATTTTGACGAGGACAGGTGTTTTTAGGCAAAGGGAGAATCATACACAGTATCCGGCTGATGTGGTAAGGCCGATGACTCTATACTAATGTTTCTTCTTCATGGCCATTGCTACATTTTAGAGTTGTAAATGGGAAAACCAAAATTTCGTACATTATTATTAGGGATCATTACCAAAAAAAAAAAAAAAAACCCTGAAATTTGGGCTAATTACAAGAAAAAAACAGAGATGTTTCAAAATTACAAAAAGCCCCCTCCGGTTTGATTATATCTTAAATTTAAGGTGGTGTCTATAATATTACTATAAATATCAGGGGGGGGTTGAAATGTTTTTTGCTTTTCAAGGGGTTAATTTTCAAAAATCTTTGGGTTTTTTTTTGTAATTAGCCCGAACCTGAGGGAGTTATTGTAATTATCTCTTATTATTAATCTGGTCGTCTCCTCTTTTCCTTCCGCATTCAGATTGTTGCTTTATAATTTTCCAACGTCATATGTGATGGAACAAACTGAAACACAATGTTAAGGAAATTTACGTAGAATGTGTTACGTCTATTGATTGTGCAGGTTGTTGATACTGTGGAAGAGGCAGTGGAGTTTATACTGAAAAGGGAGGATGCTTTTTAGCCTAGCTATACAACAATGTGTATAATTGGTTGAAGAAATAGGGTTACCACAATCTACATTTTCTTCATATAATTTTCTTGTCCATCTAATATATATTGATTCATTTATATTATTTGTCAACTAGATAGTTTCGAACTAGAACGATGGTATTAGAGATGGCAGTGGGGCGGGGATTCCCCGTTCCCCGCGGGGAACCGCCCCCAACGGGGCGGGGAATCCCCGAAAATTTCCCCCGTGGGGACGGGGACGGGGATTTTTTTCTCCCCGTTGGCGGGGGGCGGGGCGGGGATCATATTCCCGCCCCGTTCCCATGGGGAACCAAATATTAAGTATATAATATAATATTTTAAAAATATATAATATATTATAAATATATCTACATTAAATATATAAAATCAAAAAATCTTTATTTTTTTTAATTTTTTCTGTAGAATAAGTGTTTTTTCAGTTTTTTATATAATTTATATATATTTTTAAATATTAAAAAATCTTTTTTTTTAAAAAAATCAATTTTTACAAAAAATAATAAAAAACGGGGCGGGAATCCCTTGAGGGACGGGATGGGGGAGTTTTTTCCCCGTTTGTCTCGCGGGGACGGGGACGGGGATTCCCCGCGACCGCGGGGACGGGGATGGGGATTGCTCCCCCGTCCCCGCCCCGCGCCGTTGACATCCCTAGATGGTATTGGTCGAACTCTTTTTTGGTGTCAATGTAATAGCTATGAATAGTCATCGACTTTTGGAAGAGATGGGATCGATTTGAATTGAATGATCATTCGTCTTCTTTGAACGAATTTCCATTTTGCCCCTTTCTATCTGCAAGCATGGGTGCTTTTAGCACTTAATCTTATCTTTTAATTGAAAGATTAAAAGAATATGGCAAATTGTAGTTGTCTGAAAGAAATATGGTAGATTGAAATATAATTACATAATACACTATTATAAGTGGCAGTTTGGTTTGGTTTGTGTTGGTTACATAATACACCATTGGGTGCACCTATTCTACAAGACTACAAATTGTCCAAACTATTTTTGCTCAAATTTTTTTAAGCACAAATAGGGGAGGAATCAGGGGCGGCCTGAGGCAGATTGTAATACCCACCTTATGATTTGATATTTATCGTCTTTTATGTTATTATTACTAATAATATAATTAGTATTTTTCTTTTGTTATATTACGATAATAATGTCCAATCACCATCTATCCAATTCAATTCAAACTCATTCAATGGTCCAGTCATATATTTGTTTTATCAAAACTCAAAATTTAGTTAAATAGGCTTGAATTCCATTAAACTTGTAATATATGTTAGTGTTACTTATTATTAAATTGCATTAATCATTTTATTCATTTGTATAAAAAATAAGAATAACAATTTATTTATTATTTAAAATTGTGTATATATATATATATTACAGCAGTTTATTTTAAGTTGAGAGGAGAATTTTTATCTAAATTTTTACCGGGGCACAATTCAACTATCACACGAATGAACAACTATACATATATATATAATTTTTATATTTGAATCAGTTAATTATGGAAATTTAGAATTTTTAATCTTCGCCAGATATAAGAAAACTTTTAGGTTTATTTATCTATTCAGTTGGCGTGCATGATGATTTGTTTTTAAAAGGTTCTATTTTATTAAACCCATATAAGTATTTCTTTAGATTTTAAAATCATGCAGTATTTTATTTTGAGTCTTATCATCTTTTATGATTATTATTAGTAATATTATAATTAAATATTATTATTAGTCTTAATATTTTTTTAATTATATCAAGATAACGTTGTTGGACCACTATCAAACCATTTTAAATGCAAGCTTATTCTGGTCCAGTCCTATATTTTTATTTATCAAAACCCAAATTTAGTCAAACTCGTCAGAATCAATTTAGATAAACTTAAATCCCTCTAAATCCTCACAACCCCAATCCCACGTTCTTATTCCCCATATCTGATATCCCTCATTGATATCCCTCATCCACGTAAAAACTCAACTGATTAAAAATGAAAATAGGGGGAACCTCAAACAACATTTTTCAAAAGATCAAAGCCATTTATTTTTCTCCTTCAGACGGGTCTGTGTGCTCGTGGGTGTTTATGTGTGCGTCGACTTTCAGTTCACTGGAGTTTCGCCGACACTTTTTTTTCGTCGTGGCCGGAGTGGAGGAAGGGAAAAGGATTTTATTTTCGGGCTATTAGGTGAGTGTGTGTATTGTTATGAATGTGTGTGTGTTGATGTGTTGTTGTGTGTGTTTGTTTGTGATTTTGGTGTGAAAGTGTGTGTGCGTGTGTACTGTGTTGGTGTGTGTGTTTGTAAGTATATGGTGTGTGCGTGTGTGATGTGTTGGGTGTGTGTGTGTTCATAGGTATTTAGTGTGTGCGTGTGTGATGTGTTGGGTGCGTGTGTTCATATGTATTTAGTGTGAGTAGGAGAGTTATTTTCGCCGGAGTGAAGAACAATCGGCCGAAGTGGAGGAAAAGGGGTGACGCCCCAGGGGCGTAGCCAGTCCGACTGGTTACCCCTAGCCCAAATTTTTTTTCCCTCATTTCTTCCTAGCTCAATTATTTTTTCCCCTTAAACATATAAATTTTTTTTTCATTTTTTTTCCACATAAAAAACAGGACAAAAAAAAATTTGGGATGTGCGGGGGGCCGGGGTGCCCCCCTAGCTACGCCCCGTGACGGGTTGATGAAATGGGTTTACAGATAGGAAGTCCGAGTTTTGATACTAGGGACTCTCTTTTGGAAATTTAGTAGGAGTTTGGTCTAGGTTGCAATTTTAGACTTTTCATTTGAGTCCAATAACTTTTTATTAAGCCCTAAACCCCAATCAAAGAATCTGCCATATTTCAATTTAGCCCTAGGCAGTTTCAGTTTCATCCTTAATACAAATTCAGTTTTCAGGAATTTTAATTCAAACCCCAGCTAATTTCAGTTTGGTCCAAACAATTCAAACTTAATTCTGTTTTCTTTCAATTTAGCCCCAAAACTTATATTTTTAGTTAAATTTCACCTATTAGGAGCCCTAGCTTGTTTCATAAGCACTTGTATCTTGAATTAGAGCTGGAACTTTTTCAATAACTTAATTTTACCAATATTTATTATAGGTGACGAAGAACTAGACGTTTAGGCTTTTTACTCAAAGCTTCGCTCAACTATCAACTACATTTGAGGTAGGGATTTTCTTTACACTTTTTAAGTGCAAAGTTTAATTGTTTTTATTAAATATGTCATGTATAATTTTATGAATTCTATGTTTGACAATGTGATTAAAATTCTTGAACTTGATGTGCATATTATATATGAAGAATTTATGTTTATTTATATAAAATTGTAAAGTATATGTGTGGTTTCGGCCAATGGCAAAGTATGACTTCGGTCAATGGGAAAGTAGGCTTCGGCCAATGGCAAAGTATGACTTCGGTCAATGGCAAAGTAGGCTTCGACCAATGGCAAAGTATATGTGTGACTTCGGCCAATGACAAAGTATGACTTCGGTCAATGGCAAAGTAGGCTTCAACCAATGGCAAAGTATATGTGTGACTTCGGCCAATGGCAGAGTATATGTGTGGCTTCGGCCAATGGCAAAGTATATTTGTGGCTTCGGCTAATGGAAAAGTATATTTGTGGCTTCGGCCAATGACAAAGTATATGTGATGGCTTCGGCCAAATGGCAAAGTATATGTGTGGCTTCGGCCAATGGCAAAGTACATGTGCTTAAATTTGTTAAATTATGCTAGTATATATTTAATTTGGACAATTAGAATCCCATACTGAGTATGTGTTATTCACCCCTATTATTCAAACTATTTTTAGATTAAATGGGTGGATGCGCAGTTGATGCTGGAGATAGCCGAGGACTTTACACTTTAGTTATTTAAATTTTGAATTGTTGACTAGTTTTTCAAATTCAAACAAATGTGATGTACTATCTCTTAATTTATTGTAATATTATTAATATGTATTTTCAATCTTAGGTTTTATTTTAGAATTATTTTTAGTAATTTATTTTAAACTTCATTACTGCTTCTGCCAAAGTTACCTATTTTATTTTAAAATTTAAAAAAAAATAAAAAGTAAGTGGCGCATCAAATTTTTTGTAATTTGACTATATTTTATAAAATCAGAGTAGCGCGTCGGAAGTGTGACGGATTTTTGGATTTATTAAAACAAATAGTTCCATTTGTTTCTGAGATGCGTCTTATTCATGCGCATTTAAATACACTTTCTTATTATATTAAGTTTAAAAAAATACATTCTTTATTTTAGTAACGCTAAAAAAAAACCTTTATATATAGTGGGGCGTTACACGGTGCAAGTGGTGCTGCCGCACAGGGCCTTCCGTCGGCAAGGGCCCCCGGAGAATTTATATATATACATATATATACATATGTCATTGATATAAATAATAAATATTGTCACAAATTGCCAAGAAAATGGTTTGTGCAAAATCAAAAACCAAGTAGAAGAATCAAATAGCTAGAAGGTTTAAAACCTATTTGCATCTTTCAACTCAAACCGCCCCAACACCACTTTCATTCCCCAAATTACAGAGAAAAAAGGCCCACCTCCATTAAAATATTTTGCCTCCATTGATATTGGTAAGATGATCTTTTAAAATTGAGAATTATTTAAATTTTATTGTTTATTTTCATTATTAGCAAGAATTATTTCTTTATCTATATATTTTTGCCTTAGGGTTATATTCTCTTCACATCAAAGTAACTATTTTTTCTAGCTTTTATTTTCGTCTAAAATATGTTACTTTCCCATCAATTTTCAATCCATTAATTATATATTAAGTTATAATCTCTTGATAGTTGATGTGTAGAATTTAATAATTTATTGTTTGTATTTGTATTCTTCAAGATGAATGACAATATATAATTGTATTGAAGGATTTGATACGGTACTAATAAGTTTTATTTCCATATTTGTTTTGAATAGTAAGAATGCTCCCTACTCAAAAATATCAATATGGATATGAAAAACATATGAAAAAAAAACAAGTTGAACGATCTTTTTCTCAATTTATTTTAATAAGATCAACTTGTTAAAGTTGCAGTATAATATATTTATTATATATGTTTTTTAAGGCTATTTATTATATAAGTTAAGTCAATGAATTACATTTATAAAATTAATTTTATTATTTTAAATATTTTTATTGTAAATACTAGTGCCTCATTTTTTTCTTTGCTCCAGGCCCCTCGAAACCTAGGACCGGCTCTGGGAGGAATTAGGCACAATCGAATTCAATACATGCTTGAGTTTTACAAACGTCACTATTAAGATACATGCGATTCTAAACTATTTTTGCTCTGTTGCAAAAAATATTTACAAGAAATTATCATACTAGAACAATATGAATTTGTCAAACTATAAAGTTTTGGTGTCGCAAATTTGTTTGTGATAGTTACTGAGAGATCCAAAATACTAAAAATAAATTCAAAATTTGAATTATTTATATTATATTAATAGATTGTTTAGATTAAATTTTACTTTTTACATTGTCTTTTTACCTTTCATATTATATATGGAAAAAATATTTAATCATGGATAAATTTGAAGCCGCAACATGTAATTAATAGAATGAAGAGTCAACACATAGCTCGGAATAATGAAGTACTGACATGTATTTTAATTTTTTTTAGTATATAGGTTGATATATATATATATATATATTTACATGTAATGGTAGAAAAGAATTGGAAGAAATAATTGTTTTTTCGAAAGTTAAAAGGTGAAAATATAGAAATAATTATTTTTTCAACAAAAAGAAAAGAAATTGTCCCTCGACCATACTGTATAATTAACAGATAAGGCAGCTAATCCACTCTTCTTCCTCACACTCTCTCAATCCACTCAACCATGGAAGCCACTCTCTTCACTTTCCCCACCTGCAAGCCTCCGCCGCCGTCCTCCTCCGCCACCACCACCACCCTTTCCCTCAAATCCCACTTCAGCAACCCCTTCCTCCGAACCACCCACCACCACCACCCCCAATTCACACCCAAAACCCCAACTCTACCCAAAATCCAAGCCGCCATAAGCCGCACCAAGAAAGAAGAAACAGTAGAGAGAGTGAAACAAGAGCTAGAAAACTGCCATCTCGTCGCGAGCATTGGCTACAAGGGTTTCACCGTCAAACAGTTTCAGGAACTCCGAACCCAGCTTCCAGAAACTTCCAAACTCTTAGTTGCCAAAAATACCCTTGTGCTTAAAGCCATCGAGGGCACAAAATGGGAGGCCCTAAAGCCGTGCATGAAGGGCATGAACGCCTGGCTTTTCGTGCGCAGTGAGGAAATCCCAGCTGCTTTGAAGCCCTACAGAACTTTCCAGAAGGAGAAGAAATTGGAAGATAATGATTTTACAGGGGCGGTTTTTGAAGGGAAGTATTATGGGCCTGAGGAGTTTAAGACATTGGAGAATTTGCCTACAAGGGCTGAGATTTATGCCCAGATTTTGGGGTCTATAAAAGGGCCTGCTTCTGCTGTTGTGGGGACTATTCAGGCTCCTGCTAGGGATTTGATCATGGTGCTAAAAGCTTATTGCAAGAAGCTTGAAGAGGAGGGTGCTGGGCAATAATGGCTGGTATGCAATTGTTAATTTGGAGCATTTTTCAGAATTTTTAAAATTTTTTTTGTAAGCATGGGAAATTGTAGCATAGGTTTATTTTGTATAATTGATGATACAATTGGTGATGCTTGATTTGTTTAAGCTACTGACCTGAGTTCTATATATGCCTTGTTGATGGTATGGGATGTGCTCTCTTGGAACTGAAATTCAATTTTCCTTATGAACTTAGCATTGTCTTATAATTTATGTTCTGCGGTGTGATTGGATATGTGCTCTCTTGGAACTGAAATTCAATTTTCCTTATGAACTTAGCATTGTCTTATAATTTATGTTCTGCGGTGTGATTGGATATCTCATTTGCTTTGTTCTGAACGTATGTTACATTTGGATGGAAGGATTTGAAGTTAAGTGCTTGGATAATCTGATGATACAATGCATTTCAAATTCTTGAGTTCACATTTTAAGTTGTTCTTTGAGTTATTGTGATGGATTTTAAATTCACTTTTTATGGTGTCATTTGAAATCATTCCAAATGCATTTGGATGGAGGATTTTGGGGAAATGATTTCAAATGACTCCATCTAAGATGGATTTGAAATCCTCCAAAATGACTACAAAAATAGATTCCAAGTATTTGAAATCCATTATAGAATGACTTCATTCATCCAAAAAACCTCAATGAAATTATTATTATTGATTTGAAATCCTTAGCTCCAAATCCATCAACAATCCAAATGGAGCCTTAGAGAACTTGAATTCCCGAATGATGTCTAGTTGTTTAGATTTTTCTACAATTTCTTTTTCAGCTAATGATACGAGGATTTTTCTTTGTAATTCTGTAAGTGCCTGTTAAGCTCTCCAATACATGTTGCATTGATTGAGCTTTAGTGTGTGTGTTTCCTTTGTGTACTCATTGAAAGCTTTCTGAATGACTTGAGCAGATTCCTTTTCATATTCAGGTTGGGTTATTGATTATGTGGCCATAAATTGATATGTTTTAGCCTGTGTGTTATTTCCCAAAAGAAGGCTGCTTTGTGATTGATTTTGTTGATAAAGTATTTCCATTTAGGATTCGTGATCTTTATATGTGCTAGGAGCTTGAGAGATGATATCGACTGTAAATTGTGTGTATTTGAATCTGTATTCTGAAAAATTATTGATTTGTTATCTGGGTTACACGATCCTGCTACTGAATTGTGTTGGTCACCTTTTTGCTGCCATAACATTTTGTTGAGAGCCTGTCATCACAGATAAGATGATGTTGTGAACCAATTTTCCGAAACTCCAAGTTGAGGCGTTCGTTTGTCTCAGCTGTATTCCTCCATAATAATTTCTTTGGCTAGATAGGAAATAGTTTTCTTGAGTGTTCGTTTCTTTTTGAGCCAACGGAACTTCATAAGGTAAACTGGAAGACATTAGTAATAAATCTAACTAAAGCAACTCTCTTTAACGCCGTCTAGATAAAGCTCCGATGAGTTCATCAGAACTTGGGATCATTAGCACTCATGGGAGCTTTTTTTACCTTGATCTGTAATGTGTAAGACTTTGATTACTAAGGTTGCATTTGGATGGAAAGATTGGAAGCTAAGGATTTCAAATCCATTTAGCTTGTTCGGATGGTCTTTCTATACAATGAATTTCAAATCCATTCAAGCAACACCATATAATATGGATTTAAAATTCACCACAATGACTTAGTTCGAACTTGATACAAATTTATATTGTTAGTTGTTAAACATCCCTATTCATATTGAGGTTGTTACAAAATGAGGAACTAAATAAGTGGAATTTATATGGCTAAATATCCTTACATATTGAGGTTGTTGGTGATTGTTTGCTATGGTGGAGGTGAAAATACAAAGGTTAGATAGATTATGTAAAATTGTAAATAATCATAATAGTAACTTTTATCATATTTAGTCTATATAAACATTCTATTTCATAATTACAAACTTGTCATATCAATTGACTCCTGAAAAAGTTATGATGAGGAGTATTTACCAATCGAAGTGAATCCACGTCAATTTTGTATAGTTTTTAATATATTTATTGTGCTTATAATATACAAAAGGTTAGTTTCAATGGTATCTAAAAACAATTAAACAGTAGTAATATATATTATATAATGAGGACCATATAAGTTAATATGTAATGTTGGTGTCTTCAGTATGAGAAAACAATTCAATAATGTATAGAATTTAGATAACGAGCTAATTTATAATGCGGGCCGATAGAAAGTAACTCTTATTCATTTTTATAACATTTTTTGTTAGTAATATTAAAATATTATACATTATATTAATATGGATGGCTTTTGTAATTAAAACTTGGCTCGATCACTTCGTTTTGAAATTTTGCATTTACAATGATGAGTTATTTATAATTATAAAAAAATATAATTAAAAAAAATCGGTGTGATGCCACTAAACATTGAAAAATTGAGAAACACACACTTTTCCTCAAGCTTAAAACCAGCGGAACCAACCTGAAAAACTATGTTAGGCCTTGACACACACAAATGAAGTCAAGCCTTGTTATATAATGCTTGCCCAAACCACTTCCAAGTCATGTGACGTTCGTTTGCTGCACCGGGTGTCGCATCTTGCTGACACTGTTAGGCTCGTTGGTGCACAAGCCTGCCGCGCCAACGAGTCCCGATCTTCTAAAGGGCTAACAAATAGTGAAAACAAATAAAGATTAGGTAGGAAAGTGTAACAACGCCATAATTATATTTTTGGAGAGTTATTGTTTTTTTCCTTAAAAAATTGCTTAAAGTTGAATATAATATTGTCCAAGTTTATTTTAACTTTTTCCAAGTTTTCAAATATATTATGAGTTTGATTTAGTTACTAATAACATTGGATTTGAATGAATTTTAATCGAGTCGCACACAAATTGAGCTCAAATAACTTAATATTTCTACGCATATTTTTTGACTTTTTCACAAATCCAGTTGAGCTGAAGCCGAACTTTATTGAACGAAAAAAAAATATTTGCAAGCTTGGTTCATTGCACTAATGAATTAAGCGCAAATGAGCTTTTAATAATTAATCTTTTTTTTTTTTGAAACCTTAATGATTAATCTTTTAATCAATTATATATAGTTTTTTGATTGTTTCATCTATGAACGAGGTGAATGTATTTTCACCTGTAGGCGCAGCCCCTCTTCTGTGCCATTGCATTGCATTACCTACTAAAATTGCTTAATACAATACCAACTATATAATATCTAGGACAAAGACGGACACGCGACTTACCTTAAAAGTTATTCAAACTGGACAAAAACAACAAGAGGTGAACCAAAGAAACGCTATCTTTACCACTATTGGTATTTCAATTTCAATTATTACACCAACCCAACACCCATTTACTTCTTCAGTTGGAGCTCTGCAAAATCAAAAATCAAAACTCGAAAATCAGACAAAAACAACGAGGGCCCTTCAATTGTCAATCTGAGAAGAAGGGCCTAAAAATTGGGGAAATTTTCAGGAAAAAATGGACGATTATACGAGAGAAATGATGGATTTAAAAACCCTGGTCACTCGTACTCTCGAGAAGAAAGGCGTTCTTGCCAAGATCCGTGTTAGCATTACTGCTCTTTTTTTGTTTTCTTATTTCCTTATTTTTCTGGGTTCTGTTCTTCCGTTATATTTTCTCATTTTTAGTATGTTGTTACCTTTTTTTTTTTTTTTTTTTCTTGTGTTCGAGATTATGGAATTTGAGGGCTTTAAATTGTTAGGGAGGGAAAAGAAGTTTGTAGCGTCGGGTAATTTCGAGTGAATTATTAAGACATTTTTAGTATTATAGACACTGGCTTGTTGGTATTTCTCAATTTAGGTTTGGGATATTTTTGGTTGCATAATGTATTTAATTTTTGTTATACTTGAATTCTTGCTTATACATTAGCTTCAGATTTGAACTGTCTATACAATGCTATTTGCGTGTCATGGTTAATTTTCTGAAGAGGGCATCCTTGGCCCTTTCGGCTGGCTTTCAGTAAATTGTGTAAGGATGCACAAGCTTTCTGATTTTATTGATGGTTGCACTTGATATTGTTTCACATTTTGCTCCTAATTATACCTTTCCAATTTTTCAACTTCTTTCTTATATCTAATTCAATGTGTGAGTTTGAGGTGTTAAAAGTTTTATTAGTCATATATGGAATGATTTTATTATAGAAAACTTCGTCAAAGAGTTGTTAAGTTTCTCAGATTTTAGTAGATAGAAATACAACATAAGTAAAAGTTGAGTTCTTTAAACTATCTATAGTTATTTTGGACGGATTTGGGATTTGGTAGACCTACTTTGTAAATACTATGTTGAAAGTATTTGCCTCTAAAGAAACTTCTAATTTTCTTGGTTATTAGGCTGAACTGAGAGCTAGTGTGTTTGAAGCGATAGAAGAGGAGGATAGAGTGGTTGAGAAAGAAGAAGGACTGCCTCCTGCGCTTTTGGGTAGCTGCAATGATCGCGCAAAGCAACTCCACAACTCACCTTCAGGTACTTTTTAGTTTCAACAATGTTTTCTCTTTCTTTCCATGCTTATGTGCTTATTATATGCGTAAGTCCAGGGTTTTACTTCTTCCATCTCACCTCATACTCTATATGCGTTAGCCCCAGAGAAAACAGGTCCTGTGAATTTGAAACCTAGAAGACCAGTCCTTCGTTTACTGATGTTATATTACTATCCAGTATTCTAAAGTATTGTATTTTGGAAAGTATGTTTTTCAACTGCTTAAAGTCTGTAGTTAAATAGGTGATTTGGATCTTCTTAATGTTTTATGTTCAATGAGATTTCTTGAGCTAATTGTTTACTTTATCCATGCAATCGCAGGAAGACTTCTAACCGCATTGATATGTGAATATCTGGATTGGGCTCAATTAAACCACACTTTGAAAGTTTACTTACCAGAATGTAATCTGGTAATTGATCTGCATGTTGTCACTTGTTCTATCTTATTTGTGCTGTGCATTTTGTTGACTTCCTTATCGATTTCAGCCGAAGGAGTCTTGGAAATCAGAGTTAAAGGACTTTAGCAGCAAGAATGGATACGACCTTAATCGGAATGGAGACAGTGGGCCTTTGCTTTTGGATGTTCTTGAGGGGTTCTTGAAGTATGAGGTCAGATGAAGTCTGCTTTGTGTGTTAAACTTTGTAATCAATCTTATCAATAGTATGTGGAAAACTTGAAAGAATGCTGTTAATCTCTCTGCTTTGCATGCTAAAAATGTTAAATGGGGTGTTTGCTTGCAGTATTTGCAGCATGGAAGTTTTTTTAACTCCCTGATAATGTTTTTGGTTTCTCAACAATTGAAACTTGGTATTTGTAAAGAAGCTATACAATCTGAATTTTGTGGCTTCACGATATTTCTCATATCCCCAAAGTACAAATATCTTGTGTGACACTGATGTATGTAGTAATGTGGCTCTACTAGAGTGTAGTTGTCAAAATTTTAGCATATTATTTTATCATTTTTCTTCTTCTTTGAAAGCGTCAGTGTTTTGTCACAATTCTGATTTGTACTATTGCAGAATTTATCTCAAGGAAGGGGTAGCAACAGGAGATTGACCACTCCAGATGCCGAATCTCTATCAAATTTGGAAGCTCGAACCATGAGGAGACCTTCATCGTCGTCAGTTGCTGGGGGCTTACCTCCTTTAGGAAGGTTTATTGTCAATAATCATTTTCTTTTATTTTTTCTCTTTTATTACATGGTTTGAAGTTTCAGTTCATAACTTCTGGTTCATGTGATGCTCATTGCAGGCCTCTTCCTGCTTCACAATCTTCTGGTAAGTAGTAAAAGGATTTGAAAGTTGGTCCTGCAACATCATTTAAAGTGTTCTATTTTCTGATTGACTGACTTTCAGATCGTCGAGCTGGGTCAT
Organism: Rehmannia glutinosa; assembly: GCA_016081115.2. Lineage (NCBI taxonomy): Eukaryota > Viridiplantae > Streptophyta > Magnoliopsida > Lamiales > Orobanchaceae > Rehmannia > Rehmannia glutinosa. The sequence continues at coordinate 166,602 of JABTTQ020001049.1, forward strand.
CTACGTCTGGCTATAGGAAAGACGAATACAATTGGAGATATGACAATGATGAACTTCCAGAAGATGTAGTCCGTGCTTCTACAGCCTTGGAAAATCTGCAGTTGGATAGAAAAGCTCGTAATTTAACCACTTCTTGGAGGTTTCTTTCTGAACCTTGTCGTTATCATGCTTTATATTTTATTTCTTTCCTAAAGCAACTTGGGTTTAGAAAAAAACAACTTTCCACTTTTGTGGAGTGAAAATGTTTGCTGTGGGAATAGGGATATAGCATGGGATATGCTCTGTAAATTTGGAGGTACTGAATATGGATGGGTTGGTGATATATTATTGTCTCTGCGTACAGAGAAGAATTGCGTTGAAGAAAATAATTGAAGTAGCAAAGCAAAAAGTCTGAAAGAAAAGACATTTTGGATCTAAATCAAAATCTCATTATCATGTAACTAATGCAAATTGATGAACTATTAGTGCAATTTAAACTTTTGGCTAGCAACACTATGTAGCAATTATGCACTCCGTGGAGTTGGTCGATGGTGGTGACCTTTTTAGTTCTATTGGATAACTAAAACACTCTATTTTAGAAGAAAAGAAATCCACGGAAACTTCAAAAGTTGGTTTAGAGATAATTTTCAGGTGACAGAATGTTGTTAGTGCTGGACCATAATCGAGGTATGTCTAGTCTTATAATTGATGGTCATATTGTCCAAACTCTAATACCTTATGAACTCATTTCGAAATGAGATGGAAAAGGTGCAGGGGAGGAGACATATGTTTATTAAACACTTCAATGCGATGGTGGGTGGATGTTTATCAGATGATGCATGTGAGGAAGGAGATAGCATAAATGAAATAGAAGTCACTAACTAGTTAAGGGAAAAAAGGAAATAAAAAAATCCGCAGGACAAATACTGATGGGAATGCATGGAAATATGGAAGTTTATGAGTTCCTGAGACTGAACAATGTAAATTGTTCATTTGGAAATATAGGATTATAGAAAGTGTTTATTACTTATAAAACGAGAAGCATAGTGATTTTTGATTAACTGCTAGCATAGATGAAGCATCAGTGAAAGAAATTGATTATTTTGAACCCAAACGTAATTAAAATTATTTTATAACATGTAATCGTTTGAGATAATTTGGGGAGTAGCTGCTAACTTGTAAATGTTAATATCTTAAATTACTTGAGAAGCCTTCATCAAAACAAAGAAGTTGAGTTTTTTGAGAACTCAGTTATAATGCCATAACTAAGTTCTTATATATTTCAAGAGGTTAGTTTATCATTTAACCCATACATAGGGCTACTACATGGCCTATAGCAATTGTGCACTTTATAGTTCACTATTGATATGCAGGTCATTATTGATTTAACCGTTGCGCGTTACATCTAGTCCATTTGATAAGGCACTTGCAATATTGTTAGTAAAATCAGGTGGTGATTCTGGTGAATATGCATTGTTAATGAGAATGTCTACTTTAACCAATTAGTGACTTAAAGGTCATTCTCATACTAAGGTGCAAGTTAGTGCATCCATATAATGCTAGAGATCTTGGATGCATAAATAATGTCTATTGTGATGTGAAAATTTTCTGAAGCAGACAAGTAGTTAATACTTACGTAAAGTCTACCAGTATTGGAAACTCTTGTGTGTTGCAACCTGCTTTTTGAGGTACATCGTCAGGATACCGGATATCTACGTGCAATTAAAGATGCAATCTGGACAAAGGATGGCATTCTCTCTCCCCTTTATATTCTTAAAACCTCCCGAAATAAGTCTCAGTTTTTTGGAATTTTTTTAATTTTTATTTTTATGTTTTTCCAAAAACACCTAAATTAATACGTGATGTTTGTGGCTTCACCTCATACTTTTCAGGGTAATAGTGCATTTTAGTTTTTCGATTTTAATCCAAAAATCCCTCTCAGTCAAATTAAACTTAAAATTGGTGAGGAGGGATTAAAATTTTTTTTGGGCTCTTTATAGGTGTATTGTTTATGACCTAAATGTATGATGTTGTGTGCGTCGCCGGTTTAATATCTGCTTTAAGTTTATGTGATATGGTAGGGATCTCAGCTTTGATTCGTTAATTTGGTTGCAGGCATGCTGGGGATGGAATGTCTGAGGATTCCAGCTGATTAGGCCTCATGTACCCCATATGATCTTTAACGTAGTTTGGGTGATTTTTGTTGATCCAACAATGTGTTCTCATGCGATGGAATTGATTTTATGTGAGATTATCGTAGTGATTTTTCAAGGCTTTCTTATTTTTCCTTATCTTCGTATTACTTTCTACTCCTGTTTTCATTTGTTCTCTTTCACTCTTTCCTTTGCTTATCAAGTGTTAGTTTGAGGACGGTTTTTCCTGTAGGGTGTGAAGATTGTATTTACACGTTACTGATTGTTTGTTCGAGCTAAATGTAAGTCATATTGTTTACTTGCATACACACATCTAATAGTTATTTAGTCGTTTTCTTCAGGAGTTAGTTGTTAGGGTTGATTATACAAAATACCCTTGACGTTCAGTTTAATTACAAAAAAAAAATACTGTTATCTTTCAAAATTACAAATACCCCCTTGATATTTATTTTTATTTTACAGTTACATCCTCAAGAAGGGTGTATTTGTTAAGTAAACACAAACCTCAAAGGGGTGTTTGACTAAAACACTGTTTGTAATACTTTAAGGGGGTATTTGTAATTCTTAACAACTAACATGATTTTTTTGTAATTAGTCTAAACCTCAGGGGTAGTTTTGTAATTTACCTTAATTTTTATGTACTTGCTAAATAAATCAGCAGACATTGGGGGAAGTTAGATCAGATCTCAGATAGTCAGATATGTAGATGTGATAATTCAATCTACTTTGGCTGTAGCTCGGTTTTGATATTTGTTGCTGGAATTGCTACTCATTTTCCTTACCTTTTTATGCCGTGGGATTCTGTTTTTGAAGGTTGTTTGAACCAATTGGATTGTGTTTCAACTGGAGTTTTGTGATCATCAAAATCCACCCATGCTACTACATGCATGAAACACCAAATACATCAGTAGGCCAAATACTGCATGTACATTTTAGGAATAATTACAACCAAAAAAAAAAAAAACACAGGTTTTTTAAAATTACAAAAAATCCCTTGAGATTTGATTCCGTCTTACATTTTCTCCATTCGTAAGCAAAAAAACATTTCAAAAATCCCCTGATATTTGTAGAAATTGTACAGTTATCTCTTTTAATTTAGGGAAAATTAGAAAATTGGTCCTATAAGTTAGCTTGTTCAGACTTTTGGTCCTCTAAGTTGGCCTATTTGAAAATTAGTCCTCTAAGTTATGAAATTTCAGACTTTTGGTCCTCTAAGTTGGCCTGTTTGAAAATTAGTCCTCTAAGTTATGAAATTTCAGAAATTTCGTTCGATTTTTACTGGAAATTTTTCAATCCACCGGAAATTGCTGACTAGGATCTAAAATGATGTCGGACGAGCACAATTCTCTTTCAAGAGTATGCAAAACATCACCTTCCACGCCTGGCAACCATAAAATCTTCTTCCCGGATTATCAATCGTCTAAGAAGTCCGTACTTGCGCGGGGAAAACGAGCGAAAGTACGGACTTCTTGGATGATTGATAATTCGGGAAAAACATTTTATGGTTGTTGGCGTGGAAGGTGATGTTTTGCATCTCTTGAAAGAGAATTGTGCTCGTCCGACGTCGTTTTAGATCCTAGTCAACAATTTCCGGTGGATTGAAAAATTTTCGGTGAAAATCGGATGAAATTTCTGAAATTTCATAACTTAGAGGACTAATTTTCAAACATGACAACTTAGAGGACCAAAAGTCTGAAATTTCATAACTTAGAGGACTAATTTTCAAACAGGCCAACTTAGAGGACCAAAAGTCTAAACATGCCAACTTATAGGACCAATTTTCTAATTTTCCCTTTAATTTAAAACAAAATCAAACCTCAAGGGGATTTCTTTTAATTTTCAAAAACCTCTAGGTTTTTGTGATTAGTCCGAACCTTAAGGGGATTTATGTAATTATTCCTACATTTTTCTTATACGATGAGCAAGAACTTGGAGTAGTGTGATATTCTTGTCATTCTAGCACAAGAATATATTCTCAACAGGATTTTTTGTAAATGACTTGGTTTGCGCAAAGTTGTGGAGGGCCCTCGATGTTTCTGGGATTATCATTTATCCCCAGCTAGGTGAATTTCATGCCACCCAAGTGGATAGCCCTTGGATCAAACACACACCCATGTGGGTATGTATGTGTGCGATGATCTAAAGGCCTTGACCCCATGTGGGTTGCCACCCACTTGGGTGGAATGGAATAAATCCCCCCGCTACGCCTTGGTTGTGCAGCTTGGTCTTGTACTTGATGCATTAGTATGTTGTACTTGATGCATTCAAATTTCTCGTTTCTTGGTGTGTTGTATTTGATATAGTAGTGTGTTGTACTTGATGCATTCGATAGTGTATTACTGGATGTACATACTGGATAGTGTGTTTTCATCTTATAAGAAATAAGGCACTTGTATGATAGATCGTACGTCAGGTGTACATACACCATGTACACGTGATGTAGCATCTACAACACCGACCGTTATACTGGATGCGTATGCGAGAAGTGGGCTTAGTTGATAAATTAGGTTTGCTAGCATTTGTGACTTTTGATAATAATATATGCATTGATCTTATTGGGTGATTGTTGAAACCACTAGCTTGTAGTTCAAGTGGTATCATTCACCCTTTATAAGGGTATTGACCAGGGTTCGAACCCTATATCTTTCAGTTTCTTTGAAATTTATCTCATCAGTCCTTCCAGTACTCCCAACTTATTAAAAAAAAATTGGGTGATTGTTGAAGGTCAAGTCACCTCGAATATCTTGTACTTCTGTATTGTGGATCAATAATGTCAACTCTAAGATATCATGGGTTGTTTAGCAAAATGCTTTCCTTCAACGGGTAGAGGCATAAAGCATTGTTTATTACAAAATATATTAAAGCATTGCACCTTTTAGACCATCTCCAGTACTCTGCACTATTTTGGTGCAGAATCTGCAATACTTTAGCGCAAAATTTACATTTCATCTCCAAAGAAGACTTCTGACTACTACTTTTCGCACTAAAAAGAATATTCCATAAAATTCTTTCTTTTATTTTAATTTTTATTATTTTACTTATATAAAATTTTATGAGTAATTTTTTTATTGTAAAATTTATTTATTTTTTATTTTCAAAATTAATCAAATTGGAAAAAATAAAAAAAAAATAATGAAATTTTATGTTTCAGTATTTTGTAATGTATTTTATGTAAAATTTATAATTTTGTGTGTAGTATTTTAAATTTTATAGTATTATCTAAACATACCATATTTTGAAAAAATTATAATCTGCAATTGAATTGGTTTTAATATTATTTTCTACTAATTTCTAATTAATAAAAGTGCATTTTAAAAAAAATTAAATTTAACAAAAAAAAAAATAATAGCACTGCACTGTTCATTTCAGCAAAATAGCGCCATTATTGGCGCAGTGTTGGAGGGGTTTTGGGCCAGCACTACTCTACTTTGGAGTAGTGCTGGAGTTGGTCTTAGAGGGCATTATGAATGGCATATTCTTTCAAAAATTGTACTTTAACACCTTTTTTTTATTTTTTGTTTATTAATAAAATTGTATGCCTTCAACTTTACACACACACATATATATATATACACATATATATTAGTAGGTCTCCTATCATATCGATGTGTCAAATTATAACCCATTTACAAAATATAACAAAACAAATCAAACTCAACTAAAGGGAAAAGAGGAGGCTCACGTTAATTCTGCAGCCAACACAGAACGGGTTGAATAGAGTTAGACAACTCAACACACAATATATATATGAGTAAAGATTTGATCCCCCAAATAAAGCTGAAAGCATCACGTTCAGAAAAGTATTTCCATGGCCAATGCAGCAGTCGATGCGTTTTGTACGAATGGGGAGGTGTTAGCGACGGGGTTCGGGGTGAGTGTCTCCTCCACGTTTTGCACCGCCATCAAGGCCACCAGGCTCGCGTCTTCTCAGCGGTCTCTCTTCTCGCCTAACATTTCCAATCACTCCAGGTCAAATAGTTGAGTCTGACAATCTAAATTCTACTTCTCTACTCAGGAGTTGAGCTAGTCCAGGGACTAGGATTCCAAAGCTAAGAAAATCTTTGAGTGGAAACTAGAAAACTAGCCTGCAACACACATAATAAGGCTAGAGGGTCCTTGGAGTTGTTCTAGAGAGAGCCCTCGACAGTTCAAGTTAGCGACTGTATGAGATAAAAATTCAGAGTACATGAATGTTATTCAGTCACATTAATTGAACTTACCTAGAGATATGGAGTGACCTTTTATACATGAGATGATGTGACGTCTGAGCTTAGTATAATAAAGTGGTCCATTTGGGCTGTAGTTAGGGCTGAAAAACGAACCAAACTACTCGATACTCGATTCGAGATCGATCGTTAAAAGTTCGTTTGAGCTCAGTTCGTTAAAGTAATGAACCAAGCTTGAACATATTTTTACGTTCGATAAGATTTAAAGCTCGGCTCGAGCTCGACTCGATTAGTAAAAAAGAATAAAATATGTGTAAAAATATCAAGCTACTCAAGCTCGATTCGTGTTCGGCTCGACCAAAGCTCGTTCGAGCTCGATTCGATTAATAATCAAAGAAGCTCAAACACAATTTTTAAAACTCGATTAAAATTCAAACAAGCTCAAACAGTACCATGTTCGGCTCGACTCGACTCGTTTATACCCCTAGCTGTAGTAGGTCTCGTGGGTTGTAAAGTGAACTGAGTTTTGTTGGCGGCTCAATAATGGTTTGGGCATCATAGGTCAATTGACAATATTCAGACTCAATAATGAATATTCATGAGTAAATAATTTAAAAACAACATAATTAAATAAAATAAATATAATTACATTTTTACCCCTAACAACACTAAATTTGAAAAACCACCATATATTAGTAGCAATATAAGAGAACAAAGTAGAATAGAGTAGAGCCAAAGATGATATTATTCAAGGTCGTTGGAATTTTTATTGAGCTTGAAAAATTGTATTTTAGTTTGGTGTGATTATTAAGTGAACCAAACTTAAATTAGTTTAATCGAGCCAAACATGAATCGAGGTTGAACACTAAATTTGATATACTAACCTTCCACCTGCCGACCCACGTGCTTAATTCGTTTCTCTCTTTTTGCTTTTTCTGGTTTCTCAATCGTTCCTTCGTCAACCTTCGCAATAACTACAATCCCACCCTCATTTTCTCTCTTGAATCAAACCACAAAACAACCAGAACTTTTCAGATTTTTCAAAAAGAAATTTAAATATAAACATATCTATCTCTCTCTCACTTTGATCTTCAATGGCGGTTTTCAGCCGCCTTATGTGCAGAAGAGCCGCATCAGTTCGTAATCTCTGCGCAAAATCCACCGAGGCTGACCTCCACAGAGTTTCATCAGCTCTTTCTTCGTCCCTTCCTGTTATCAATTCGAAGGAGAAGGGCAGAAATGTCCAGTGGGTTTTCCTGGGCTGCCCGGGAGTCGGCAAGGGCACCTACGCTGCCCGGCTGTCAACCCTCCTTGGCGTGCCCCACATCGCCACAGGAGATCTCGTGCGTCACGAGCTTTCATCTCGTGGGCCCCTCTCTTCTCAGGTTTCTGCGTAACTTAGCATAGTATACTGTGATGAGATTACGAAGTGTCGGTTTAAGGTTTTTAGATTTTGTTTGATTTTAATTATGTCAATTTTTTTAATCGTTTCTTGTATTTCAGCTGTATATATGTCTGTTTCATGCACCTTTGTTACGATATTGGGAGATCATGGCAGCCATTGTATCATGATATTTGAACAATAGATTACAATTTGGGTTTGAGAGTCCTTGTTCATGTGTTAAAAATCAATTTTGAGTTATGTTATCATTCTTATCCCCTTCTATTATATTGGGTTTTTTTTTTCTATTTTGTCATCCCTGTTTTTGTTGTCTTTCATTGTGCAGCTTGCTGAGATTGTTAACCAAGGGAAATTAATCTCAGATGAGATTATCATAGATCTTCTTTCCAAGCGTCTTGAAGAGGCTCAGGCTAAGGGTGAAACGGGATTTATTCTCGATGGCTTTCCTCGGACTGTACGACAAGCGGTAAGCAATAGCTTTAATCGTTTCCAAATCACATGCCTAGTGACAAAATGGAACTGATTAAAAACACACTCAGGAATATTCCGACAATGTTAACTGGTTCGCTCTAGTATAAACTTAGGACATAGGCTGGGGCTTGAAAGTAGCTTTTGCTAATGTAACTAACCCCGCTTTAGACTCGAGTTCAGTCTTTTCTGGAGCACTTTGCTGTTTGAAGAATGTTGGTCTTCCTTTGGCAGTTTTGGCAAGAAGAAATTCAGGAATTCCTAGTTGAAGTACTCAAAACTGTTATAAAGTGAAAACGCCTTTTGTGAAATCTTTCTTGAAAACCTCCTCTTCAAAGTTTGTATCGTTTAATGAAGATAACTAAATAACTTGCTCAAAAATCTTGTCCAAATTGGTTAATGTTTATTGATGTTCTGGAGCATTTGAGTCTCCCTCTCTTCTCCTAAGTTTTCAATTTTCTAGGCTATTTATCTAGCTATTTCAGTGCCACTCCATGTAATGATCTGTTTTGATCTTGATTGTGGAAAATTGTCAGAAATCATTTTCTTTTGTTTGGTTTGGAGGAAACATTAACAGAATGTTTATAGAGCATGAAAGTAACAGAATTTTGCCAGCTGTATGTTTCTTTTTATAATTACTATTTTTATTATTTGTTTTTCTTTTTCGTTTCGCCATATTAAACTTTTCCGAAATATTTTTAATTCATTTACCTGTTTTCTAGAAGAAAACACGAAGAAAATCAGTTTTTAATTTTTGTTTTGTTTTCTTTGACTTTCTTTCTTTGAATTCAGGGTCCAAAAGGATCATAAGTCTTTTTTCGGGTATTGGATTGTGGTGAGGTAAACATTGAGGAGTACATTTTCCTCTGATTGTCTGTTTGGAGAACATGATGTGCACAGCTTTACATACAGAATCGAGGGGGCACATGCGAATTCAGTTCTTATTTTTTTTTTCATGTTTTCCGGTTATTCTGAAAAAATATTATAAATGGGTTGTACTTTGTTGGAAGAGAAAGCATTTGTTGAAGCAATTTCTCTTCCTTCAAGTTTACCTTGTGCAAGCCAGGATTCAGCTAGTGCGTGAGCTTACGGAGTAGCTTGCCATAGAATGCTTTCTGTCTGTCCAACAATGTCATCCTTTATAAAATTAAATTAACATTTTGGAGGCTTTTCTTCTGGTTCAAACATATTATGATCTCAAATTGACTCTTTAAATCCCTAAAGGTGGACGATCTTTCATAACAGCTGTAGAATATATTTTCTTTGTTTATTGAAGTTCCACTTCAAATTTATCCATGTATATTCTTCTTTCTTTCATTCATAATATCCTCTTACACCTCTGGACCTACTATTGCTGTTTCCTTCTGTCCTATAAGTTTATTCATAATATACTTCTTTGTCATCTTTCATTCTTGACTCGAGTGCAAAGTAACAGTCTTCTAGTCATTATATTCCTATCTGCTTTGATGGTGCAGGAAATTCTGGAGGGAGTTACAGATATTGACTTGGTAATCAATCTGAAACTTCGAGAAGAAGCATTGATTGCAAAATGCCTTGGAAGAAGAATTTGCAGTGAGTGTGGTGGGAACTATAATGTTGCCTGCATTGACATCAAGGGTGAAGATGGAAACCCAAGAATGTACATGCCTCCCCTTCTCCCACCTCCACAGTGTGAATCGAAATTAATTACACGGTCTGATGACACTGAAGAAGTTGTTAAAGAACGCCTGCGAGTCTACAATGAATTGGTAATTCTTCTTTTGGGAAAATTACGAAAAAAACCTGAGGTTTGGGCTGGTTACGAAAAAGTTCAGAGATGTTTCAAAATTATAAAAGCCCCCCAGGTTTGATTATGTCTTAAATTTAAGGGGGTAAATGTAATATTTTTACAAATATGAGGGGGGTTTTGAAATATTTTTTTCCCTATGGAAGGGGAAAATGTAAGACGGAATCAAACCTCAAGGGGTTATTTGTAATTTCAAAATCCTCTGGAGTTTTTTGTAATTAGCCCGAACCTCTTTTTTTTTTTTTTTTTGTAATTATCCCTCTTCTTTTTGAAGGTTCCAGTTTCTTTCATTTTCTGGTTCAGTTTTTCTTTCTTCCTATTGGGGTCGAAAAATATTTATGTTGTCCTGCAATTTGAAATTTATAAGCAGAAGTGTCAAAAATGTATGTATATTAGGAAATTATTACCATCAAGCACGAAAAAGCATGCACAATAAGGAAAGTAGGTTTTAATATGTTGGATGCCAGCATTTGAAACATGAAACACTTAGGGGGTGTTTTGCAAACACTAAATGAAAGTGATTCTCAGCTTTTAGGTGGAAAAAAAAAATCACTTTTGAGTGTGTGCAAATATCAGCTTCAGCTTCTGATCCTGCTTCATTTAATCAAAATACAAAAGTTGAGGGAGCGGTGCTTTAGATTTTTTATTCTATTTTTGGGTTGACTTTTACAACAAATAAAGCACTTTTAGAACTTCTCCGCCAAATACTCGCTCAACTTAATCAATTTCAGCTTCTATTTGCAAGCAATACCAATTTCTGATTCTCAAATACTTGTCGCTTCTACGACAATAAATCACTTCCTCCAAAAGCAAAAGTGCTTGCAATCCTTAGTCCTTCGGCAAATTCCCCGTGTGTTTGCATGTGTGTGAGTTTCATGGAGTTGATATTTTAGACCATTTAGCAAGAGGTGGATACTTTACCTTGGAATGACCATAAATAAGAAAAATGACTTTCAATTTGTTTATAACAAAGACATTCTACTACCATGGGAAAAACATACAACTTTCACATGCATAATACTTTCTAACCTTGAATTTTCAGAGTCGACCTGTTGAGGAATTCTACCGCCTCCGTGGAAAACTGTTGGAGTTTGATCTTCCTGGAGGAATTCCAGAATCCTGGCGGAAGTTGCTCCAAGCTCTAAATCTGGATGATCATGACAACAAAAGAACAGCTGCTGCTTGATCACTCAGTCCCTTTAGGTATGCAAGTCATTCTTTGCATGTGAATCTCACGTGCATATTGAACATCCTTGGAATTTTATTTTCAGATACATAATAATAGTTAGTTGCAAGAATTAGGCACTTAAGTGTATGTTATTCTTTCAAGTAGGGGTTGTTACAAAGTTTTATGGGGTGCTCTATAATTTAATAGGTTGAGCATATGGTTTAGCTGCTTGTTATGATGCTATAAACATGTAATATGATTTTCAACTGTTCTATATTTGTTTATAGTGAGCTACCAATCTGTGTTTTCGGACAAACTACTTCGTTTATACGTCACATGTCACATATACTGTAAATGTTGTAAAGTCTAGTAGATCGTTCTCGTTTTAATTGCCACATCTTAGTGGGTTAATTTTTGTGTCTTTATCGGTTTCATTATCTGTATCTTCGTAATTTTCGGCGTAACTGTGCCAAGAATCGATGATATAACTTCTGTAAGGTAAAATTGACCCCCTAACTATTAGAGGGTGTGTTTGTATTCAAAACATCAATTTAATACTGTAATTAATAAGAAGGGTTGAACTGAATCAAGATTTGCCCGAAAATTTTAAAACTGGTCGGATTTTGTCATGTGAAACGCACATGACTTGGAAATATTGAGGACTTCTGGATTTGTTTTGGCCAAATTGCTTTTTTGGGGCTGTTCATATGATTGGGCTCTCATGTGGAAGAGAGAATAATGACGAGATAACTTGAAAATATGTTATTTAGGATTACCGTAAATGACATTTTTAATCTAGTCTCACCTTTACATATTGAGCAAATTTTGGAATTTTCAGCCAAATCTAGACTCAGATTGAACCTTTTTATTAGGATTAGGGATAATTACAAAAGACCCCCCGAGGTTTGGGCTAATTACAGAAAAACCCAAAGATGTTTCAAAATTACAAAAAGCCCCCTCAGGTTTGATTATGCCTTAAGTTTAAGGGGTTAACTGTAATATTTCTAGAAATATCATGGGGGTTTTGAAATGTTTGTTGTTTATGAAGGGAGAAAATATAAGATGAAATCAAATGTCAAGGATTTTTTTTGTAATTTTAAAACATCTCCGGTTTTTTTGTAATTAGCGTAAACCTCAGGGGTGTTTTTGTAATTATCCCTTAGGATTAAGTTTAGTTTTACAGAACTATTTTTGACACCCCTATTAATAATTATAAAACTAAATTTGCATTTCTGCCTACTTCTGTGCATTAAGATTTTTATTTTTTGTAGATGGGAAGATTTTCTTTCCAATTCGTATATATAAATTCAAATTCAAGCGCCGAATCTCTCATGGTACAAAGATTAGTAAATATGAATCTGGTATTGTTGATTTATCTATTCGTGTTGATGATTGGACTAGTAAAGTTGCGCATTATGGGAAACGTTATTACAAAACGAGGCGTAGCATCAAGAAAATTGGAACAATTTATTTCTTTTGATAAAGAGTGCAGTATTGAGATTAATGAGCCCAAATTATTCCTGTTTTCCTAATATTCAACCTAGGCTCGTGAACAAACTTCTTCAAGAAAAATATACAATACTGCTATTTATATTTGGTGTAAAGAAGAATAATAATATAAACAAAGTCCATATCTTAATCCCACTAAACATACAATATGACCAAAAAAAAGAAACACCAACCTTCATAGCATGTAGCAAAACTGCTTGTGTAAAATAGATGGGAAAAATCAAGGAAGATTTGCAAAACATGAAAACACAAAGGGCACATTGACAATGCATCTTCTGTCGTGAAGCTTTCGTTTTAAGACAGAGATGAACGGTCCATACTCCTTCTGGAGCCTGTCCGAAACATGGAATTCCACGTTTCTCACCGAACGTGATTCTTGGAGCTCAATGTCCTCTCATGATTTTGCCCATTTTCCATTTGATTCAGCTTACGTTGTCAATCAATTCAAGCCTTGCTTCCAGGATAGAAATATTCGACACCGCTATCCTTGATCCTGAAGTGGAAATTATGAACTTTGTTCCTTGACTTGCCAGAGCCATCTTCAAGTCCTTTGTTTGTAACAGTCAACTGCCAACAAACAAAAAATAAGCACCATCCTCACATTATGGATGCGTAATGAAATATAAGTATAAAACTGAGGAAACAACAGTTTCCGTGCAAAACTAGTTATGCAATCTCTCTTCTGAAAATGTTCGACAAAAACTGGAATAAAACACGTTCCGGTCTATATATTACAAACTTGTTTCCATGTCTCATAATCTCAACAAGTAAGATTGATTTACTTCATGATCATGGTGAAATCAAAAGCAACGAAAATTGGAGTTTAGTTTTCATACTGGAGACGGCACCTAGTATCAGTCGCCAATGGTTGGAAGATACATACAGGTGGTTGTTTTGTCATACATTGGACTAAAATCTCGGAAAATTGTACGAATATCCACTCATAAATAGTAATTATACAAGGACAGTAACGTAAGTGCAAAATTACATGAGTGACCAAAAAGGAGTTAAAAGATAGAGAAACCATATATGGTTTAATATACATCTATTTTCACGATACACTGAAATATTTTTTCCGTAAAGCAGTTAAAAGATAATTCATTGGAAACAAAATAACATCATCCTACGGAGTTTAAACAATTATACCTGTCCATGGACGTCAGTCGCTAAACCAGTAGCTAAAGGTTCAACCTTCATCACTACGTCCGCCAGATATTCCAATTGTAAAAGCAGATTAGGTCCGTCCATAGTTGAATACACATCATCATGGTTAAGCACGATAAGCGAACAACCCTATTGAAAAACAGATAATGAAAATAATTTTATCGCATTAGCAGCATAAACTGGACTAAAATAGAAAATAGAGAAATGCACGGCATGGTGTGAGAACTTACAAAGTGGGCTGTTAAACTATCGCAGTAATGCAGAAAATCCAGGACAAGGTTTGAGGAGCCGTTCGCATCAACTTCCATAAGAGATACATCATCAATTATTAAAGTAATATGCCGTCGTCTGTCTTCATTAGATGAACAAACTTCTACTGCTTTCTGAACTTCTCCGTACAATGCCATAAGCCTATCATCACTAGTTTTCCCTCGGTCACTATCTAATCATAGTATAGCATCCAATTAATTTATTATCAATGAACCACAGATATATTAGGGCTAGAAATGGGCGACACGATAGCACGGCACACAATGACATGATTATAAACACGGATTACATAGAGAAAAAGACACGATGAGGCACGACATGAAACACAAATCGTTTTTACGTGAGTCCTCACCAAGACGCTCCACTCTAAGCATGTCAAAGAACAGCAATCTCTTACTCTCCCGTTGAACACTTAAGTTGCAACCCTGTCAAATCGAACAACTTCATTCGTTTTAGAACTAAGAATACAAAAATATCCTAATATTTATTTGTCGAATTCGCAGATACATTTTGTCCACTGATCGTAACAAAAGAAACCTAATTTACAGTCTAACAATACATAGAAGAGGGGGAAGTTTACCATTTTGCGGAGGATGCGATCATAGTGAGAAAAGGGGTGGGCGAAGGAAAGGAAAACGACGACGTCCGAGGAGTGAGGGGAGAGGGAGCGCTTCAGTAAGTGGTGCACCACGAATGCTCCGCTTGTCTCCACGCAGTCCTCCACTAGGATCATCCTTCCGCCGCCGCCGCCAAAGCCGCCGTGAGAAGAAGTGGAGAAAACGGCGTCGCTTTTTCCGTCGAGGACCTCGTCTAGAAGGTTAAATGGCGGGGCAATCGCCATTACTGGTAGAACTGAATGCTAATTTGCGAGTTGATTTTACTTTAAAATTGGGGGTTTTGAATTTGAAGGCAGGGTTTTGGCAGGGCAGATTAAAATTAGGGCATTTCTGGTTAAGGCTCTGTTTGGTTTTACCTTGTAAGTGTGAAAAATGTTTTTTTTTTTTTTAAGGTTATATTTAACTGAAATATCAAAATTAACATTTTTTTAACATTTACAAATATTAAAAATTTAATTTTCTTTTTCCAAAATACCTAACTACGTTTGAAACTAATTTTAAAATTTCAATAGTTACAGTCTTTGTTATTTTGACCTTTTGTTTTCACTTTTTTATATTAAGCTGGTGTTTGACATTGATTCAAAGTATCTTTTAAGCTTCTATATTTTTGGATGAAAATCTCATAAAATGTTTCCATGGTGATAACTTTATAATTTTTTTGTTTGACAAAAACTTCTGTCAGATCGTCTAACGGGCCAAAATTCGTTAGCCGGATCCTAAAATCGACCCGATAGCGTTTTTGTAATATTCAAGGACCGGTGGCATTTTTGTAATTTTTGGACTTGAAAAATATTACCAGTCCATCTGAAATGTATTAGCACATAGTTTACTTGAAAAAGTATTGATTTTTGTACTATTTTTTCGACAGCGCTGAAAACTATTATATTCTCATCTTAAAAATATTAGTAAGCCATTTGAAAAGTAGTAGTACGTAGTTTACTTGAAAATATTTAATAGTTCCTCTCAAAAAGTAACAATTTTTTCCGTTAAATGTATTAGTAATCCCTCTGAAACGTATTAATAGTTTCCCTAAAAAATATTAGTTTTTCCCTAATTGTTTTTTAGGAATTCGATTGAAGAGTATTAGTTTTTTTCCAATACCAAGTATTAGTAGGCTTGTATCAGGCTCTTGCCGTTGTTGCAATGTGCGTTCAAGAGTAGCCCAACATGCGGCCTCTCATGGCCGATGTGGTGAAACCGATCTTGCTACCACTTCAACCGGTCGGAGCAGTGAGACTGGTCTTACCGATTCAAACCGGTTTAATGAAAATCAATTAATTGTTTATTATATTGTATGAAATAATAATGTAACGTATTAATTATTATATAACACTTAAAAAATTAAAATTATATAAATAAGCAACTAATTTTTTTTTAACATGTCCGATACTCAAATGATCACATAAATGTAACATAACACCAACTTTAAAGCTCTAATAAGTTTCTCTAAAAATTTGAAAAATTTAAAAGTAAATCACACACCAATTCACAGGTAGTGACTTTGAACAGCACAATTTAACGACAATTCATTCAGAGAATAAAGAAGATGTAGTACAAGAACTATATAACAAAGACTATGTAATTTGGCTAAACCTAAAAAACCCATGTTCCTTTCTTGTAATTCATTACTCACAGAGCTATTTATTGTCAATTAATGAAGAAATAAACAATAATCATTATCAGTTTTCTTAGAAGTTACAAAAAACTGCAGTTTCGTTCTCTCTTATACCTTCTCCTCCACCGGATGGCCGTTAATCTCCTCCTGCTTCAGGCTTAAATTTTCTCCCTCGTTCTGTGGTTTCACATCATTTGGCTCCTCAACAATGGCAGGCTTTCCCTGTCGCATTTCGAACATTTTTAATGAAATTATCAGCAAAGTGCAGAGATGAAGAGATACGGTTTACATAGTTCATACGCCAGAACCAAATAGAAATGAATAAAGTAGAGCAAGTGCCTTATATTGATTGATGATCATGTGATTTTGTTGCGTCAGAAATAATCACAATTTTGAACATGCATATAAACGTAACGGTTAATTACAATGATTAAAAAAAAAAAAAAAAAAAACTTAGCTATCTTGCAAAATTACATATACTCCCCTAGTATTTGTTTCTTTTTACAAATTGCACCCTCAATAGGGGGTTTAGGGTAATTACAAGAAAGAAAAAAGACCTAAGGTTTGGGCTAATTACAAAAAACCCAAAGATGTTTCAAAATTGCAAAAAGCCCCCTCAATTCTGATTATATCTTAAATTTAAGGGGATAACTATAATATTTCTATAAATATCAGTGTATTTGAAATGTTTTTTTACTTATGAAGGGGGGAAATATAAAACAAAATTAAACCTCTAAGAGGTTTTTTGTAATTTTCAAAAACCTCTAGTTTTTTGTAATTTGCCCGAACCTCAGGTTTTTTTGGTAATTATCCCTTTATAGTACTTTAACACAGAGGCAGAGGCAGAAATTGCGATATGAGTCATGAGCAAAGCTCAACTTCAACTACTAATATAATCCAATATGAGTTGCATTTATAACCCCCTTCCAACTAGACTCCCCGAAATTTTACAAAGCATGCTTAAAAGTTAAAATGATAAATGGGTAAACCATGTCCAGAAAAATTGTTGCTCAAACAATATATTTCAAAATAAATTTACTTTGGTAGTTATAAGATTTAATTTTGCGGTTATGAGAAGTCTATAGCACCTTTCCAACTTTGGGTTGGGAATTAAGAGAAAATTTAATGTAAAGCAAACTTATTATTAACTAGACAGAATAAGAATATGGAATAGGAATTCGGCAACAGGCACCTGATAATCATAGGAATAATAATAAACCATGAACTACAAATCGTTTTTAAGCATGGAAAAGGAAGTTCATTCGCTAACCTTGTTCCTGTCACGCCATCCTAATCCAAATGGTCTAGATAGCAAACTAATCTTTCTTGTTGGTATGTCTTGTGAAAAATCTTGATTACTTTGCTGCGTAGATCTGCAAATAACACAAATATAACCATGGATGCTAAGGATGCCCTGTTTTCGATAGGATAAGGAACTTGTAATACGAAACAAAGAGAGTGGAATAAGGACGTAATGCATAAGAAACAAGTAATTACATGGAAAAGTCATAATAGTACGGGTATAGAATTTCGAAAATGAGGTATTGAGCAACTTTATAATATAAATAAGTGTTCATTACCAAAACACCCTTGAGGTTTAGTCTACAAAGAACCCCAACTATCTTCCAAAATTACAAATACCCCTTTATTTGTTTCTATTTCACAAATTGCACCCTCAGTGGGGGAATATTTGTTAAAAATATACAAATCTCAAGGGAGTTTGAAATACGTTTGTATTTGCAATTTTGAAAGATAATTGGACTTTTTGTATTATCCCAATAAATAAAGAACTAGATTACCGAGGAGAAGGCTGCGCTTTGTTTTGTCCTGACTGGTACTGCAAAGTAGCCTCCAGCATGGACTCTGCCATGACTGCCCTCTTTTCCATCTCAGTCAGGGCAGCAGCTGCTTCTTCGTACTTTTCCTGCATGTAATGTAATGGTTGAACATTGCAGCAGAGAGTTGATGAAATCTAGAAGTAGGAAAACTTTGGAGGAAGAGCGATGGAAAAATTAAGGCATCAAAGTCCTTCCTGAGCATAATCCTGGAACAACGATGCCCCAGAAGTTACATTGAACAATTATTTTATTTTTTTCATTTTATTTTTCTTTTATAAGTGTTAAAGTAAGGGATTTCTCATAGATGAGTACATAGATCGAACGATGATGGTATTTGCATCAATAGATGCTCTTATGCTTTTTAAAAGCACCCCAACGGTGATCAAGATGCCCAAACTGCTTTGCGTAGAAGTAAAAAAGATGCATTACTGCTACAAAATTGCTTGCATAGAAGCTAATGAAGATGACAGCACTGCTACAGCTACTAATGTGTGTGTGTGTGTGTGTGTGTGAGAGAGAGAGAGAGAGAGAGAGAGAGAGAGAGAGAGAGAGAGAGAGAAACCTGAAGCACTTGAGCAGCATATCTCTGAGCAGCAGCATCTTGCTCGGCGAATATGCGAGCATCCTCTGTCACCTTCTGTTCTTGTTCCACCCTCATTAAAATCTGTAAAAGAAACCAAAGATGTAATTGTGACGTTGAAAACACACACATCACAAAAAAAAAAAAAAAACAAGGGTTAATTACAAAAAATATCCTTGAGGTACTTGTAATTTTGGAAGATAGTTGGGTTTTTATGTAATTAGGTCAAACCTTCAGATAGTTTTTGTAATGATCCTTTTATTATAATATATGAATAAAAATAAAAATTATTATTATCCTATGAAAATCTATCGGAGAAGTTGGTCATTAAATCTTACAGCATTAGTCTTACCTGAAGCATGGCATTCTCTTGTTCCTGTTTATCAGCAAGGGCCTGCTTAAGCTCAGTGACCTCTTGCTCTAACTGCTCAACCTAAAGCCACAAACAGAAGCTCAACCATCAGGTTGGATAATTAAAATAAAAAGTTAAATTAGAAGCAATGTCCAGGCTACAGCAGCTACAAAAGTTTTAAATTAAAAATATGAATCCTGCTAATCTAACCATCACCAAATCCTACACATTTATAATGAAGCATATACAAGGGATTGCAGCATTACACCGTGAGACCCGATGAATGGCTAGGAACAGTATAATGAAGAAGCATAATGTGCAAAATACTCTCACAAAGTATAGTCATAAGTCAATCATCGAAAGTTAAACGTGGATATCTATGTTTACAGAAAATATAATTGTGCAGTTAAGGCATTGGGTAGAACGTACCAGAAAAACAAGATCATAATGATGGAGGGAGAGAGAGAATTTATATTTTCAAAGAAAATCTACTCCCGCAAATTGATAAGCGAGAAATCATGAATAAATAACTAGCATGCACTAAAAAATTAATGTATTCATACAACAAGCACAACGGTAAAGATCATAAAAATCAAACAGCTGCGCAACTCAAGCTCCTTAAATACCCTTGCACTCAATTGTCGCCGATTATCCTGCTTAACCATCTCCATCAACGCTGTTTCAAGCTCTTCTGCTCTGCAAAATGAAATATAAAGACAGTAACCCTTTACTGTTAACTATGATTATCAGAAGATAGAATCGAAATACTATAAGGAATATTGGTTGCAAATCATTTTCGCTTTTAAACTCAAGAAATTTTGGGTAGTTAGAACCCTACAATTTTGTTGCTTCATACGCACCAGATCAACATCGTAAAGGATATTACAAAAATCAACGACGGGGAGAAAGATAGTTTCGGCAGTTGTTATCAACCTGAGCTTATATACTAACAAGTTTTTTAGGTTAAAAGTTGAAAACTAAGTTCTTTCAAAGCAGAACTCCACTTTGGTGCAAATGTGACATGAAGCAATCAAGCAACATACAGCCATATGCTTTATTTTGTAGAGAAATTATACGATGAGGCTACAGAAATGTGTTCTTGTAAAGATAAAATTAACAGAATTTGTTATTTTGCTTGTTAAGACAGAAAAGAAGTTAGTATAAAAATATTGGACAATCGTCAAAACCAACTGGGAATTCAATTTAGAAGGAAATAATTGTTTATCCTAAGAGGGGTTCAGTTATAGACAACATCATCCGTTGCAAGTGGTAGTTTACAACTAGGGATTTAAACTCAAAACTACAAAAATGTTCACCTGAGCTCAGCGGATCTTTTGTCATCAAGGAGCTTGCACAACTCAACCTTAAGCCACACCACCTGAATATAATCAATGGCTTACAAAGTTAAATGTTGGATAAAATACAATACTACTGTTTCATATCAATATAGGATCAATAAAAGATAACAAGAAATCTAAGCAGTCTATGAATGCAAAAAACCTAAACATTTCCAAACTCAAAAACCTTTTATTGTTCTTACTTGTACTTACATACAAAAAGTGAACAAAATCGTCATGTGTCAAAAATCAAAATTCATGATTAGAAAGTGTTGTACCAAGAAATGTCACTGAAATAGTCCCCATTATTAGTATATTTTGCACTATGATACAAATGCCTAAGATAATGCTATTTTGTTTAACTTTTTCAAAATCAAAGACAAATTAATGAAATATCTAGTCAGTGTTTTACAAAAACAGTTGTTTGTTGGAAAAAGTAAATTGCATAGTTATAGATGCCTCAATACAGAGGTTAGGGATTAACATTAAATTCTACATCACTTTTCAGTAATGATATAATACAAGTACTAAGCAGTTAAGCTAGTCATGGTAAATGGTAATAACGGACTATTTAAGTACAATGCCCCTAAGCGAGAAACAAAAAGAACGACGACATAGGTAAAATAAACGTATCGAAAGATTGGATCATGAAAGTTGTAAGAATCAGTATATAGCTAGTGCGATATGTAGGAAAAAAAACATGCAATAGCTACCTGCTCTTCAAGATCTTTAGCAGAATCTATCCCCACGTTACCATTCAAACACATATATGAATCATTCGTATCAACAGGTGAAGAGTCCAAATGCAACACATCACCATTCATCTTCATATCCGTTTGATCTGATTTATCAGTTCTTATCATCACCGAACCTGGATCCTTTTTGAAACTATACAATTTAGAAGCTAGACCCTGTGAATCCTTCCAAACTCTAACTCCTTTTGATCTTTCCTCCAATGCGGCCTTGACAGCTGGTCGATGTTTATTTCTTAGTTCTTGTAATCGCACTTCCTGAACATTCTGGTAACCCATGCAAGCTGTCAAGACAAGTTGACTGCTATCGAAAGTGGAGCCCGCTAGTGACTGAAGCAGTGTGACTGCGTCTCCAGCATCCTTGGTTGTAACCAATGCAGGTCCTGCACAAAAACTGGGCAAAGATAAGTTTCATCCAGTAAAGAGCCAATAAAATTTAATGTAAGCTTCATGAAACCCATGAACTCATAAATCAAATTGTATGTCAAATAAATAAATTAAGAATACGGCTAAGCAGTACCATATAACTCCATGATAGCAAGTGCAGTCCGGAATAGCATTACACGATTTCCTTCAAAGAGAAGCACATCCCAGACTCTAAGAACTGAAGGTAGATTAAAACTCATCAGGTTAAAGAGTTATTAATTTATAGGATTATTTATTACAACAACTACCCTTGTGGTTTGACCTAATTGCAAAATAACCCAATTATCTTTCCAAATTACGAATACCCCCTTAAGGTATTACAAACATTCCCTTGAGGTTTGCATTTTCTGAACAAATATCTCCCTATTGAGGGTGCAGTTTGTAAAATAGAAACAAATATCAAGGTGGTATCTCTATTTTGAAAGATAGTTCGGTTTTTTGTAATTAGACCAAATTTCAAGGGTATTTTTTGTATTTAACCGTTACTTTATAAAGGCTATCCAATAACTTATAACGATAATCAGTGAGAATGCCAACTAAAACTAATATTACACTCTTAAAAGACAATGGCGTCTAAAGTCTGAGATAATATTTCAAATATGTGTTGCAAGACTGGCATAAAGAAACTGACCACTTTCCCATGGAAGCATATTCATAAATATTGTGAGGAACCATGGCCCTGTCACCCATGCCACCTCCACTCCTAGGTAATCCAGATGGTTGACTGTGGAACAAAGAAAGCTAGTGAGGAGCAGAAACAATGATTGATTGGAGGTCTCCTTAAGAAATGATGTGCAGCAAAAAGAAATCATAAGGAACGAACCCAATTTGGGAAATTTCTCACGCACCAACTCCTCAAGAACAAGCTGGTCAACCTGCCAAGACAGAGTTAAACACATTTAATTATATTACGCCATTTGATCATTCATCCTCTATTTCAGAAAGATATATAATGAATTGGTGGAATTCAGTTCTTATTTATGTAAAAAAAAAAAAAAAACAGCTGGCAATCAAGATCCAAGAGTACCTGAGATTCTAGCATTTCTTCTGAATAATAACCATCAAAATAGTCATCTAGAATGCCCATTAAAGTCCTGAAAGTCAAGAAATTCTTTAGATTCTGCTTAGTCTAATAACTTCATGTATGACTAAAATAAGTCCACAATTCCATGCATTTTATAGGAAGCGGAATATAACGTTTTACACACTCAGAGATTTGAAACTATGGATCTGCAATACCATGAAAAAAATATTGAACAATGATTTCAACCCACCAAAATGCATTTTCCTCTGACATCAGAAGCAATAACAATCCTGCAAAGAAATTCATGGCCTGCATGGATCAGAATTAAAAATTAGCAGTGCCATAGGATAATAGATTTGATTGAGGAGGAAGCATGACCTTGCAACTCCAGTAACTTGTCAAAGATTTATTTCTAAAAGGAATAAAACAAATGTAAAACAGCAGATTTAGCAAAGACAGCTCCGCTTGGAATTTATCAAGCTGCCTCAATCATCAATCTAGATTCTACCCGCATAGTTTGGAATACTTTCAAGAAAATTAACAAGACATATTCACTACCAACCCATTCATACTGAAAAATCTTTAATTGACAGGCAATGGTCTATGACCTATTCAGAGTCCTGGCCACAACCCTGTCGACTGCAAACAGAAAATAAAAGAAAAGAGCAAAAAAACAAAAAACAAAGAAACATTGGTAGAAAGAGAGAGAAAGAAAAGGAGGATCTGATAAAGGTTCTCATAGGATTTAAACTACAAAGCACTTAGAAAGCAGCCAAGAGGTGGGTTTACAAGTAGCTAAACAATCAAATCTTAGTACAGCAACCAATTTTACAGAAACTTCTGTTCATGTAAAAAAAGAAAACCCCTTTTTGATATAGAAATACCTGGCAATAGCCAACAGAGGGATTATGCCGAGCATAAGCCGTAAGTAAACGTCTTAAAGCATTTCTACCATCCTCGTCCAGAGCAGGATGACCCGGAAAAGTTCGAGGTAAATCCTGTGTCACAAAAGTAATAAAGTTGGACTTCTAACGGCAGTGATTTATAGCTACATAATAGAATATTAAGTACGACATGACTTCGTAGCTAAAAAAGAATGAATAACCTTCTCAATCTGAGTTTTCCATTTTTCAGGTACACCTACAGACCCTAGATTTGACTCGTGATTTTTGTTCTCCAATTCCATGCTTTGAGTCTCTACATTAGCATCTGAAGAAAGCAAACTTTGATAGTATTTTTCCACTCGGCGTGCTCTAACACCAACAAAGGCTTGCCAGAGCTGTAATTTCAAGTGAAGAGAGTAAATAAAACATTTTCATAGAAGAACAGGTAAGAGATAGTCCAATGATGTGTAATCTACCTCTCCCCTCAGTGCCATAGGAACCCCGCCTTGAACAAGACATTCCAGTTCCTGCTTCCAAGGAGGTAAAGATTCCATGTCCAAAATAGGAATGCCGTCTGTCAAAAGGATGTCATGAATGGGGTCTGATTCTGATCTCTCCAAATCATAAAACTCTTCCTCAGAGTCATCTTCAGATGCTCCTTTTCCAGGTCTAGCCTCTTCAATGGGTGGAAGTTGCTTTTTCACGCCGGACTCATTTTTAACCAAACTGACCTTCTTTTGCACACGAGAACTCATCATATCCTCCACGGCACGAAGAGATGGTCTGATCTCCGTCCATAATTGAACTTGATGAACTTTAGCTTCTGTTGTAGATGGTAAGTCTTTATAATCTTCACTCAAACTATCAGGCTTCTTGCCATTTGCATCTTCAGCTGTTGTTGAATTGGTTGATTCAACATTCGAATTTATGACATTATTGTTGTCAGATAACCCATTCACAGCCAATTGAGCAGACTCACGTTGCCTTTCTAAAAAGTCCTTCCACCTGCTTGACCTCTCCTCCTCTTCTTCCTAAAAGGGCATCAGATGAAAGTATCTATTAGCATAGAACACAAAGAACAAGCAATGGCCACTTCCTAAGAAAATCTCAAAATCATTGAGCGAAAGAATGAGTTGGAAGAGAGGATGGGGAAACCTTGTATATATTTGCATATTCCCGATATCTTTGTAAGTGTTGAGGTCTTACTGCAAACCCATAAGCATCCCTGTTTATGCAAGTTCCAAATTGATTACGCAAAGTCACAAATGATTATTTGAGTTCCGGACTTCACCTACGATGTCCAACATTTGTGCTCGGAAAAGACAATAGAGGAAATTCTAATAATTGAAGCAAATCAAAGAACATACAGAAAAACATCTATCCATATTTAGCTGCATTTGATTTCCTTTAATCCAAATTCCTTTAAGACAAACAGAAACTTAATCTTACCAAACAAAGTATCCCTTCTTACATCTTTTTATTTGGCGAAGGCCTCAGTTATAATATCATGCATATATTACTTAATTTCTCTCTGGACCACCTTAAAAAACTTCTGGTACTTCTATTATTCTATACACCTGGAATCAGCCTCTAAAGACCTCCGACTCAGATTAAACAGTAATATCTTCGGTCTTCCACTGTGAAATGGTATTGTGCTATTAGCATTTTGTCACGCACCTAATTCCACAATTCACATTTACAAACTCAAGTGTGTGTTTGATTACACGGAAGACAATTGTCGTCTGTTTAGTTTTGAACTTGTGATTTACAACCAGTCAAACAAGTACTGTTTCTTCGATGCAGCAAATGAATGTTATAAGTATGGTCAAATTATGAAGATACAATGTGTCAAGAAAATCGACAAACTCAAAGAAACCGATTAAAGACTAATTACTCTACACAATGGACGTACGCATCAACTTATATCTCAAACCTTATCAGTGTCCATAACTCACAAATATCCCAATTTCTTTCTGCAAAAATGCAGTTTCATCAAAAATGCTGTCAAACATGATTTCTTTACAACTGTCGGTGGAACCAAAGTAACAACCCGAAAATTATCAACAACAAAAAAAATAAATATAAACCCATAACTCTCTCTATCTCTCAGAATGCCGCAGAGTTAACAATACAGTGACAGATCAAAAAGAAAGCAATGCAAAAAAGTTAGTCCAATCCAGTCCATGGAAATTGAAAATGAGGGACACGTGCAGAAATAAAAAGCAAGGTAGCACCAAGTAAACTGTCATACCTCTTGTGATCAAAAGAAATTACAGGAGCCGGGTTCAGGACAACCGCCGCCGCCGCCCCTTTGGCCTTCATTGCCGGAAACGATATCCCAAAAAAAAAATCCAAATTCCAAAGATCCCTTTTTCTTCGGTTCTATTTTTATCAGGTCTTAGATTTTTCTATGAGCCCGATTGATCCGTTCACTCTCCTGCCCCTGAATTTTCTGCACACAGAAGAAAACCGTACGGTCAATAAATGGGAAATGGGTCCTCTTATTTTCTTGTTTCCCGGCCTCAGAGGCCCTCAGTCATTACTCAGTAGCAAAGTTGACACTCGGTATGTGGGGTGGGGTGGGATGGGGTGGGGTGGGGTAGGGGTGGGGGTGGTATTATCACATGGAAAGTGCGAGTTTACCGTCACAGAGAAATCCTACATGTGAGAGTGTGTTTCTTAGCACGGATTTCCAGTGGAAATTCTGCAAGTAGAGGAGTGAAAATGCAGGCAAAAAGGTAAACAAAACAGATTCAGTATAAAAATATGTGAGTATAGATTTCTGTAACTTTGAATTTATTTATTTATTTTACATTTTTTATATAAAGAATTCAAATATAGGGGGAGGATCAAGTGAGGCAGTACGCTCTGCAGGTGAGTGATGATGGACTAATCTCAATCATCCCCCACTATTAATCAATGGGTATGATTTAATGGATCAAAAATATATTAAAATATTAATTTAATCAATATAAGGGTAGTAGGGTAAAATAACATAACAAGTTAGTTACAAAAAATAGAATCAAATCTCTTTCTCTCTCATACATCTCCCAATCTCAATTTCTCACGTCTCTCTCTCTCTCTCTCTCTCTCTCTCTCTCTCTCTCTCTCTCTCTCTCTCTCTCTCTCTCTCTCTCTCTCTCTCTCTCTCTCTCTCACTCACACTCACACACACACACACACTCCTCCATTAACGCAAATAAAGAAAACTGTGAAGATCGAACTCGAAAATTACATTTCATGAAAATTACAGAGAAAAAACAAGAAAATCGGTGCAATATTACAGAGAAATAACGAACAGTGAATTCGAAAACTAAATATGCAACAAAACTCAACTAAATATGCATTATCCGAAAACTATCTACGCGTAAAAAAACTAATATGTAGTACAAGATATCCAACTATGCAAGACGTTATAAACTATGCAACAAAATCAACTAACTATGTATTATCCGGAAACTATCTATGCGTTGTGGAATAACTAAATACGCAAAGACATTATGTAACATCCAATATTTATAATTTCCAAAAGCAACATCCCATTTTCATAACTAAATATACGAATTTATTTATGCAGTGTAGTATAACTAAATATGCAGTACGTTATATTCAATTATGTCTTGTTTTTCGTAAAACAAAGTGCCAACAAAATAACTAAATATGCATTACTTGATGTCTAATTATGCGCAAAGAGAAGAACCCTAACTATCTTTGTAAAATAAAAATATTTGGAAAGAAAAAGGTTCCTTAAATTCTCCGCCACAAAATCCTAATAGTTTCAATTTCAAATTTACAAAACTACTTTGGGACCACTAATTTGAATGAATCGTACGATTTTGTTTGAATGGGCTTATAAATTTTAATTCAACTTACTCATTTTTTGAATTTGAAATATATCATAAAATGTCTAGATTTTTTGGAAAATGAGTCTGTAAAATTTCTAAAGTAAACCTGTTTAGAAATTTATAAATTTATTTTCTTAAAAAGTAATTTTTTTTTAGAATCAATCAATTTAATTTGGAGAACCTTATAATTGATTACAAATATCAAAGTTGCAAGACCTACAAAATCATCTAGAACATAATATTTTAAACTATATAAATCTAATTGATTCAGTAGCATAAGAAAATCGCAAGCATTGGATAGAACATAATATTCTTTTTATATTAATGTTTTATTTACAAATTGTTCTTAACTAATTCTGATTAGGTTCATGATCTTAAATTAGCATACCTGTTTTTGCTGGGGGGAAAAAACGATATAATCTTTCTAAACTCTAATAGTATACTTTAAAATATAAAAATTATAAATTTAAAAAAAAGTCAAACACCCTATTATTCGCTAATTTAAAAACTACTTACAATTTTTCAAACTTAATTTGAACTTTTAATGACATTTATATACTATACAAGTGCTCTGGACAATCATAGACTTATAATCAATCATTATGAGATCCATGTACGGCCCAAGTAGATCACAAATCAAGTCCCGGCCATGAGCTAAAACGAAATTTTGATGACCATGAGTAACAAACTTACGCATAGAATAGCAAAAAATATGTGCAAATTATTCATTTAATTTACTTGTTACCACCTTGTGTGAGACATATTATCCAATAACAGAGTGGGAGAGGATTTATTGTGTGACGATTCAGTCTAAAGCAACTAATGATCCTAATTAGTTGACAGTTGAGGCATATCTCTTGATTCACATCCTCCACGAAGCTCTAGGGGTGGGACAGTAGAGACCCTCAGGGATGGAGATTTTTTTATCATCCAATAACTGCAACTAAAAATGAATTATTCTTGTAGGTTGTATAAAGAATATACTATTTTTTTTTTTTTTGAGAAAGAGAAAAAAGACACTATTACAGTATATAGTTATAATTCTTTTTGCCCCACCAAAAAATAAATTCATTGTGTTTCTATTGATCACAGGGTTAATGTATAATTATATGTTTGTCCTACATTTCCTGGTCAAAAAAAGTGTACAATTTTTCCAAAAAATTTAAAACAAAAATAAAATAAAATAAAAGGAATATAAGAATAAGAAATTTCGATCGCAATACAAAGACATAATTTTAATTTGCCCCTCAGCTATACGGGTTTTATAATTTTGCTCACTTAACTTTAAATTGTTCCATTTCATCTCATGAACTTTTGATGGCTCAAAAGCTACCTTTAAAACCTTAGGCAAGTGCACCTATCGTTTTATAGTATAGATTGTTGAGTACCGAGTGTCATTCCCACGAGGATTGTAAGTACTAATAATTACCGTCTTTTTGTTATTTAATCTAATAATTTTCAGAGTTTTGTTTGTTTAATGAAAATGAAAAATAGAGAATTTTAAAATAATTGCAACTTACAAAAGATCAAATAAAAATAGATTGTAGAATTAAGAAATCAAGAGCTAGAAATGTGTTTGAATGTAAATCCCTCTAGAATGTTTTTGTGATTTAACAAGATAAAAATACAACCATAATCCCTTAGCAAAAACCAACCTCTTTTAGTAAAATCTCATGTTTCATGGATCAGTAGAAATTCCCGATTTAAGTTAAATCCTCTATCGAGCGAATAACTTCTAATCTCAAGTTGATTAATCGAAATCTCTTTCTAGTTAAAACCCCCAAGACAAAGATTATAACGATTTGTGAATTCCCATATTAGGTTTGACCCTAATTCAGAAGATTTATGTCGTTCTATATCTAGGATTACATGCAACTCTTTTCACTTATATAGGTTCTATTTCACCATAAATCTCTCGATTTCCCGGATGAAAAATAAACTTCAAATCAATATTGCGCATATACCAATTTGAATGAATAAAGCATAATATAAGTGAATCACACAAAACATGAAGATTTTATTAAAAACATACAAACCTTAATCACAAATTCATTCTAGAGTTCATTACATTCAAACACTAGAAATTTAGCTACACATGGCTTTGACAAAAGAGTATACTACACAAGAAGATATGAATAAAATGAACATGGTGTACTTAGCTCTTATTCAAGACCAATACAAGACTTCCTCCTTGGTTGATTGCAATGATGTTGAGCTCCAAACTTTCTCCTCTATTGCTCTTCAACTTCCAACTCTACCTCTCTTTTATCCTCTCAATGTATTTTGCTTTGAAACTTAGAATATACAATGAATCTCTCTATCAATGAATACTACATGAATTATATATTTCCAACTCAAACTCTTGGCTTTTATAGGCACCATCTTTGTGAAAGAACACATCAATAATGCTAACAAATGCTCCACTTCCATGGTTGTTGGTTGAATCATTGTGTGCACATTCATGGTTGAGTTGGTTGAATCATTGTGTCCACATGACAATTGAGGGAATAATAGAGTTTGGTGCATCAAAATGAGGTGTAAAAGTTGCTCAAAGATTGTCAAAAAGCAAAAAGGGAAAGTCTCCATAATATCCGCCAAAGAAAAACCCAGTGTGGACGAAAAGCACGCCCGTGCTTTGAAAGCACGGGCAGGCCGTGTTTTGGGTTTTCCCGAACACGGCCGTGCTTTTCAAGCACGGCCTGGCCGTGTTTGGTACGTCGGGGTTGAAAAATTGCTCGTTTTTTACTTCTAAAAAAGCACGGCCGTGCTTAAAAACACACCATGCCCGTGTTTGACTGAAAATGCCCCGAAATGACGCGTTTAGCTTGGGATTTTGAGTGTTTTTGCATCCAGAAACCCCCGGGTATGTTTTGACATGAAACCATGGCCCAAAATTCACCAAAAACAGCTCCAAATCATCAATCTACACCAATAAAAGCACCTCGGAGTAATGTGAACTATGTACAATCAAAAATTTATGAAACTAACAATAAAATAACTCAAATCATACTTAAATATACACATAAAACATGCATAAAAAGACCTTTATCAACTTTGCCAGTTGTTGCAGTCAATCTATAATTTTCAAATTTACCCTTCTATGTAACATTATGGTTATTTTGTTTTCCAATCCTAGAATGCATCAAAGTCTAATCAAAATCTAGATTTATTGATGAAACTAACGAATTTAAGGGAAATATTGATTTTTTTTATATAGAAGCATATGAGTATGATACAGTCGTAAATTCGAATGGTCTATTTCCACTTTCTAAGAAAAATAAAAGTATAGGGATAAAACTTGTCGTAGATGGTAAAGTGCAAAAATATATAGTTTTTTGAAAATTACAAAAAAAAAAAAAAACTTGAGATTTGATGGATTAATTAATATTTTGATTAATTACTATTTGGATTAAATACAAAAAAGAAAAATAGTTTTTTAAAAATTACAAAAAAAAAATTCCATTGAAATTTGATTATGTATTATACTTTACTCTCTTTATAAGCAAAAATATTATACACATCCCTTCTTACATCTGGAAAAATTTCACAATTACCCCCATATATTTAAATCAAACCTCAATTATTATTTTTTTTTTGGTAATTTTCAAATATCCTTGTTTTTTTTGTATTTTATCCAAACCTTAGGGATAGTTTTGTAATTATTCCTTTATTATTATTATTATTATTATTGCACACAATTTTCCATTCCGTCAATTAAATATATAGATAGAGTGTACTCTACTTTAAATCGTTCAAGTTTTCAACACTATCACGCTTCATTTGGATGGAGATATTTGTAGTTGGAGACTTCATATTCATAATAACAAAACAATTTAACTTGTTTGGATGCAATGGATTTGAAATTTACTTTTGAAATCTTATAAGCTCATAATTTTTTTTTCTCAACTTTGATTTGTTCAAGCTTTTAGCTTCTATTTACAAACACTAATTCATTTTTAGTGAATCATTGAATGGTGATGATAGCGGATGGAATTTATATTTGGTGACAAAAAAAGGTAAAATGATTGATTGGGAAATACTTGGTGGAAGATTAATGATGAGTCTGAGGGGTAAAGGAGAGCACAAAATGAAGGGTTGAGGATTTAGATTGAATATTGTGTAGATTGATGGTATCAGAAATGTCGGGTTCAAAAAATTATGGAAGCAATGAAAATTTACAAATTAGAAAAAAAAAACATAAAAATAATGATTTCTTACATCAAATTTGAAATCGATGTGATTAACTAATTACAATTGACTCAAGTGGCATCGCTCTCCTTTTGTAAGAGTGTTAATCATAATTTGAACCCTGTATTTTTCAGTTTATTTGAAATTTATTCCCTTGTAAGACCATAATTTGATATTTATATCATAATGTATTAGATTTTTATTTTTAATCTATAACTTGGAAGAATAGTTAATTCCAATATAAAGTTTTTGATAGAAAATATTTATAACCAATTAATAGAATATAAACAAGATTAAAAATATAGAACAAGAGAAAACCAATTCCTTTTTAATAGGGAGGGGGCGAAAATTGTGGCTTCTAGAAGTTCTTAATTTCAAGCCATCATAATAAAAATGTATATACTTCTAAACAATCCTATTTAAATGCAATTATTTAAATTATACAGAGTTTTTTTATTTTTTATTATCATATCAAAATATGTATCGGTGTATCCTATCAAAATCAACATATAAAAAATCACCAACCCAACTGATATAATATTTAACCAGACCTCATATAGTGCTATAATTAGGGACATCAATTTGTGACCAATTTGTGACACAATACAATAATTCGACACAAATCTAACATCAATTTTAAGCAGGTATAGATTCAACTCTTCGTATGTTCCGGTCAAATTCGTGTTGGACACAGTTAACAGTAGAAAAAATTATACTAGGTCGGGTCGGGTCGACCGCGTGTCGGCCAAGGGCGGAGCCAGGAATAAAAAATGGGATGGGCCATTACACGAAAATCATAATAATTAAAAAAATTCTAGTATATATATATATATATATATATATATATATATATATATAGGGGGAGGTTAAAATGAGACCACATATTATAGTGAGACAATGTGGACTCATCTCAACTCTCCTTTAGTTATATCAATGGCTAAGATAAATATGGGTTATAATTACATTAAATATTTAATTAAATCAAAATAAGGGTATAGTAGTCAAATTACCCAAGTGGGGGACCATCTACATATGGAATCAGTTATTAGGAGAGAGAAAATCACGTCGGAGAGAGAGAAAATCGCGCTGGAGAGAGAAAATCACGCATGTGCTCTGTCATGCAGTATGTTGTACACTTATCATATATTTGATGTATATTTAACACTATTTTTTCTTGTATGTTTAGCATAATTTTCTTTGCATATTAAAATGGTCAAACAAAAATATGTGGGAACCGTGAATCAAGGAATCAGTTATATATAGAGAGAGAATCACACTCATTAACATGTGGGGACCGTGGATTAAGTAAATCAATTATAGAGAGAGAGAGAGAAAATCACGTTCATTATTGTGTTGTATATTTAACATATATTTGATGTACACTTAACACTATTTTGCTATATGTTTAACATAATTTTACTGCATATTAAAATGGTCAAACGAAAAATATAAGTATATAACAAAACACATCTAAGTATACAACAAAACACACATAAGTATACATAAAAAAAACATAAATACACAACAACATAAATACATACATCAAAAATTAACTACTTATACAACAAAACACATTTAAGTATACATCGAAAAACATCTAAGTGTACAATAATCGTCATTGCCTCCTAGTAGGCCCTCGATTTCTCCACGTCAGCATCGTCTTCTTCACCAATCCTTCGATCCTGTCATTTATTCTGAAACCCCAAAAAATAATTGTATCCTCCCACAAATTGCAAATACCAACATGTTGTTCTCTGATTCAATTAGCACCACTCTAGAAACAAAATCAGGCCAACTCCATTTGCCAGACATGATTTTCAAAGGTTATGTATGTTTTACGTATCCTATTAGAAGGGGGATAAAGGGTTATGCAACGAGCTTTCCGGATTGTGGAAAAAGGTAATTTTTTGTGAATTGGTTATCGGAAATTTTGCCCTATTTGGATCTCTCAATAACAGAATGAAAGGAATGGAAAATTGGTTTTGAACATAATTTGGCGAAGGTACGGTGGGAGGAGATCTTATCAAAGATGGTCGGAGACAATCTAATTGCCTTTCATTGTGGGCGGCGGCTGATGGTGGCAGAGGGAGATCGGCTTCAGTGGTGTGTGTGGTATTTAAATAATTATACAATTACAATGCTACCCTTTTCAGGTTTAAAATAAATTGAAAATGATTATTAAATTGGATAAATCCCAACCATCTAAAATTAAAGATGTGTGGCCAAGATTAGTCCACACTGTCTCACTCTAATTATCTGGTCTCATTTGATCCTATTCCTATATATATATATATATATATATATATATATATTTGAAAAAATGGGGCCGGGGAGGGAGGGTGGGCCCCCTACCTCCGCCCTTGGTGTCAACACAATTAACCCATTTACTTTATAGTGGACATGTTATTTTCATATCTTGTTGTGTTTTAGTTGGTTCTATGATGAACAAATTATTGAATATATTTTCTAGTAATTTAATGTATTTTATTTGTAACTAGTCTTTTACCCGTGCGATGCACGTAGTTTATACTAGTGAGATCTCCATTTTATACCGTGATATGTGTATTTTCCTAATAGTTGTATGAATTCTACCACCTATATTATAATTTAGATTTTTTCTTTTTTTTCATGGATTTTTTCATGTCAAACTTTAAATTATATTGGTATTTAATGTCGGATTACCCATATCATAAACACGTTTTCATGTCGTAGAGGGCAAGAGAAACATGACACATATTTTAAATGATAAGAGGCATTCTTGTCATTTGGCAATATTATCCTACATAATTCATAATGCTTAACAAAGAACTATAAACTATTTTTTTCTTTGACAATAAAACTAATTTCATTAATTCAAACTTGCAATACATCAATAAAAATAGAGTTGGCAAAATGCAGGCCGATCCATTAACTAACTTGAGATTTGGGTTGGGTCATGATTTTTTAGGCCCAAAAAAAAATCGGCCCTATTTGGGTCGGGGACAATTCTTGTGTACAAAACGCACACACGGGTTGGGTTGTGGCAATCATTTTTGCGGTCCCGAGCGAATCTAGCCCGAATTTTTCTAGAAACCCGATGGGCTCTGGCCGTGCCATCTTGACACAACCCATTACCAGCTCTTAATAGAATACATAAATAAATATGTTAAAAACAATAAAATATTCAAAGTATCTAGGTTAATAACAAGAATTGGTTTAAAGCCTATAACTTTGGAAAATTTATAGTGCCTAGAATACTCATGATTCCAGATCTACAACATGCTAAATATTATAATATGACTTATAATATGACTTGTTATTGGATTTGAAAATTTGTTTGTCTGAATCGCCATCACAAGAAAATACAACACCAATACTGTGACAAACCAAACACCGCACCAAGACGGCAAAATCACAAATAAAAAAACAAACAAATAACCTAAATCATGTAGAAAATCCACTTATTTAGAAAATAAATTGGTAAAAAAATGTAAAAGGGTGATTTCACGGGGAAAAAAAAAAAGAAAGAAAGCCAAAGAAATCACCATTTAAAAATGAACAACAAGAGGAAGCAAAAGAAATAACTATAAAAAAAAATTCTCAATACCTAATTACCAAATATATAATCATTGATCAGCACTTCATAATTAGAGATGTCAATAAGGGTCAGCTCGTCCTGGCTCTGCCCTAACCCTAAGAAGCCCTAACCCTTAAGGGCTATGGCTAAAAAGCCCTGGACTTATAAGGGATTGCAAAATCTAAGTCCAGCCCTAGCCCTGTAGGACTAGGGATGGGCCAGGGATTAACTTATTCGGCCTAAGTTAAAACATTGCATCATTATGGAAAAATTAACTTGCGAATAACTTATTTTATGAAATAACGCCATTTAATTCTTAGATTCCATTTGGATTAAAATATTTAAAATTTGTCATTTTTATTTTAGTACATCTATACCAAATATGTTTTAGTTCTCTATAATTATTAAAAGATCAAATTTGATAATTTGTTAAGATAAATAAGATCAAATAATAGATTAATAGTATTACAAGCATACATTTTGAATATAAATATATTAGATACAAAAAAATTTATCACAAAAAAAAGCCTTAAGGGCCAGCCCTACCCTAGCCCTAGACGGCCCTAGGGCCAATAGGCAGTGGCGGACGCAGGATTTCGGCTTTGGGGGGGGGCGAAAAACGGTCCGAGTTCATATATTTAAACTATGAGAAACAAATTTGGGGGGGCAATTGTAAAACACAACTATTTGAAATTTTTCTATCAAAGTTTTGGGGGCGCAATTGTAAAAAAATTAATTTATTTTAGCTATAAAAAAATAATTTTAAAAATTTTTGGGGGAAAAAAAATAATTTTTGGAAAATTTTGAAGTGACCCCCCCCCCACCCTGTATCCGCCGATGCCAATAGGGCTGGGCTAAAAAGCCCTCATGTTATAAGGGCCTATGAAATAGAGGCTCAACCCTTAGATTTTTAGGGTCGGGCTAGGGTCGGCCCTCAGGGCCCGGCCCTTATTGACATCTCTATTCACTACCCCCCCTTGTCTCCCCCTATATCCACCGATGCCAATAGGACTGGGCTAAAAAGCTCTCATGTAATAAGGGCCTATGAAATAGAGGCTCAACCCTTAGATTTTTAGGGTCGGGCTAGGGTCGGCACTCAGGGCCCGTCCCTTATTGACATCTCTATTCATAATACAATATATAATAATAATCTTACATGAAAAAAATAATTCTATATATATAATAATAATCCAATCATTTCGCAAACGACGCATGACCGAATTCCCATTCGAAAAGGATATCCCATATTGGCAAAAATATCCAGCTCCAACTCTGCTAACGTAAGCGTTCCCGCTAACTTGAGCCCCTCTCGAGTCAATTAAACTCACTCCCCACCATGCCTGGCGCCCTCAAATTCACCAACTCCATCATCCTTCCCTCCCACAAACCCTATAAATTTCTTCATAATTTATCCTCCTCGGCCACCACCACCACTACCACCACGGCCGATTCGACGATAATTCTCCGGCTAAACTACTCGGACGTCTGGAGGCGTAGGAAAACACCGTACGCACCCGCCGCGCGAGGTGAAATATCTTCGCAGGTTTTTGTTGGCCGGAAATTGTACCATTATTCCTCCGATTCTAGAAACAGAGGGCTGGACACACAGGATTTTTGCAATTCAAAGAATAATTTCGTTACTAAAATGTGCGCCACTGTCAATGGCAAGGTCGAGAACCAATCCGACGTGTCGCCGCAGCAAAACCACCTCGAAAAACCGCAGGCACAGCCGCCGAAATTGCTCACATTGCCTACGATGTTGACAATTGGCCGGGTCGCTGCGGTGCCGCTCCTTGTCGGCAGTATGTATTGAATATTTGTGCCTCTTGACATTTTGTTTTTTATTGTCTTTCTTCAGTTCTTCGATATGTTTTGATTGAAAATGGATAATAGTATACTTTAACCGGAGTTGCATTGTTGTGCAAATTTTTAAAGATAATGTGAGAATTGGCTGATTTTGGGTATTTCGTTTCAATTAGCTGTACCTTGTTACAATATCTGTGCTCGAAGGTTTTTTGTGTTTTCCTGTTATATAAAGTTGTCATGTATCCCATGGTGATTCGTAAATGTTTCGGGATGCCATTTAATGGATAACCAACTCAACTTTGCATATGGTTAATTTACTTGTACCTTTTCCTTAAAAAGGAACAATACATTACTAATACTAGTAGGTTGAATTTGTGTGGTTAAATCTGTCCTAAATTTGATTTGGGTATGCATTTTCGACTTTATCTTGCCATTTTCTAGTGATTATGGAATTTATAAATTTGACATTTTACTTTCACCTTCCTAGCCTTTTATGTGGAGAGCTGGTGGGGGCCTGCTGCTACAACTGGTCTTTTCATTGCTGCAGCGTTTACGGATTGGCTTGATGGATACCTTGCTCGAAAGGTGTCCTTTTTCAAGATCCAAACTTCTTGGAATCAACTGATGATGCTTCTTTTATTTTCTTTATTTTCTTGCTAACATGTTCCTGTCGAATTATTGATTTCGCAGATGAATTTGGGAACTCCATTCGGCGCGTTTTTGGATCCAGTGGCTGATAAGGTAACCTTAGCTACTTGGACACACTTGATGCATTTGATTGAGGATAATTTTATTCCAAAACATTGTCTAGATAAAAAATAATAAACGTTAATATGATGATATTTGGAACAAATAAATGATTGTGTAAATTTAAAATTATATTTTTAAGGGAACGAGTTGGTAGTTTTTTGGGTTGTATAAGTAAATCTAGAATGTGGTCTCCAGGGGCTCTCTTCAATTCTATAATGAGTAGATTTTTTCTCTTAGAAATAGTGTTGTATTCTTCTTTGAAAGGATGAACCGATGCTCGACTTTTCTGGGAAAAATAAAAGAGTTCTGCAGTTACTGCAAGTGCATCTTATTTTGTCCTTCTCTTTCTCCTTTTCACTCTCTCTGTTCTTCTTCTCCTTTTTTTTTTTTGTTTTAAATGGATGCAGCTTATGGTAGCTGCCACTTTGATCTTGTTGTGTACCAGACCTTTTCATGCTGGTATGTTTGGGCAAGCACCATGGTTACTGACTGTGCCTGCAATTGCTATAATTGGGAGAGAGGTAAGACCCCAATTATTTGTTTCCTAAAGATTCTTAATGATTTGAATATTTGAGTGCTGGATATTGCAATTCCAAGATTTTTTTCAAGCCTAGCAGTAATGGCATAGTCTTTGTGCATATCCATACACCAGTTGGATAGTGTTTTGGTATCAGCTAGTGGTGCATCACCTGCTGAATGAAAGCTGTGTCTTGTGTCGATTACAAAGCTACATGTTTTGAGATAAGCATTCAGTTTTATCTCTGTGTGCGTGTGTTTGTTTGTGTCTGTCACTTCCTGGATAATGTTGTTTATGGTATTGATGGTAACAAGAGTGAGTGGAAGAAAGGGGCTCTCGGAAGGGGAAGTTTCTAAGGTGGCGATTGGATATGCTTTCATTTTGAAAATTTTCTTTTTGCTGGAGAATAGTGAAAAAAGATTTTGAAAGAAAAAAAGATGAATTTTGAGTGTAAATGGATATGAGATAAAAAAATAATGATGAAAGTTGATTTAATATATAAATAGTAAAACAATGATTGGATATGATTGATGGTTAAAAATGTGTGAGTTGGTGAATAATGGAATTTGTGGGGGTATGTGTAATAATGATTAGTTCTTTTTGAAAAAGTGTGTAGATGTAATTGGTAAAAGAATAAGTGAAAATGAGTG
The DNA here is from genome assembly GCA_016081115.2 of Rehmannia glutinosa. Classification (NCBI taxonomy): domain Eukaryota; kingdom Viridiplantae; phylum Streptophyta; class Magnoliopsida; order Lamiales; family Orobanchaceae; genus Rehmannia; species Rehmannia glutinosa. Next base: position 205,404 of record JABTTQ020001049.1, read on the forward strand.
AACAGTGTATTTTCTGAAATTTTTTATAAACAATTGCATATTGGGTTAAAAAAATTCTGTAGCGGAACGAAAATGAAAATCATTTCATATCCAATCGCAGCCTAAACCTAATCCTTCCATTGGGGGAAAGGTATGGGTTACCAACTTACCATCCATGATCTTTGGTACTGTCGTCAGGAAGGAAAAAGTTAACACTTCTCTTGAAGCAAGGGGAAGGAGACATGATTATGACTTATGAATTTAATATCATTTTCAACTGCAATTCTTTCATATTAGGAGGGATTGAAATTTGTAAACTTGGATTCCGTCACCCCTCATATTTCTGTCCCATCAATCTTTCCTTCCTAACAAGCAGTCAGATAGTGAATGGCACACTCTCAACATTCCCTCTTCATTCCCTACTACCAACAAACTGTCAAGCTCATTTCAAGATTGATGGATACTCAATGAAATACTATTGCCAATTACATATTTGATTTTGTATTGCGGAGGAAGCTTCGTGTAAGCTACCAGCTTGAAATGCACATGATTTATCTTTTCTGGAAATGTGAAATTATCCAAGTCATAGATGAAAGAATCATAGCCTGCACACTTTAATTGGAACCGGAAGGCATTTCTATCTGACTAGCAAATATTCATCTTATCTGTAGATAACTATGTCTGCAGTTAGGGAATGGGCAGCTTCTCAGGACAGAAAGCTTCTCGAGGTTTGAAATCAATTACACATCAGTTGTGATTACATATATATTTTCTGACTGGTGAATTTATCGAGTCCATGATCTGATCCAATCGAAATACGGTCTCACTCGTTCTCTCGCTCTTCCAGGCTGTTGCAGTTAATAATTTGGGGAAATTGAAAACTGCCACACAGATGATTGCATTAACCATCCTCTTGGCTACCAGAGATGGCAGGTCTTGTTTACTTCTTTTTCTTCTTCTTCTTTCCCCCCTACGTGATATATCTTCAGTATCGATGCCATTGAGTTTATCAGTATATACATTGATCGTTCCATTGATTTTTATCAAATTTATACATTGATCGTCTGGTTTAATTGTTTATGCAATTTTCTAACTTTACTGTACTGTTCTTTTCTGCAGTCTTGTAGGCGCAGGAGCTTTTGCTTATTCTGGGATACTACTGCTATACATTTCAGCATGGCTTGCCCTGTGGTCATTGGTTGTGTATGTGAGAAAGATATGGAAAGTGCTGCTAAGATAATAACTTACGACCATCAGTTTCATATTGGTTCCTACCAGTTATAGCTGAGAGTGGAGGACATCGTTTGTCACACGGATAGGTCTTTCTAGATTTGGACGAGAAAGGGCCGCCCAGTTGAGATTCTTTAGCATCAGAGTTAAATATTGCGACAGTTTTATTGTCCAGTAATACGAAAAAATATAGGTTGAAATAATGCTGCTGCTCTTACTGATCTTTTATCAGTGACCTCAATCAACGGCCAGCATTGTGCGGGATACAACTTACAAGTGGGTGGAAATGTTGTTCATTATTGGTGGCTTGATTAAGCAGCTTTCTAGGTATTATACATGTTATAGTGGTGGCTGGCTGATGCTCAGGCTAGAGAGTCTTGTTATTGATTGTTGGAAGTGAAAGAATAGCAATACCATGTCCTTCCATTCTTTCAGTTGACTAATATACTATAATTAGTGTGACAAAATCATGCAGAATAATAATCCTTCTTGTTGATTTATGCTCTTATATATAAAGTAAGAGGGTTTCAATATGTTAAAGGGGGGATTTAAATAACTATTGCCATTTAAAATCCAATTTACTATAATACTGTAAAAAAAAATTCAAACTTAGGTGAAAACAGCATCACCATCGCTGTTTTCAACTTTTTCTGCAAAATGTCTGCAGAAAACAGAGGTGGTGATGTTGTCTTTGACCGACATCTTTTTTTTTTGAATTTTTCCTCGAAAAAAAGCCGATACCATCATTTGTTTTTTTTTTGTCGAACCGAAGAGAAAACAGCGATTTCTGTGGAAATATAATTCTGCCCCCCGTTTTCTTCCTCTCACATTTTCCACCATCCCTCCACCTTCTTCTCCGGCAGAAAACAGGTATGGTCCTCCCCCTTTTTTTTTTCTGAAATTAATTAGAAATTATGTGTGTAAACATTTAGTATATTTAAGTGTAGAAAATTAACTTTAAGGGTTTAAACCATCGCCTTTTTTTTTTGTTTTTTGGGTACTTTTGTCGGAATTATATTTTGGGGGGTTGCCGGAAAAAAATTTTGATGATAGGGTTCTGCCGGAAAAAAAATAAGGGGGGAGTGTTGTCGGGAAATTTTCGATGACCGGAATTTGTTGCCGGAAAAAATTTCGATGACCGGAATTTGGTTGCCGGAAATTTTTTTGGCCGCCGGAAAAATTTTAAGAAATTAATTATTGTATCCTAATTTTAATTGTTTTTACATATTTTATAATCTTGAGATCGACTATATTTTTGGACGGACTATATTTTTTAGGTAAGTTTTTATATTATGGTTTTTTTTTAAATTAATTGTTTTCGTCAGTTTATATTTGAAAAGTTAGTATATTTGTTAATTAATACCCTTAATTTATTGTATTCAACAGACATGTCATCACAAAATATAGATATTATTGTATATTTTGGAGGACAAATTGTACAAGATGAGTTGACAATATCTTATGACCGTGGTCCAAATATAATTCATAGATTGTCTCGGATGACAAAGTTGGATGAATTGATTAGAAAACTATACCGATTGTTAAATATTGATAGTAACCGAGTTTGATTGAAGTTGTTCGTTAAGTATAGTTCCGAAATCATTCACGGTTAATACCAATAACTAGTGAGAATTTATGGTTTTTCTTTGATCCGATTTGTAAATTCCATTTGTCGATGTATATGTTGAAACGGAACAAATACAAAATATAGCCACATCGATATCGAAAGGAATCTGAATATTCTCAATATGTGTCCTTATTAAGAGATGAAAATATTCGGATATGGGGTAGTTAAAAGATATAACTTTGGAGGTGATTATGTTTAGGATGTTGGTGCTAGTTAAGCAAAAGTATAATCTTAGAGCTAATGTTGGACATGATGTTGGGGGTAGTTTTGTGCAACTTTAATTTGGGAGATCATAATGTTCATGATGAAAACGTGGATGTTGAAAGAATGCCGGATCACTTTCGGTGATAGCCACATGAATCAAGAACGTGTTGATTCGAACAATCATGTGACGAAGAATATGAAGATAATAATGACGATGATAATGATAGTGTAGGAATTTCGATTTTGATGAAATGTATAATGAACAAGGCCGAGAGAATACCTCACAACAGGATGAAGTCCCAATTCCTCCCGCCCGCACATGACTGAGATGGGCCGTATCGTCTTCGCCCTATCATTCCATTTTTAGTATGGCATATGCGACGAGATCCCTGTAGATTCTTCCGATGTTAGGTGGGGCGTTCATATTACGATCCCGAGAAAGGTGTGCTTGAAAAAGGAATGGTGTTTAAGGATAAGAAAAGACTACAAGTGTGTGAAAGATTATTATGTGCGGTTTGCAAGGCGAGAGTACGCGTCGTAGAGAGCGACAAAGTTGTGGAAAGTTGAATGTTGTCATAAAGACACCGACCTGGTATGTGATTCGAGTCTTCGAGCAACATCGAAACCAAAAATGGATTATGGAAGATTACAAGATATGGTGGTGACCACACATGTCTAATTAATGAGATTTCCATTGATCATCGAAATATGTGTAAAAATATGATTGCACGTTTGTTGGTGGGTAGTGTTCAATGTGATCCAGGGTGTCTTTGTCAAACATGCCCAACAAAGAGGTAAAGGAAAAATATGGATGGGAAATATCATATCACAAGGCATGGCATGGCTTGAAACGTGCGAGGAGAATGTTTATGGCACTTGGGAGAGTTCGATTAGAATGTTACCAAAGTACATGGGTGCTTTACGAGAAATGGAATCCTGGGACTGTTGTTGAGTGGGTTCATAGAGAGGTGGATGTGCGCGGTATCCGAACACTATTTTATGTGTTTTGGGCATTCAAACCATGTGTATCATCCTCGCCGATTCTCTTCTAAGCGAGATGAGCAAGGGGAACTGGGTTGTTGGTGAAGAAAACAACAGTGTTTCGATAATGACGGCTAGAGCTATTCTAAAAGGAACATTTGATTGCAACTTTAAATATGCAGAAGTAAGTCAACGAGTGAAACATCTTCAAGCTCGTTACACCTTGTTTGCCAAAATGTTGAGCACACCGGGTGTATACTGGGATCGCAAGCTGAATTTTGTGCACGCAACGGCAAAAGTCTGGGTTTCGTGGCACGTGGTAAATTAAATATTCTTATGTTAATCTACTGTATAATATTCAGTCTTTGTTCTACGTAAATTTAGCGACTCATATTTTTTTGTTTTTCTAGGTTGATGAAATCGTTACTCCAGATGTTTATATGTTAGAGGGAGAACCTTTATTTGACAAACTGGAAACACTTTTCAAGAAATCGGAGCCAGAGACACAATGCTCAAGCAATTTTTCGGCTCACCCTCCGCGTTACTTGCCACCAAAACCTAAGTTTGGAGATAATTTTGAGCAAGGAAGTTCTTCACGCCATGAATGATGTTTAATATTCCAGTTCTAGTACGATTTTAAATTTTGTGATTTTCAGTTGTTTTTAAATTATATCATTTAATTATGTTTTTACATTTTGTAATCGGCTTCTAGGGTTTGTTATGTAACCGGGTTGTAATGAATTTGCTATTTTATATTCCGGAAAATGGTGTATGCATTTTAGTGATTTTTACAAAAATATCCGAAAATTAAAAAAAAAAAAAACACAGATTGTATCTCTGTTTTGATTAATTTTTTTTTAAAAAAGTTGATTAGAAAACAGAGTTCCAACCTCTGTTTTCTAAAGAATTAAAAAAAAAACTTAAAAAAAATGCATTTAACATTTGTTTTTCTGCAGGTTTTCTGCAGAAAACCCAGAAAACAGCGTTTGTATAGCTGTTTTCACCTAATTTCGATTTTTTTTTTGTGGTATTTGGTTAAATTGATTTTTAAATGGCAATAGTTATTTAAATAGCCCATGTTAAAGTGACTGTTTAAGTTTAACCCATATTATGGGAGTATTTGCAAACACTAAAAAAAAAGTGATTTTCAGATTTAGCTGGAAAAAAAAAACAAATTTAAGTGTTTGCAAATACTAGCTTCTGCATTTGTTTCATTTAATTAGAATTGAAAAGCTGGAGAATGGTGCTTTTAAATATGCGATTTTGATTAGAGGTGACAATCTCTGACACGATATGATAACACGACACGAACCCGACCTGAAGTTACTGAGAGAAACGAATCCGAGACGAGGTTGTTGTTTGTCTTAAAACATAGTTATCTTATATTTATTTAATTTTTGATGTATTTTGAATATAATCCGAAATTGATCTAAAGTTGAACATGAACACGACCAGATGACCCAAATTGCCACCTCTAATTTTGGTTTAAAATTTTTACTCACAAATAAAACACATTTATACTTTTTTCACCAAGCAATCTCTTAACTTCGATTTTCTCCACAAACAAAAGTGTTTGCAAGCACTCCCTATAATAAGGCCAAGTATTCAGCCAATGCTAAGTTAAAATGTTAAAGCCCACAAATGAGCAAGATTGCAACTTTTCCCATAATCAACCATGGGTTTGAGCAACTCATGCAATTGTGATAATCTATCTCATCATTCATGGACTTGCAACTTTCATGTTTCTTTTTTGGTGGTGACGGAGTTTTCGCAATTTTTTTTATAAAAACATACAATTTCTTTCATATTTTTAAATTATAAAACAGGTCTGAACGAGTCCGACCACCCACATGGTCTGGGTTTGGTGTGGGTCTAGGTTCGGGTCCTTAAAAACCTTGACGTGTCCTTAACGCGTCAAGTCTCAGATCCAAACAAACCCGATCTATTGTCATCCTCTAGTTTTGCATCTCTAGTACAGAGTAACAGGCCATCTCCAGCAAAAAGTTCCACTGCATACAAAAAGTTTCCACTACAAACTTCTACAAACAAATAAAGTTCTTTAAACAGAAAAAGAGAGATTGGGAGAGAGAGCAGCAAATAGCAATTCTTTCAAGCAGAACCCATATCCGATACAACAAACACGTTTTTTCGATCGTTATCGACGAATAAAAGAGAAGCCCGCACACAAAAGAACTTAATATTAATATGAAAAGCATCAGTCAGTATTCTGTGTAAAAAGCACCCTATGCAGAAACAAAACTGAATATTATTCTAAAAAAACATCAAGTCAGTATTCTCTGTTTTCTCACCCCTTAACTTCCTTCAGTTTCATAAGCCAGTCAGCAGAAAGTGTTTTTTTTCTTTTTTTACCAAGATTTTCCGTCGGCGTCTTCCCGGCGTAATCATTAACATTATGAAGTGATTGGGTGAGATGCCAAAAAGGCTAACTCTATACATTCTTCTTATACGTCTTTCCCTTTTCCTATCGAACAAAAGAAGAAAAAAAAAAAAACGGGTTTTATGAGAAGCTATACTACGTATTGGAATCTCCAGGATTAACCCCACCTCCTTTTATTGAAAGAACTGGGAAGGAACTGCGATTACTCAAATGGGAGTCGAGAAAAAGAACAATCACTGTGATGTCGTCATGAAAATGTCTTCTCACTCCACGATCGATTTTTTTCAGGTCGGAATATCTCATTTCTCGTTTCTTTGCTGCTTCGTGCAAGGCAGCTTTGACTAGTTTTTTGGCAATGCCCTGAGAAGAAAGGAAAGATCTTGTCCATAAAGAAGAATATTCAAGGAAAATACAACTTTCAAAATGACACAAACATATATACACACAACTTTCGAAAATGACACAAACATATGGATAATTACAAAACTATCCTTGACGCGTAACCTAATCACACAGAAAGAAACCTACTTATATTTCAAAATCATAAATACCCTATTGACATTTGTTTCTATCTTACAAATTGCACCCTCATGAGGCGGTATTTGTTAGATAAATACGAACCTACGGCATTTGTTTCTATCTTACAAATTGCACCCACATGAGACGGTATTTGTTAGATAAATACAAACCTAATGGGGTATTTGTAATTTTGAAAGATAATTGGAGTTTTTTAGGCTAAACCTCAGGGGTAGGTTTTGTAACTATCCCCTCAAACATACATGTAACTTTCTAAAAAAATGACCCAAACATAGACATATACACCTACAGTCTACGGGAGATCAAGAAGGGAAAGTCATAATTTAAGTTGCCTTTCATGTTTTATAAAATGAGAAAACTTTACGGTAGACAACACCCAGTAGTGCCACAGGCAGAGGGCAAAATTGTTAAGCGCATTAATAAATAATTCACAATCATCTTAACATGCAGTAAAAGTAATAGATATTTCAACATTAATGCATGTTTTTTGCTTTTTGTCATGCTTCTACTGTGAAGCAATGTACTGCATAGCATTTAAACCTATAAGAAAACAAATAATTAATTAATAATTTTATTATAAAACTTCGAGCTATCTACATAAATTATAGGGATAATTACAAAAACTACCCCTCAGGTTTGGGGTAATCACAAAAAAAAACCCAGAGAAGTTTCAAAATTAAAAAAAAAAACTCAAGTCTTATTCTACCTTAAATGTATGGGGATAACTGTAATATTGTACAATGTAAAGAGAATGTTTGAAATGTTTTTGCTTATGAAGGGGGTAAAGTGATACCAAATCAAATCTCAAGGGGAATTTTGTAATTTTCAAAAACCTCAGGTTTTTTTTTCTGTAATTACCCAAACCTCAGGGGTAGTTTTTGTAATTATCCCTAAGTTATATTCTTGACATCTTTTTCAATATTTTAGCAGGGTTGAAAGAATAAATCCACCCAAAAAAGAAAAGAAAAAAGAAAAGCTCAAAGTAACATAGAAATCGTACATTGCGTGGAGAGGTGTGGACAAGCTCAACTGCCTCTTGATTGCTGAGGTGTTCCCATAACCCATCTGAAGCAAATATAAGAAATTGATCCTCAGGAAAAAGTTTATGAACGAGTATTGATGGCTCGGCCAATAGGATTGGTTTATGAAAAGGTTCGTGAATTCTGAATTTTTGTAACAAAGGCTCTTTATTGAACTCCGCTTTCTTCAAGTAAGCATCACCAATTGATCTCGAAACCTGAGATGGAACTTACACTGTATCAGCAACATAAGTAAATAGAACTTAACGGCTGCATTATCCAGTCACAAAAGAAAAAAACTTTTTAATAAGCATTTTTATTGACTAAATATCATAATTGCACTACAGTAGGTCCAGGTTGAAAAGCTCATCAGAGTATCGGTGTCACAACTCATTTTATCAAGTAGTCATAACTTAGGATGAGTTCCGACTTTCGTTGAGAGGGCGTTGCAGTCATTGTTACTTTTAAGTTTTTAGCTAGATCCATTTTGATTGGAAATAATTTATCCTCAAGTTCTCAAACAGTCGAGGCGTGGTAATTAGGTTTGGCAGTTTACCGAAGCACTTTGAAATGCAAATGATTTTACAAAATTTTCTTTGCAATAGGTTAACTAAGCAAGCTTTTCCCCACACCAAAAAGTGAGGAAACAGACTTATTGAGCGATTGGAAACAAGAATTGTCTGGGAACATTTGACTAGAAAGGGTGAACGGAAATCAAAATTCCCAGAAAATACAATACACTTACTTTCACTTTTTCTCCCACCAATCCAATCTACTCATTTTTTTTTAAAAAAAAACATCAAATAAACTTATCACTATTACACATTTTCTATCAAATTCCACTATTCACCCACACATTTCAACTCACCAATCATATCCAATCATTATTTTACTTTTTCTATTTTAAATCACCAATCATATCTAATCATTATTTTACTATTTCTATTTCAAATCACCTTTCATCATTACATTTTCATCTCATATCCAATCACATTATCAAAATTTATCTTTCTTTTTTCAAAAATTCTTTTATTGCTATTCTCTGTCTGCTTCTCTTTTTTTCAAAATGAGAGGATATCCAATCGCTCCCTTGCAATCCTACCTCACCCAAATTGTGTGTTCGTGTGTGTGTGTGTGAGAGAGAGAGAGAGAGCGGTATATCATGAGAGAGCTATATCATGCAACTGCAGTCTTATGTATCAGGAGCATATCCCTTCTTCCGTACACCTGCATATAATATGACCGCCCCACGTAGTCTCATGTATCAGAAGCCATGACTTGGTAACTAAACAAATGACTGAATGAGGGCAACTTCTAATTGGCTAAGAGTTAAGGACTTCTTAGATATAGTGTTTTGATTTGTTTCCAGCCAAGTTTTATGCGGAAGATAAAAAGGCTTAGGAATTCAGAGTGAAATACATACATATATATATGTATGTATTTTAATCAGCATTTATATGTTAATATCAAAGCGGTCATCCAAGTCACCCATTTAATCCTAGAAAATACAATTGATGAACTTGAAACAACAACGCAAAAAAAAATTTTCTTCATGAAATAAAGATAACTAGTATTTTAACCAAATTAGTGAAATGCAATATGCCAACAAATTAACACCAAACGAGACTGAAACAAGACGTCACCTGAATAATACCCTTTACTCGCCAAACCTTGTGCTTTAAAACAACAATCTGAGGATCATCAGGATGCAATAAGTGCAACTCCTCACGAACGGATTCCAAACTTGCATTGTGTTCAGCCGATAATTGAACAGCTTCGACTTGTTTATCAGCCTTTTCTAGTCTTCCTAACACCACCCTAGAATCTCCCGCGTTTCCGATGTATAACAATCCATTGCATATAACGCCCACCAAACAACACGATCCCACAGTAGCAATTTGTGGTCTCATTTCCCATTGCTTTTTAACCATCGAAAGAAATTCTTCCTCTGTTGCCAAATACGCATTTTTTATAACATCAGCTGACATTTCCTGATTGTCTGATGTAAACTCTGCATCATGAATAGCTGTCAAGTGAGTAAATATATGCATTAGCAAATTAAAAATTCCAAAGACGGCTTTATTAGACTATACACCTAGATGCTTATATCTAAGGGTTAATTGCACTTTGCCCTCCAAACTATAGTGTTTTTCGCACTTTGCCCACTGAACTTTGAAAATACATATAGGATAATTGTATTATGCCCTCTGAATATAGGATTCGTTGCACTTTACCCCCCGAACCAATCAAAAGTTGACATTGTCAACTCATTATAAGTCCGTATCAGCTCCCAGGGGGTTAAGTGCAAAATGTTCTAAGTTAGGCATGCAAAAGAGAAATTTTCAATGTTTAGTATGCAAAATGCAAAAGTCACGATAGTTTGGCGGGCAAAATACCATTATCCCTATCTGTAATCTCAATTCACTTGGAATATAGAGTCGATGACTAGGCATGACCGAAATCAAATAAAAAAACACATCTTTTTCAACACTCATAGACTGATAAAAGCACTGTCAACATCCTGCATTCCACCCCAACTAGGTCACAAAATTATCCTAATCACTATTTCCCCAATATAAAGGCATCATTAATTCCAATCTGATACTAGGAAATGTTATTCTCACAATTGTTTATACCGTATTTCAAACTTAAAAAGCTTTTTATCATCTAATATTCCTCTTCATACAAAGTTTGACCTCAGAATTTCAATTCTATAATTGCTCTGTTCTTCAATGAAGTCCACAAAGATCATCCGTGCCGTGAATTACATGTGAAATAACTGTAATTGACCTAATATCTAAATAGAAAACACAATTAGAACTCAAAGTATCATCGATAGAACACATATATCGAAAAACGGAAACGAGCCAAGGAATAAATTATGTAGCTAGAGGGAGAAGCATTTACTCTTAATATTTTCGAAAAGGCGACTGTTTATAAACCGTGCAGCTTCTGGACCAGCATGCCCATCATAAATTCCAACAAACGTCCCTTGAGGACCGTAATCAACGGAGCTCATTGGCCCCGACTCGAGCTGGCTCTGATCTTCCAATACATTATTTGCTTGAATTACTGCCATTGAAAATTCCCCATGACTATGGTGTCCTAAATCTTTGTACCACCACAAACCATCGACACGACCGCTAATATCATCCCCTCTATTGCTGCAATTTTCGCTCCGATTTTCTACTGAAGGCCTCCAACAAGGGGTTACAAATCTTTTCCATGTGGTGGTCACCATGGCCTTTTCAGATGATTTATACCTACAACCAATGTTTATCTTTCATCAACCCTCAATAGCAATAAACATAAATTCACAGAAATCGATTTCTCCACAACTCGGAAAAGCAGTTTCTAATCCTATTTCATCCCTAGTATCAAAAACCCACATCAGAATTTCCAAATTTTAAGCAATGGTCAACCAATGCAGGCCCCACCAATCTGTATTATGCACCAAAAATAAAATAAAATAAAAACAAGAAAACAACTCAATCAATCGATTCATCACATAAACAGGATTATCCCAGCATATTTACGCACAATTAACAGAAAAAAACTAAAGAGAACACATTCTAAATAAACAAAATAATATATAGACCACAACTCATATCCACATCCAATTAAAAATAAAAAAGAAAAGAGAAAAGAGAAAATAGGGCACCTAAAATCAGAGCCGTTCAATCATGGGGAAAACAAACCCATTTCAATATCGAATCACAAATCAAAGGATTTCAAGCCGCCCAAAATTGTTTAATTTTTTTTTCAGTACTGTTGCAACCCAGCAAATAGATCAAGAGAAAAACCAAGAAAAAGAGAGAGAAAAAAAGAAAAAATGGCCCTCTGATGGGCATACAGAGAACATATAATAAATTACTGGTACTGAGAATATATATAAAAAAAAACCAAATTCCAATGGGCTTTTTTTCATTTTGTTGCCGGTTTCAGAATTGGGTTTTTGGGAAATTCATTTGGCAATATAAATTCATTTATAGGACAAATTCCAGAGGGGTTCTGACTTTGACCATGAACAAACCACCATTTTAGGCAACTTTTTCTCATCTCTTTCCTTTCTTTTATTTACTAAAAAAAAAAAGAACTAATAATTAGAATGAAAAGAAATATTCGTTTCTTTATCAGCACACTTTCTACCATATTTCCATGTATATACACCACGTATATTCAACTGCTTATCATTCGGGCACACAGTATAAGACAGTTATAATAACTACAAATAGTAACACGGCTGCATCACGCTTTGGACTTCAAATCAAATTAGTATAATTTTTAAAGAAAATAAGAAAAATGGTGTAAAATAGATTATTTTTTTTTGCTTTGAAGGAGAGAGGAGAAATGGGGTGTGTAAATGAATCAATCTTTTTTATTTGATTCGACATTCGAATTCCTATATTAATATTTGAATTCAAAAAATTAGAATATGAAACCAAATAGAACATTTATTTAGATTGTATATTATGTGAATAAGAAAATGCAGGGTGGCCACGATTTCGGTTATTAGGAATCGGAATTGGAACAAGAGTCGCACAATTTTGGTTCCAAATCGGAATTTGATTCCTCCACGGTTTCAGCTACGGTTTAACCGACACTCTCTGTGATCTCTTTTGATATTTTTTTTTTAAAAAAAAATAATTTATTAATTCCAGTTAAAAAATAGAAAAAGAATTGAACTTGATATAATAATATTAAGGTGCATATGTATTCTCTTAGGGTATAAATGATTCAAAGTTCACGTAGCTCGCTTACAATATTTAGTTTAGACGTGTCTCATGCGATTGTGAATATAAAATATTATAATAAATATTTAGCATTTCTTCTAGCATATTTTCACCCAAAAAATAAAACTCGTCGGTTTTAACCTTGAAAGCGACAATTTTAGTTGTCGGTTCTACGATTTTTTAGACTAAGGAACTGTAAATGGAACTGACCTACACTGCTCGGTTCGGTCTTGGAACTGAGTTCTGGTCAACAATTCTGATTTCGGTTTGAAACCTGGTTTTGGTTCCATTTGACTGAGCACCCCTATGAATATGAATGTCATTATATTCGATTCGAGTATTCAAGAAAATATTCAAATTATATTATGTATAGTTATATTTGTACAAATCACTCGTGTATAATCTCTATAAATGTATATATATATATATTTAATATATATGTGTGTGTGTGTGTATTTATCTATGTAAATCATAATATATAATAAATATGCTGGAAATAAACTTGATTTAATCCAAATAATATTAGGGTTGAAGAATATTGAGTATAAAATTTAAAAAGAGCCCGTTAAATATTATAGCCCAATAAGCCCAAGTTCTAGAAATTCTTTAGAAGTGTCTTGAGAAAAAATATTTAGATACTTTAGAGAAGAACGATTGTAGAAAACTCTAAAGTAATATTTATTTTGTTAGATTATTTTGATGAAAGAATTATAGCTGTTAGATAAAAAAACATAGCCATTGGTTAGATAATTGTTTTAATATAAATAATGCTTGATCATTTTATACCAAACCAAAATTCAGAAGAATCAAGAAAATACTTCATCTTTCTACTAAGAACACACCTCTTACTCGTATATACACAAATGTATTTTCAAATAAGAATAAGTATCAATTTTCGTATAGACACACACATATTTTGCGATACGAATAAACTGTTAGAGATGTCACGCCTTGCCCAAAAAAAAAAAACTTCCAACAAAAGAAATTTTTTCAATCAAATTAAATCTTTAACGATGGAATATTTAAAGCGACAAGTAAAGCAAACGAACCAAATAATAAAGAGGATGTAATATTTATATGCACTCGACAAGTAAATTTACCTATAACAATTTTTGATTCTTGATAGTAGATGCACCCTCTTCATATAATGCTATGTTGGGTAAACCGTCGTTGAATGCTTTCCAGGTTGTAGTGTCGGTGTATTATTTAAAAATGAAGTTCCCCGTAGGGAAGGAGGTCGGTGAGGTTGGCGGGACCAATACATGTCGAGAAAATTATATGTGGAGAGTATTCAAAAATCGGACAGAGGAAATATTTTCAAGGATGATAAAAATAAGGATAAGATAATTAAACTTGATGAGCCGATTGAGCATGTACAACCTAACGAGAGATTATGGTAATTGAGCTTGTGGGAAGACCCTGATAAGGTCACCAAGGTCGGGAACGAAGAGCTGGTGGAATTTTTGAGAAATAATATTGATGTGTTTGCTTGGTCATCAAAGGATTTGGTAGGGATTGATCCGAGTATAGCCGAGCATAGGCTCAATGTGAACCCCCTCGTATAGGCCCGTAAAGCAGAAGAAAAGAAATCTTGGTCCTAAGAGGGACGCCATAATCCGAGCTGAGGTGCAAAAGTTATTGGATGCTGGGCACATCAAGTAGATTCAGTTCCCAGAGTGGTTATCTAACGCGTGCTAGTACCGAAAATGGAAAATGATTGGGGATGTGCGTGGACTTTCAGGACCTGAATAAGGCTTTCAGAAGAAGGATCGTTATCCATTACCCAGAATCAATCAATTGGTAGATTTGACCTCGGGTGCGAATTGCTCTGCATGATTGACGCGTCGCAGGGCTACCATCAGATCAGATTGGCGGAGGAGGACCAAAAGAGGGTGAGTTTCACTACCTCTTTTGGCACTTTTTGCTATGTGGTGATGCCATTCGGGTTGAAAAATACGGGAGCCACATATCAAAGGTTAGTAGATAAAATGTTCGAAGGACATCTAGGGATGAACATGGAGGTATACGTGGATGACATGCTAGTCAAGAACATGACAGCGGTGGATCATGTGAAGGACTTGAGAGAGACATTTGATACTTTGAGAAAATATCGAATGAAGATCAATCCTAGCAAATGTGCTTTTGGTGTGAGGTCGAGAAAATTCTTAGGGTATATGGTGACGGATAAGGGTGGCAATCTCTGACACGACATGAAAACACGATCCGAACTTAACACGATATAAGTGGGTTAGGGTCAACCTATTTATTATTCGGGTCATGATCGTGTCAGACCCATTTAACCCGAATAATAAATGGGTCAGTTTCGGATTGACCCGAAATGACCCACTTAACCCATTTAACCCGCTTAAAGAAAAAAATTCTAATAAATTCTACTTTGATATTTGGTGATGAGTTAATTAATTGTCTTTTCATTAATATTTGCATCATAAATTTTTGTTTTCCCTTGAACCTTAATTGTGTTTTTTATTTATATGTTAACATATTGTAGGAGTGCAACTTATTAGGAGTTTGTCTATGTTCTTGGATGCCTAATCTGATAATCCTTATATCAAGCCAAATTATGATTTACATATTTGGATTGTAATTCATTATATTTTTAATATTCTATATATAAATAGCCTAAAATCCCCATTTTATCATAATAAATAGATGGTTTATTCAAGGTTGGAAAATATACAGGTCATTTCGAGTTGGCCAAATTTGTGTAATTATAGTGTTTCAACACGACCCGCGAACCCGAACACAACTCGAATTGCCACCCGTAGTGACAGAGAAGGGAATAGAGGCTAACCCTGAGAAGGTCAGAGCCATTAGAGAAATGGCACCATGGATGCCAAAGATGAGCATTTTACAGTTACTTTTGTTGGAATTTTGGTTTGAAGAAATTGGACGTTTGGAACTTCTCAAAACCAATTCCGGGTGAATGAGAAATTATGCTACAAGCTAGCTACTTAAAACCAGAAATTGGTATGAAAAATGAAAAATGTGGGGAAGGAGAAAAACTCAATCCCATATAAGAGAAAAAACCAAATATTGCTCTATTTATAAATCTCAACTTGGACTTATGGATTTGGGCCCTTGGGGTACCAAAGTTTTGAGAGGGGTGATGACATACATGTTTGTGAGTTTGGTTCAAAACACACACGTGCGCCGCCACCGTCGGTCCGGGCTTGGACAAAATTTATTTGAACCCTTTAAAATTAATTAATTATTTTAATAATTAATTAAATACCTTTTCCAACTGGCAAGGTGGTGCGTGCGCAGGCACCGGGACGATCGTATTTGTGTAGTGCACAACGCACACCTGGGCAGTGTGCGCGGGCGCGCACTACGAACAAAAACTTTTAATTTCACGTGCGCATAAGTGCACGGGCGCGCACGTCCGAACTGATGCACCTATTCGAGCAACCAGGTGCATTTTTTGCTGTAGACATGTCTTTTCAATTCAAAAGACGATCGTTTCCATAAGACGCCTTGATGCCTATAAAAACAAAGTCCCTGCAGATGAAGTAATACACGAAATTAACAAGATAAAAATCGAGTCATTATCTGCATTCAACATATTGTTTTGTATTCGTTCTTTAGCTTGAAAACCTTAAACACTTGTGTTCACTGTTGGTTCGACTTTTGCAAGTGCTGCTAAGTCGAACCTGTTAAAGTCGTTATATCTTAGAGACGACCGCTAGAACCGTAAGCACTTCGTAAACGGGCAATTTCGTCTTGCGAAGACAATATCCAATACTGGCCTCGACTTAAACCTTGTCCAATTTTTCTGTCCAAACACTTAGTCTTTTTCTTGTAAACGATACCACCTGAACAACAACTTTAATACTACCAATAGATTTTTTTGTAGGTAAACTGAATTTTCTTATAGTGTTGGAGTGGTTTGGGTTGATGAGTTAGGGCCACTAAAGATAATATCACGTAAGCAATTTTATCTCTTAAACTTGATACTATTCTTAATATTGTATTTTGTATTTTTTTTACATAATGTATAAACAACTTGTATAGATAAAATAAAATATTAAATTAAGTTTGAAACAACGACAACCTCGAATTGTGGGAATAAACTGAGGGGTATCTCGTCAATAAGGGTCGGCCTGTTCCGATCCTGCCCTAGTCCTAAAAGACCCTAACCTTTAAGGGTTAGGGCTAAAAAGCCCTAAAGTCATAAGGGCTTGAAAAATTTAGGCCCAACCCTAATAGCTCTACAGGGCTAGGGTCGGGCCAGGGTTGGTCCTATAATTTTTTATTCTTTTTTATTCTTTTGATAAAGTCATACCACCCTTGTAAATTTAATATTTCTATTCATATCAAATACTAATATAACATAATCTAATAAAACTTAAGTAACAATCAATTAGATTTCTATAGACATGTAAATTTTGTTGGCCAATTAAAGATTGCCAAATATCAAATTCTTGTAAATCAAGATTTATCTTGATTTATTATTATCTCTTTTGATAATTATCACAATTTGTGATTAAATGGATAATATTAAATCTTGAAGGACCAATCAAATTAGAGTCCTCACCATAGGAGATATCCAAGAATCCCTCTCCTACAAGTATAAATAGGGGTCATTCTCAAGGAATTAAAACACAATTCAAAGAGAAGAAATCCAAGCAAGAAGGCGGTGGAGGAAATTCTCTCAAGACAAGAAGAATATATTTTAGGAGATCCACGGTGTTCAAGGCGAAATTCAAGGCGTTTATCGCGGAGTCCACTCAAATCACGGCGTTTGATTCGGGAATAAGCTTTCAAGCCCTCGAGTTAACGTTATTGAAGTCAAAACCATCTTGGAAAAAGATCAAAAGACAATAAAAATTTGTGTTACAAATTTTTGGCACGCCCAGTGGGACTATCTCTACCTCTCATCTCTTCTCTTCAAATCAAATTCAAATAAAGACTCCTTGATACGAGTATAAACTATTAACATGTCTCAAATTTAAATGAATACTCCTTGATACAAGTATAAACTATCAATATATCTCAAATTCAAATGAAGACTCCTTGATACGAGTATAAACTATCAGCACATCTCAAATCCAAATGAAGACTCCTTGATATGAGAATAAACTGCCTACAAATTCAAAAACTTCTTGATATGAGTATAAACAATCTACAAATTCAAGTACTCCTTGATATGAGTTTAAACTATCTCTATGTCCTAAGTCCAGCGAAATATTGTGAGTTGATCATTGGATGAAAGAGTTCGAGACTAGTTCACTTTTCACATTCGCCAAAACAAATGCACGTGAACAAGTCTCGAGGGGGCATTTGTAGACATGTAAATTTTGTTGGCCAATTAAAGATTGCCAAATATCAAATTCTTGTAAATCAAGATTTATCTTGATTTATTATTATCTCTTTTGATAATTATCAAAATTTGTGATTAAATGGATAATATTAAATCTTGAAGAACCAATCAAATTAGAGTCCTCACCATATGAGATATCCAAGAACCCCTCTCCTACAAGTATAAATAGGGGTCATTCTCAAGGAATTAAAACACAATTCAAAGAGAAGAAATCCAAGCAAGAAGACGGTGGAGGAAATTCTCTCAAGACAAGAAGAATATATTTTAGGAGATCCACGGTGTTCAAGGCGAAATTCAAGGCGTTCATCGCGGAGTCCACTCAAATCACGGCGTTTGATTCGGGAATAAGCTTTCAAGCCCTCGAGTTAACGTTATTGAAGTCAAAACCATCTTGGAGGAAGATCAAAAGACAATAAAAATTTGTGTTACAATTTTTTCTAAATAATTTTATGAATTAATAAAATAACATCAACAATCTAATATTCTAACAATCGAATCATGGATTTTAATATTATGTTCCTTCATATTCATCAATTATAATTTGTCAGGATTAAAAAATAACTGATAAACGAGATGAAAATTTAGATTTAGTAGTATTATAGGTATAAATTTAAATATAAATCTATAAAATACAAAAAAATATTGAGAAAAACGCCCTAAGGGCCGGGCCGACCCTATCCCTAGCTGGCCCTCGGGCCAATTAAGGTTTGGCTAATTAAACAACCATCATGTTATAAGGGCCTATGAAACATAGGCCTAACCCTTTAATTTTTAGGGTTGGGTTAGGGTCGGCCCTTAGGGCTGGGCCCTTATTGACATTTCTATAGAGGGCCCCGGAGGGGGATGTGTGTGGAAGCCGCAACACTAAATTTACGAAATTGTCACCCTTAAATGTTTGGTATATATTAATTATATACCATAAGTTTACTAAATTTATGCCTTTAAATGCTTCTAAAAAAAATTACGCCTTTAAATGCATTACCAAGACCTCTATTTTCTTTTTTGGACCCATTAGACTAAATTTATTGGGTTCTTCCAAATATTATGGAGATTTAAAGTTTGTAACCCATTTTCTTAGCCATTCGATTTTGATTTATATATAATTGATACTCATCACCTAAATTGCGCAATTTTTAATTTCTCTTTAGCAATGTTATTGTTGATAGACGTATTTGTAGCTTATTTTAAAAGCCAAGTTGAGTAATAGGAACTAGGAAGTTCCAATTAATGAGACCTGCAAAAATTATGACATTTTAAATTACGTATATTCGTGTAGCCTATTTGGATGGATGGGTAGAATAAACTATGGTCAACCTCATCAATTGACTTTTTTATTTTTGTTGGCTACACATCCTTAGAGATAGAATGATATAAACACTTGGGTTGGATGCAGGGGTGTAGCCAGGATTTTCATTCAGCGCGGTCAAAAAAAATTTCACTTCGGTGCGGCATTTATCGATTTGAAAAATGCTTATGTTCTTGCAATTTGCAAACAGGCAACAATCATAATTCATAAACAATTGGAATATACATAAATTCATAAAAAAAAAAAAAAGCAATTGATGTTGATTATGATTTAGGCCCAACTGCCCCAATATCTAACTAATCACCACAATACTGTACATAGACCCAATATTTCTATGTTTCTGCAATTTTGCCGTTGAAGCTTGAAGTTCATGCCAAAAATTTCGAAATCAACGCGCAACCGTCCAGGTCAATTCTCTAATCTCTATCTCTATTAATGCTAAACTATTGAGATATAAAATTGAGCACAAAAGCCTTAAACCCATACCTGGTTTCTTGATCTTGAACAGTGAAAAATTAGCCAGAGAAAACCCTAGTTGATTTGTAAATTTTATAATTGTGTTGTGTGTTGAATGGGGCAGATCGAGACTTTCAGCTCCAAGACGGGTAAAAGATGAAAGATAAATTGGGCTGTTAAACATTTGAGTGTTGTCTTTTCTAGACAACCAATAGAGTAATTTTTTTTATATATAGGCTGGGGTCCAGTCCAATTCAGTGCGGTCCACAGACCGCACTGGGCTCACACAAGCTACACCCCTGGTTGGATGGACGATTTAGGGCCACTAAAGATAAATACCATGTAAGGAGTTTTATTGGGTTGAACTTTATAGTAATCTTTATTAAGAAATAAAATTTTATTCAAATGTATGAGTAGACACATGAGTGAATCGGTAAAGTAAAAAACAATATATTAGATTAAAAAAACATTATTCTACTATAAATAATTCAAATTAAGTTTGCAACAAAGACAATCTCAAATTGTGGGGTAAAACATTTACTTATGATCAATTCAATTGGTGATGATATATAAATGAATAATTAATTTACTCCAAACCATTGTTGACTTCAAAATTAATTGATTCATTTCTCTACTTTAATTTATGTTTTATGTTGTTTGGCCCTCATATTCTAAGAATTATGAGGTACTTTTGAGCAAGGAAGTACACATTTTTATTTGTATATATGATCCGAAATTTCTTGTGGGATACTACATTAGTAAGTTTTGACATGTACTAAGACAAATATATATGCATGATTGTCAATCACACACACACACACACACACGTGTATGTGTGTAATGGAAATATGATGTGTTTCCCACTTATGTGTGAGGTCTTGAGAGGAAGATGCTAGTCAAAATTGCTCATGTAGCCATGTAGGCAATATATGGAGAAAGTTTTTTCTTTTTTTTTTCTTCTTCTCAATATTAAACTTGTATATTAGTTAAATGAGATTAGTCATCATGTCTAGTTTTATGGTTGATGATATTGAATTCGTATATAAAATTTTCAAAATTTCCACTCTGATGCATGTACTTCTTTTCGAATAAATGGATTGATATATATTCGGGAACTGATTGTATCTCAATTAGTTGAGCACTTGTAACTAAATCATTGATTTGGGATCAAGTATCACAAGTCACCCATCTCAGGACCTTGTATTAAAAAAATGGATTGATAATCATTATGATATTGATGAGGGGTAGCGTTCATCTTCTTCTTCTGAAGGGTTGATAAATATTATGTATATATGGGCAGATTCAAAAATTGATGATAGTGAGTTAGAAAATGAAAATTTTCAATATCACAAACGATGTACAATTTTATTTCTACCAATAATCATTGAAGTATCATGTTTTGCCCAGTGAGCTTTAAAGGCATAAAATTCATCAATAATAGAATCTATAAATGGGTTTGGGATGTGGGTGTTGGGTAATTGTTTAAATAGGCTTACATAAACTTAAAAAAAAACTATAAATGATTGGACTGAACATTGGTGAACTAATTAATAAATGGAGTTAAGCTACTATTATAAATTAAAAAATTGCACTTTATGTATGAGTTTTAAAGTAGCTAGGCAACTTTAGGCCCGAGCTCAGCCCGGGCCTAGGGTTCATCTTTCCATCTAGGTTCATCTTCCCATTTATATATACACATTCAAGTCTAGATAACAATAATGCATAACCGCAAGTTGATAATCTCAACGACATATTTACTTTTTAATGCTATACGTCCTATATATAGCTTCCATATATTAACCTCCGAAATGAAGACAATTTAATGGTTTATTTATCTGGTTCTTATCCAAATACATAAAGTTCTATTTAATGTGAGATTAATTCCCATCGTGGTCCAATATTGCACTTTTTGGTCATAGTTATAATATTCAACATATAAAATTATTAAAATGTCAAATTGCTAAAACGACTGAAATTAATGAGGTGACTAAAAATGTCAAACTGAACAATAAATCCATCCATTGAACTATCTAATGACACTTTTAGTTTTACCCAAAAGCCAATTTTTGTTCTTCTTTTTTTTTTTTTTTTTCGAACTGTAGCACTCACAAAATCTAGCAGGTCGGCTCCTCCAGACCTGACTAAGACAGACCTACCAAATGGGCTAGACCTTGCCCGCCCAACATAGCACAACTAATGCCATATCAGCTAGTCCCCCATACTCTTGAGCAAGAGGGTGATCAAGTATAATTTTCTCATAGGGA
The DNA here is from genome assembly GCA_016081115.2 of Rehmannia glutinosa. NCBI lineage: Eukaryota > Viridiplantae > Streptophyta > Magnoliopsida > Lamiales > Orobanchaceae > Rehmannia > Rehmannia glutinosa. The sequence goes on from JABTTQ020001049.1 coordinate 227,479, forward strand.
CTTTGTCTGAACTTTGAAATTGGACTTATTAGAGCCTGGGCGGCTGAGACCAGCCCAAAATTTAATGGATACGCTAGCAAATAATATGCCGCTGTCTGCAAAAGCCTAGCCGTAGGAAAGCCCACCAATAAAATTCGGTTTGGGTTTTTATTTCGTCCAGTGTTTTATTGCTATGATTTTGATTTAAAATTCTGCATTTTTCAAGGCCCATTTATTGTAAACCACTTGCCACTTAATAATCGTATATGACTTTTTCTTTTTGTCCATCCTCAATTCCTCGTATAATTTTCTCCCTATAAATTGATTCAATGAAACATTTTTTTTCTAACAAGAAAAATAATTTTATTAATTAATTCAAACTATACAAGACAGAAACAAATATCTTAAAAACCATATAGGACGAAACTATGAAAAGATTCATATCATCAAAGTTAATAACAAATATTGGCTTAAAGTCTACAAATTTGAAAATTATATAGTACCTAGAATTAATACCTGTGATTCCAGATCTGCGGATTTGCTGAAGACCGTAATCTGATTTGTTATACATGTCCTACGAATCAAAAACTTGCTTGTTTGAATCGTCCACACAAGAAAAAGCACCGCACCGAGATGGTGATAAACCAAGCGCCATACCAGATGGCGAAATCACAAATAAGAAAAAAACAAACGTCTCACCATCCAGATCTATGTGGGAAAACCACTTATTTAGAAATAAATTGATGAAAAAAATATATAGATGGGGAATTTGAAGCCAAAAATTACCCCTTAATAATGAAAAACAAGAAGATAAACAAAGAAGGATATAATTTGAAAGAAATGAGACTATGGTATTTTTTGATTCAATGAAACATAAGAAAAATGTTTTCACAATCTTTTCTTGTCGCTATCCGTGTTGGCTTTTCCAGAAATATAAAAAGTGAAATAAAAATGAATACTTTAATATAATTATCTTGTTTTCGAGTTATTTGTTCGTCTGAATATTTGATATAATTACTTAATTAAATGAATTTATTATGTAATTGATTGTTATATTTACGAGTCGTCCATATTGACAGGGGTACATTTATCTAGCTAAGGACGTATACAATGCACTAAAATTTCAAAATTTATATGGTGTTTTAGATGCTACGCTCAATGAATATACAATTGGTGCAATATTTACACTCCAAATGTTTTATTTTCTTGCACATGGGCTGAAACTGATGCAACTAGTACTGTACTATACACTGAATGTAGCATGGATTCTATTAATTGTACAAGGACTTTTGTACATGATCAAGAATTGATCCGTGTCCCGTTACTATGGAAACTAAAAATAAGTGTTTTTCAGTTTTTTGCTTAAAAAAGGCAATTTTTAGTGTTTGCATATATCAATTTCTGCTTCTAATTCTGCTTCATTTAATCAGAATCTAAAAGTAGGGAGATGGGTCTTTAGATTAGATTACATTTCGCTTCTAGTTTAAATTTTACAAATAAATAAATATTTTTACTACATTTTCACCAAACACGGTCAACTTCTCATTCTCAACTTTTAATTCTATTTTCAAACACTACCAACTTCTGATTCCCAACTACTTCTACTTCTGCTATAATAAATCACTTCTTCTAAAAGTAGAAGTTTTTGCAAACACTCCCTATATTTACCACCTCCACGTTCTTTTCCCTAATATATATACATATTATTTTATTTTTCTTATTTAATGTCTTCACATTGCATGCTATTAGTAGCAAGCATCGATACATCCTTTTCACCAATAGGTGAACGTGTTTCATAATTCTCATACCTTATATCTTGTCTGTTTTTGTCTGTGTCTGCAAATACAGATAGATGTTTAGATCCAAGGTATCTGAACAGAAAATAGCATAGCAACTAATTAATTAAATAATGAGTTATGTTGCCCCCAAGAGTTGGTCTGACACTAGTGAAAGATCAATATAGTTCGTCGGCATCACAACAAAGACTTATGTTTAGGGATTTCAATTCACCGAATAAATCAAGCTATATATGCATATCACTAGGGGTGTAAACGATTCGAGCAGACTAGAGTTTTAGCCTGTATGTCAAATATTCACTTAATTTTATACGAGCTCGAGCTGATCATCTCTCTTCATATTTTAAAAACTTTGTTCGTCTTCGTTTGATAAAATTATTTAATGTTTCAATTTGTTCGGAAAAAAGGCTTCTGAATGCGTTCATGTTCATTGCATGCATCAAACAATAAACAAACAAACAAAAATATATTTGAAGAGTTTGTTAACAAATTCAACTTTAATTCACATGTTAATGATAAATTTTAATATTGTAAATTTAATTTTTTTAGATTATATTATACAACAATATTAGAATTATACATGTTTAGTTTTTTAATATTTATATTTAATGTATACATAAAATTTTAATTTTAAAATTAAGCTACATGAGCTTGTTCATGAACATTTTATAAACGAACACTAAGCGAGCTTTGTTCACAATCTATTAATAAACGAGTATACAATTGTTCAAACTCTGTTCGTTTATTACACAAGCCCTAAAATTTGTTTTATGTTCGGTAACTAAATAAATGAACGATATCCGAGCTTGTTCACGAGTTGTTTGTCAGACTATCTATTTATTTACAGCCCTATAACATATCACTATTCAAATTTATTTAAATTTTTTATCTAATTCCAAAAAAAATGTATTCTAATATTGATTTAGTTGTTGATGAAATTAGATTTGAATAAAGTTTAATTAAATCAAACATGAACCCAGCTCGAATAGGTCAATCTATACACATAGATGGAGCCACAGTGGCAGGTGTCGATGGTCGTCCCTCCTCAACCATATAAAATCTTTGGAGGTAATGTAAATTATATATATAATTATTAAATTTAATTTTGTCCCGCTAAAAATCTAGCTAGTATTTCTTCTTCATCCACTGTTTTTCCAATAAAAAAAATAAATCCCTCCCCCCAAATTATATTTCTCGTTCGATCTATCTATACATATTTTGTTATTTTCTAACTAATTCAAGTCAAATGCAAATCTTACCGAACAAAATAATATGTTCTTGTAGTGTTTAGCAACTTGAACTTAAATGAATTTTTAACGATTGGACTCGATTTGAGTATAAAATTATTCAATTTATGTTGTATATATATATATATATATATATAGTTCGTTAATTAGCTAGTCATGATGCGTATAATTTGTGAGCCATTAAGAGTGTTAAGTCAAATTAATAAAGTGAGAATCAAAACTCGTACAGAGGAATGTGAAAAACTTTACTCAATTAGTACGAAATTAATTTAAAAAAAAACATGGTTACATTAAATAAAAATGCAGTAGTTACTCTGGACACGTCATTTTCACGAGGCATGCAGTATTAGTAACCAACCAGGAAAGGAAGAGTGGAGCATGGGCGGCAAAAAGAGTCAAGGCCGGTGCTGTACGTGCAGGGACGGACCCAAGGGGGGGCTGGTGGCGGCAACCGCCCCCCCTCGTCTTGCGATTGAACCCCTATAATATATTATTTAATAAATTAATATAGTATATAAAAATGTAAGCCAACATATTTTGCCCCCCTCCCCAAATTTTCATGTAATTTTGTTATAAAAGCTTGTATGTTTTATTTTTATTTATATTAGATTTGATTTTGCAGAGCTTAGGTACCCAAGGTTTCAAGGAACCTAGAGCAATAAATAATATATATACAATCGCGGAGATAAGAGGAGGCCAACTCGGGCTCTGACACCCTCTTTTTTTTTTTAAAAAAAAGGTATTTTTTTAAAAAAATTAGTTAATATTTATGTGTATTTTTTAGTTTTTTTTATCGGCCCATTCCAATTTCAGTATCGGCCTACCCTTAATAATTCTAGATACGCCATTATATAATGGCGTATCTAGGATTATTACTGAGTGGTAATGATACAAGAAAAGAAATTGGGTGACCGATAAAAAAATACAAATAAATATTAACTAAAAAATATTTGAAAATTTTTACCTAGTAATTTTTTTTAAAAAAGAAAGGAGGGGGCCCGGGTTGGCCCCTATCTCCACCATTGATTGTATATATACATATATAAAAAAAACTTCGGGGTCCTCGCCGGAGGGCCTCCTGTGCGGCGGCACCATCTGCGCCGCCTCAAGACCGCCCCTGGATTTCGCCCCCCCAAGAACGAATTTCTGCGTCCGTCCCTGTGTACGTGGTTGATGGACAATATTACTCACACATGCAGTCAAAACTTCTTCAAACTTAGAATCTTGATTTCATTCTTCTCAATATAATATAAATATGTATGCATGGGAGTGTTTGTAAAAAAAAATTCTCCTTTTAGAAGAAGTGATTTATGTATGAGAAGTAAAAAAAGTCAAGAATCAGAAATTGGTTGTGTTTAAAAATAGAATCAGAAGTTGAGAGTATTTGGTGAAAAAGTTAGAAAACTGTTTATTTGTTTGTAAAAGTTAAACCAGAAATGAAGTAGAAACTGACATTTGCAATTACTAAATATTGTGTAGTGGTTAAATGTTAGTTAGACTTAACTAACTTCAGTTAAGCCTAACCGTTTCTGTTAGACTCCTTAACAGACTACAGTACTTGTATAAATTGATCTCACATCATCTAATAACATAATGAAAACTTATGCTACTTTTCTCTAGTTTAATATCTGTTATGGTATCCAGAGCTGGGCTCTTTACCGTTCGAATGAGGTGAGATTTCCAATCTGTTGCTTTTCTCTACTTCGATCCTCTTTCACGCTTCTGCACGAATGTCTTCTTCAATGGCGATAGTCTCTACGATTCCTCACTTCAATTCTCTGTCAATTCGCCTTGATCGCACAAATTATAATTTTTGGAAGATTCAAGTGTTAACAACTGTACGAGCGCATGGCTTTGAGGATTTCCTTTTTGGAAATTCGTCACCTCCGGCGAAGTTCGTTGGTGCTAGTTCATTCGCGAGGGTTGCGGAATCTGACATTAATCTAGACTATCTTATCTGGATTCGTCGTGATCAGTTTCTAATGAGTTGGCTACTATCATCTATTGGAGAATCCATGCTTGGTCATGTGAGTCGCTGCTCGAGTGCGCATGAAGTATGGTCTATTTTGGAGAAACTTTTTGTTACTCAGTCAAAGGCTAGAGCTATGCAGAACCATGAAGAAAGGAGATCTATCGATTGATATGTATATCCTTAAGATGAAGAATCTTGCTGATGATTTAAATGCAGCTAGTGTAACTATCACAGATGATGAATTGGTGTTATATATACTCGGAGGATTAGGTGTTGAGTATGAATCTGTTGTTGTTAATCTCACCACACGAGTTGACTCTATTTCTCTACAGGAAGCTCAGTTTGTTTTACAAACACATGAAATGAGGCTTCAAAATACTCTATCCAGCAATACTATTGTTGCACATTCAAGTATTGTTCAGGCTACAAACTCTGATTCTGTTGCTTCTGCAAATTATGCTCGGTTTAATGGAAACTTTCGAGGTGGTGGTAGGTTCTCTCGAGGTAGAGGCAGAGGAAGGAATGGTCGTGGAGGTTTCTACAGGTCCAACAATAAACCAGTTTGTCAATTGTGTGGCAAGCCTAATCATGTTGCTCTTAAGTGTTTCAAACGGTTTGATGTTAGTTTTACTGGTGCTCCTGAGCCTGTCTCTGATCCTCCACAGGCTTACTTTGTTGGTGTTGATTCTACTACTCCTAATTCTGATTGGTGTCTTGATAGTGGAGCCACTCATCATGTGACAGCCAATATGGATAATCTCACTCTCAATGCATCCGACTATCATGGCTCCAATAAGCTGGCAGTAGGTAATGGTTCTACTCTTGCCATCTCTCACACTGGTGATTCCTATCTCCCCTCTTTCATTCAGTCCAAATCCCTATTTCTTAACAACATTCTTTATGTCCCTCAAATCACCAAGAATCTTCTTAGTATATCCCAATTCACAAAAGATAATAATGTTCTAATCGAGTTTCATCATGATTGTTGTTTTGTCAAGGACAATTCCAACAAGCAGCTTCTTCTGACCGGAGTGCTTGAGGATGGGCTCTATCACATTGATTTCACTCATCTTAAGACCCTCAAGTCTTTTCCTAAGTCCTCTGTTTTGCATACTGCTTCCAATAAGGTTGTTGGTTCTAAGTTTGCTTGTATTTCTAACTCACGCACTTTCTTCTTGTAATTCTTCATTTTTACCCATTGCTTTGTCATCGGCTTTGTTGTTAGTAACATCGATGTAAACATCCGGCATAATAAATTGGGACACTTGTTGTTCGCTATTCTTTCTCATGTGTTGCATAATATGAACATTAAATCCTCTCTATCCTCTTTGAAATTCCGTGAAGCTTGCAAACTTGGTAAACTTCATAACATGACTTTTCTCCTCAACCTACTAAAACCTCTCGCTCCTTTTCGACCTTGTTCATTCCGATCTCCGGGGTCCTTCCCATGTTCCATCTCTGAGATGGATATAAGTATTACATTCATTTTGTTGATGACTTTACCAGATACACTTGGATTTTTCCTCTCAAATTAAAATCTCAGGCTGCCAATGTATTTTAGCAGTTCAATAATTTTGTTGACAGACAATTTAAAACCAAGATCAAATGTCTTCAAACTGATTGGGGGGTGAATATAGGTCTTTAGTTCCCATTCTTGCAAACCTGGGAATCAAATTCAGACATCCTTGTCCTCACATGCATCAACAGCATGGTCGGGCTGAAAGAAAGCATTTACATATTATTGAAATGGGCCTCTCTTTACTTGCTCAAGCTCACATGCCTCTTAAGTATTGGTGGGATGCCTTTCTTGCTGCTGTTTTTATTATCAATAGACTCCCCTCAGCAGTTCTTCAATACACTTCCCCATATCAATTACTTTTTGGCAATTTACCAGACTACTCTTATCTCAAAGTGTTTGGTTGCAGTTGCTACCCTTATCTTCGCCCATATCACAATCATAAGTTTCAATTTAGATCTGAGAAGTGTCTATTTCTTGGTTACAGTTCTTCTCACAAAGGCTATAAATGCCTCAGTTCATCAGGGAGGTTGTATATAGCATGTACTGTTGAGTTTAATAAAACAGAATTTCCTTATTCTCAGATATTCCAATCTATCTCTCCTCCTGCTTCAGCTTCTTCCCCATCTGTCTCTACTTATCTTCCTATACTTCCTCTTCCTGCTCACTCATCAAATTCATCCACTTCCAACCCCTCTATACAACCTTCCTCATCTTCATCTCCTTCCTTATCTCCTCCTGGTATTCAACTAAGAGTTGAGCTGCCTCCTCTTTCTTCTTCCCCTGGATTGTCTAGTTCATCCTTCTCTCCATCTCCTCCTCTTGTCCCTGTTTCTCTGCCTTCTCACTCTATGATTACTAGGTCTAAAAATGGCATTAGTAAACCAAAAATTTTCTCTGTTGTTTCCTCCCCTTCTCTTGAGCATGAACCATATACTGTTACTGCTGCTTTGAATGATCCTAGGTGGAAGGATGCTATGGAAGCTGAGTTTAATTCTCTAATGGCCAAGAAAACATGGTGTCTTGTTCCCTATACCTCAGACATGAACATTATTAGCAACAAGTGGGTGTTTAGAGTTAAATATAAGGCAAATGGTGATGTGGACAAATTCAAGGCTAGGTTGGTTGCTAGAGGATTTGAACAAACAACTGGTGTTGATTTTCATGAGACCTTTAGCCCTGTGATTAAACCATGCACTATTCGCTTGATTTTTACATTATTTGTGACCAATCAATGGAGTATTCAGATTGATGTTAACAATGCTTTTTAAATGGTGATTTAAAAGAAACAGTTTATATGTCTCACCGAGGGCTTTCGATTCTCTCCATCCTACATATGTTTGTAAACTTCAAAAGGCATTGTATGGTCTCAGCAGCCCCCAGTGGCCTGGTTTCTCAAGTTAATCGGATTCCTTTCTTCCATTGGCTTCAAGCAATCGTGGTCGACTCTTCTCTCTTCTACCAATCCTTTAATGGTGCTCAGATGTTTATACTTATTTATGTGGATGATATTCTGCTCACTGGCAGTGATTCCAAGCAAATTTCTAGTGTTTTCAGCTTCTAAATGATCATTTTGCCTTAAAAACGCTGGGGGAAGTGGATTATTTCTTGGGCTTGGAGGCTCATAGATCACTTTGTCAGTTCTTAGTCAATCCAAATACATTCATGATTTGCTTGTTAAAACTCATATCTTTGGATTGTAAACCTTCTCTTACTCCCATCAGCACAGGGCACAAGTTATCTTTGAAGGACAACAAGGAGTTTGATCAGCCTTCTCTGTACAGGAGTGTTGTTGGTACACTTCAATATTTGACTCTTACTAGACCTGATATTGCCTTCACAGTTAACAAACTAAGCCAATTTCTTCATTAGCCTACTATGCATCACTGGCTTACTTGCAAGCATTTATTGAGATACTTGAGAGGAACCATGTCTCTGGGAATTATGTTTAAACCATTTGCTCAGTATGCTTCTCAAGATACTCGGATGTTGATTGGGCTAGTAGTGTGGATGATAGAAAATCCACCGTGGACATTGTGTCTTCTTGGTGGTAATTTGTCGATATGGAGTGCCAAAAAGCAAAATGTTGTTTCCGGGAGCGATCTTTGAGAGTGAGTCTGAGTCATTGGCGATACTACATACTACGATATCGATATCGTTTGGTTCTGATCACTATTGCAAGAGTTGAACATTCCAACCGAGCAATCTTCCATTATCCGGTGTGATAACATGAGTGCGGTAAAGAATGGCTTCAAACCGCTTTTTCATGCTAGACTAAACATATAGAGATTGATGTACACTTTGTCAGGGAGAAGGTGTTGAGCAAGGATGTTGACATTCGTTTTATTTCCTCTGAAGATCAACCGACTGATCTGTTTACCAAACCTTTGTCTTCTCATCGATTTCAACTACTCTGTGCTAAGCTACCTTTGGCTTCTGCTGCTACTTTGATTCAAGGAGCTGTTACTTAGGTGGATAGTTGGGGGTGTATTGTGTAGTGGTTAAATGTTAGTTAGACTTAACTAACTTCAGTTAAGCCTAACCATTTCTGTTAGACTCCTTAACAGACTACAATACTTGTATAAATTGATCTCACCTCATCTAATAACATAATGAAAACTTATGCTACTTTTCTCTAGTTTAATATCTGTTACTAAAAAATAATATTTTTTCCAGCCAAAAGCTAAAAATAACATTTTTCAGTGATTGCAAATACTCTCTTGTATTGCTAATTTTCAATAAGATTAATGCATCATCAATTGTGTGAAAGAGATATGAAAGTCCTATAACTAATTGAAGGGATAATTTAGGGGGAAAAAACTTTAGGTTTGGGTAATTACAAAAAAAAATATATAATCAAGAGAAAATTCAAAATACAAAAAAAAACTTCTAGGTTTGTTTCATGAAATAAAATAAATATATAAAAATGAGACAACATTAATAGTTGTTAATGAAACAAAATTGGATTCCGATGACGAAAAGTGGTAGTGGGAGTGGACAGTGGTCACGCCGTGTTTGGTTGTTTGTTTGTTTATTTCTTTGATTATTTTCATGTGCTCTAGGCCCTGAGAGACAGTATTATGAGTCTGATTAGATAATCCCAACAATGACGTGTGACTGATGAATGAAGCCCACTTTTTCCAATTGCAACCTTTTTCATCACATTGTTGTGGAAAACATGAGTCCCTCTTTCATCTCATATACCATTTTTCAGCCATATATACATATTGGACGGACAAAGGATATAAAGAAAAGGACTTCTTTCTTTCCAAGCATTATTTGGAAATCAATTGATTTTTTTTTTAAATATTGGTCTCTCAATAATCTTTAGGTTATATTCCTTCATTAAAAAAAAAACAATCTTTAGGTTATTTTTGAATAACTACACTAAGGTACTACTTTCTTGTAATTCCATGCTGGAAAGCGGATGAGATCTTCTATTCCAAAACCGTGTTTCATCTCATATTCCAGCATTAATGAATTGTAAAATTAAGGAAATAAATGGAAAAATCAATAAAAAGGGAAGTATATATATATATATATATATATATATTGCATGAATTTGGCTGATAGATTAACTATAGATAGATAGATAAATAAGTATAGAAACCTACTTTTACAATGTAACTATATTTTACCGCTAATAGTCTTTCGTATTTTACCGGCACATCAAAAACACTATGGAAAAATATGAAGAAAATACAAGAGTTCGGTTAGACAATAGAGCATGAACACATTTGACAGGAAATTCAAGGGTTTTGTAGGAAATATACAAAATGAAGATTATTTACTTAAAAAAAATTAAAACTACTAATGATATTTTTTCGAGAAAAAACTAGTAATGTTATTTTTAAGTTTTTTTTTTTTTTTTTTAAAATTCTTGGCAGCACAAAAGCGCCATGCAAAAACGGCTATTCCCCCCACCCCACCCCGAACGCCGTGGTCGAATTGATAAGATTTAAGATCTTGGTGAATTACATTCTGCTAAATGAAAAATAATAATTTTGATAATAAATGCCAACACTAAAAATAGAGAAAAATAAACATATAATTTAGAATTCTATGATTATGACCGTTGGTCCATTTTTAAATATAACAACATTTGATAAAGATAGAATTCATGACCACTAAGAAGGGTGCTTCACTTTCTTTTTCAATAGTTTGCTAAAAAATAATTAATCAATCTCCACTCGAAAATCAATCATTTCCCAAATAGTACCACCAATCAATCTTGCTTAGGCAACACTACTACTGGCGTAAAAAGTCACGCCTAATAATCGTGGGTTCCATCCTTTGAGTGGGCCCCGCTAAAAAATGAATAAAGTTACTCTATACTCAATTTGAGATCGATAGTTAAAATTTTGTTTGAGTTCATTCGTTAACATAATGAATCAAACTTGAACATATTTTCTTGTTCAATAAAATTAAAAATTTGGCTCGAGCTCGATACGATTAGTAAAAATATAATAAAGTATGTGTAAAATAATCAAGCTAGCTAACTTGAGTTTGATTTGCTTTCGGCTCAAGTATGTAAAACTCGTTCAAACTCGATTCGATTAATAAGAAAACCAAATTCAAACTCTAGTTTTGAAGCTCAATTAAAATCCAAATAAGATCGAACATATAATATTGGATTTTACTCGATTCGTTTACTCCTACTTTAATTAAGTGCGAAGGAGGGGTACACGAGTAATAATCACTCTTCTTTTTCCATTCTTTATGTTCCTCCCATCATCAATATTCATCATTATCAATCATAATTCATAGGGACATATTATCTTTCTCATATATTATTAATTGGACTCATAATCTCAATTCTCAAATAAGTCTTCTACTCAAATAATCTTATTTTTAATTAATTCAATACATTTATCCTTACAAACATACTTTGACTGGATCCAACTGAGTGTGGGAAAAGTGTTGGATTAATTTTGGGCCCACAAAGCCCAACCGCCAATTCATCACAGGCCTTGAATTTAAAGCCCTCGTGCAACAATTTCATATCTTTCAAAGGAAGACCAGGGGGTGGTTCACAGCCATCCACGTGTCCTCTAATTATATTCCCCCAGCTAAAAACATGTAAGTATAATGTAAGAACTCTCTAAAACAAACTTTTATTCCATATAATAAATGCAGGAAAATTTATTTTTTATACTGGAAAAACAAATGATTTTTATATCACATAACGAAGAACTCAGTATATCGCTCGACTCAATATAATTAGTTTTTTCTAATAATTTGGTTGCCTTTATGCGTGTGATTTCACACAAGAGCTGGTAAATAACTGGGTTGGACGAAGCCATCGGTCCAACAGAGAAAAGGGGGAAAATGTGTTGGATCGGGTCGGTTGAAATCCAGTTGACCCATCCATCTTTTCCCTTGGCCCATACCAATCCAACCACATTTTATGTCTAATTTGTATCGGACCACTCGAAATTCGTGCTATTTAATTGGGTTGGACCAAAGTAGACTCGGTCCATTTAGGCACTAAAAAGAATTTTTTTATCTCCCCTAGTATATCTTACAAAAAGGAAAAAAGAAAAAAGCAGAAATGAATAGAGACTTCTGGATAGAAATTGAATGGATAGCACAATAAATATTTTTACTGATGCACAAAAAAAAATCAAATTATTGCAAGGAGTTTTACTCTTTTACAATCTCAATTAAACTCTTGTCAAGGTGTTTATTTCCTTCCCCCCAAAAAAAATGTTTATTTCTAGCTTTGTTAATATACGACTGTCTAATATAAAAGCAATATATTTTTTTACGTTTGAATAAATACAAAATATTAACTTCGATACTTCATATTCTTAAGATCACGCCCTTTGTTAATAATGACATATCTCGTATCTATTAAAAATCTCGTTACATGCAATTTGAACTTAATAAAGTGAATCATTAGAGTTCAAGATAACCACTAGGGTTACCCCAATGGCCACGAGTATTACTTGTAATGACGAGGCTCGGGTTAGAGCACCTGCAATGACGGGGCCAAAGTCTTTTTTTAAAAAATTAATCATTAGGATTCAAGATATTAAGCAAGAGATGTCATCTTCGATAATTATGTTGGTAGTGAGGCCATTTTTAATATGTATTACACCATTTGTGCCAAATCTGAAATCAAATTATTCTTAGCCCGTGATGCAACACTACAAAAATAAAAAACAAAACTCAATTAAAAAAAAAAAGGTATTTGAAGAAATTATAATACATAAACCATCTTACCATTTGTTTATTAGCTGATCAGTTGTTTTCCTCCTTTTGCTTTTTATTTTTGTTTATTTGGGTGCTATTTTGTCAAACATTTATGGTTCTTGTAGAAAAATTAACTTTTATTTGATTTTGTTTTATATTTGCGCGTTGCAAAGTTTTGAAAACAAATCAAAACAGCTCATCTAATTCCAGAATCAATTAATAAGTTGTTGATCTAATAACCAATCTAATGAGTAATGGTCGGTCCAATTTCTAGATCAACAATTCACCATTACATTCATGTATATATATATATATATGTATGTATGTATACATATATTAAAAGATAACATTGCATTTTGACTTTATTTCATTTAATTTATTTGTATTATTTAATTATAACTCTATGCATGAATTCAAACATAAAAATATAATTATTATATTTTGTTTGTTAATCTTTTCCAATGAAACAACGGTAACTTGAATGCATATGTTGAGAGCCGTTATTTTAAACATATTTTACTATAACAATGATTAGATAAAATTATTGATAAATACTCCTAATTAATTTCTTTTGGCCAAACTATTTACTCCTAATTGAAAAATCATGATGATTCGTTTCATATATTATGTGATTGCAGATTATTTTATGATGGGGTCACAAAAATATAAAAGAAAATAAAAAACAAAACCTAACGCTTTTGGAATGATGAACGTCATTATAGCCTATAGGAGTAAGATTATTGTATTTTTCTTTACAACAAAAAATTTGTTGTATTTCAAAATTAGAGTTGCATCATTATTAACCACCCTACAACTAGCAGTCTAGCACCGGAGCTAAAAAAAAATTGATTATAATTTTAGAATAAAAAAATTAAAAACCCAAAAAAGAAATCTGAGCTTTTCAAAATTTTGAACATTTATCCAAAACTGTTAGCTAATTCAAATCAAACCAAAAATAGCATAGTTTAATCAAATTCCGTTGTAGTTTTTGAAGAATTTTATGACAATTTGGGAAAATGGATTGCACTAGCCGTTTAAACGATGGAAAATGGTGGAAGGTGGTGGGCCCACACTCTCGTGGGTCGGTGAAAGCGAAACCCAATATGTGGCCCAGTGGACGGCCCAATTTCCACTCAAATTAAATTAGCTAATCCAAATCATATACCATAATTAGTAATTATTACTTAATCTCCCCCCACTAACATTTCCCACTATAAATATCCACCTTCCCTTTTCTCTCTCTCTCTCTCACAGTACACTCTCCCCCACCGCATATATACATACAACACTCCTGTATCTACACATTTCAACCCCCTTTTTTTTTTTTTTCTCTTATCGCCGGAAAATGACGAAGGATGTGGCGGAGCACGGGTCGTATGGGTCGAAGGACTACCACGATCCGCCGCCGGCGCCGCTGATCGACGCGGAGGAGCTGACGAAATGGTCTTTCTACAGGGCTTTGATAGCTGAGTTCATAGCAACTCTACTGTTTCTGTACATCACCGTGGCGACGGTGATAGGGTACAAGAGCCAATCGGCGGCCGACGCGTGTGGCGGTGTGGGGATTCTCGGCATTGCATGGGCTTTTGGTGGCATGATTTTCATTCTGGTCTACTGCACCGCTGGAATTTCTGGTCAGTTTTTACTTCTTTTTTAACTTTAGGTCTTTTAGTTGGTGAAATTTTACCTTTTTGTTTTTTTTGTTTTTTGATTTTTTTCTTGGTAAAAGAAGGTTGTAACTGTGAGTTTCCTTCTGTTTCCAAATTATTTTTTATTTTTTGTTTGGTGATGTTTTGTCAGACATTTATGGTTTTTGTAGAAATCTAACAATAATTTATTTATTTATTTGCTTATTTTCCACTTTTTTCTTGAAAAGGGGGGGTTACAAATGAAAAAATAAAAAAGGATTCATCTAACGTCACCCATACTATGGGTGACGATTCTTGCGTTCGTGTGTCACACTCATATTTTCGTGTTATCTATTTTATTTAACAAGTGTAATTTTAATTAAATTTACAATTTTTCATGTCATGTTTCGTGTGTTATCGTGCTTTATTCTGTCATTTTTCTCTGTAATTCGTGTTTATAATTGTGTTTTGCCTTGTCGTGATCAAGGGAGGAGCCAGGAATAAATATGAGGTGGGCCGATACACGGAAACATGGTGGTCCGATACACGGAAATCATAAAAATTATAATTAATATTTTTTAAAACAATGGGGGTATCGGGGTCTTGAGTGGCCCTCTACATCCGTCCTTGGTCGTGATATCGTGTCGTGTCACTTGGCACCCTACATGACACCCCATATCCCCACTTCATAAAATTCATTCCATTATACAAATCCATCATTTTTTCTTTTTCCCTTTTCTTTCTCTGTTAAATTCTGTATCTTTGAAGAAAGGATGATGTAAAGGGGAATTAAAATGCTTAATTAATTTCCAATTTTGTTATGTGTGTTTTACAGGAGGTCACATTAACCCAGCTGTGACATTTGGGCTTTTCTTGGCCCGAAAAGTGTCGCTGGTGAGGGCTGTGATGTATATGGTGGCCCAATGTTTGGGTGCCATTTGTGGAGTTGGGCTCGTCAAGGCCTTCCAAAAATCATTGTACCAGAGGTACGGCGGTGGCGCTAACGGGCTTTCCGATGGATACAGCACCGGAGTTGGGTTGTCGGCCGAGATCATCGGCACTTTCGTCCTTGTCTACACCGTCTTCTCCGCCACTGACCCCAAGAGGAGTGCCAGAGATTCTCATATCCCTGTAAGAATTTATTTCATACATAGACAAAATAGTATGTGAACTTATTTTATTACATTATAGATTAATTTAGCTTATTTTGTTGGTAGTATTTGTTTGGCTCGATCAATTTTTATTTTTTGCAAGTAAATTATTGCAATGTACATACTTTTACGACACATCAATTCTTGTTTCACACTTTGATTTGTTATATGGTTTAAGTAGTGTTTTGTGTGACAATTCAAATATGAATAAAAACCCATAGTAAATGGAAAAATAATAATAAAATTTAGTAGTCAAATTAACTTAATACTAATGTGGAATAACTTAGACCATTAATTACTCATTGTTTGTGAAAATGAGCTTGTACACATGTCATTCATCCGATACAGTTGAATAGAAACACGGAATAGGAAATCTCAATATAATAGTAATACCCTGTATCATTTATTGATATCAAGCACCAGGTGAAATATACTTCTTTTTGTCCATCTAAAACCATATAAAGTGATAATGTGAACGTGAAATCGAGTCATGAAATATGCGTTACAACTTGGGCAATTGCAAGAAACATGTGGTGGTTGCAACTTTAATGAACCATGCTCAAAAAGGGGATTTGGAATTTACTACCATACATGAACCTTATGCACAGGGCAAGGGCCCCCCAAAGTGCCCTACAATCCTTTAGTAGATGTCAAAAAGATTACATTTTGAGGACATGAAAATATGTTGTCCTTTTGCTAATTACCACATTCCCCATACATTTGCTTAAATTCCCCAAGAATGGTTGGAAATTGTTCTTGTATGTGCAATTATTAACTTTTGTATGGCAACAATGTTGTCTTTTGGGATAATCACACTCAAGTATATATAGCATTATTGATACTACATTGAATTCAGCTAGGGATTAGTTTTTAGTATTTATCTCGTCTCGACTTGACTTGTTTGTACTATGCCACCGCCATTTTTTTGGAGTTACTATTGTAAATTGTGTATTCGACATAATTTTTTTTTTTTTACATTAATGTACTAATTTGAGAATATTATTTTCGAATACTAGGTATTGGCACCTCTTCCAATTGGATTTGCAGTGTTCATGGTTCATTTGGCCACCATCCCGATCACCGGTACGGGCATCAACCCTGCTAGGAGCCTTGGAGCTGCAGTTATCTTCAATGAGGACAAAGCTTGGGATAAACATGTATGTTCCACACTCCAAAATACTTATTACAAATACATCAATAGTTTTTAGTAAATCACATAAGCTACCTTTAATGTTTAGTTAATTACAAGAAAACCCAATTATTTTTTAAAATTACAAAGACCAAAATTGGTACCCTTTAGCGGGGTACTTGTAAAATAAACACAAACTTGAGGGGTGTTTGTAGTAGTTCAAGGGAGTGTTCATAATTTTGGAAAATAATAGATATTTTTTTTTGTAATTTTTCTTTCTTTTTTAAACCCTAGTTGTTAAAAGTATCTTTTTTTTTTTAGAATTTTTTTAATAGTATTTTGAGTTGCTCCAATTAATTTTATTTTCATATTTTTTTGGCAGTGGATATTCTGGGTAGGACCCTTCATTGGTGCAGCCATTGCAGCCTTCTACCACCAGTTCATTTTAAGGGCAGGAGCAGTTAAAGCCCTTGGCTCATTCAGGAGCAGTGCTTCCCATGTTTGATAAAATTTGTTCCTATGATAATTGTCCAAAAAAGAAACAACCCTTTAGCTTGTTTTTCTTTTTTCATGTTTTTTCAAGCAGGAGAATATCATTTTATTTTAATTATGAATAATCCTTTTGCTTTAATCTTATTGTTGTAAGTTAAGTTTTTGTGTATGAGGTTTTTCAAGCTCTCACCATCCACAATATTCTTCTGTCAAAAAAAAAAAAACCATCCACAATATTCTCCATTCAAATGTCACTAGTGATGGAAGAGTTACTTGAAAATATTGGTAATGTTGATAAATTTGTGGCTCTGAAGGGGTAGCTTTTTTCGGCTCCTTTTGTTTTTGTGCTTGAATTTGATATCTACATTTAGAGAATCTTTCTTTTCTTTTTTAATACTTTTACTCGAAGAATATACTAATTCTTTTTGTTTTTTGATCCACTTTAATTGAACTAGTTCATGCGTCCATAAATTTATATTAGCCATCATGCAGCTTTTAAAAAAGGGATTTCAAGAGATTTGGACAAAATACTAAAAACGAAACTGATTTCGTGTAATTACACTAACACTGACAGTCCATTTTAGTATTTGTCAGTTAAAAAATAAGTCGAAAATAATGAAACGCACTTCTGTGTTTTGCTCGTCAGAGAAAAAAGGGGGGAGAGAATAGAAAAAAGAGAAGAAAAATAGAAAAACTTTTAGTAATTTGAACCGTACAAATTATTCATTCAATAAATACAAATGGCTTAATTGGGGTTGTTTCTCCACAAGTTTCTCTTTTTTCCAAATTACAAGACATAGTTTATATACTATGTTGATTGTACTTTTGAGTACCATGTTGATATATTAATAATTGTTAAAGGACAGTGAATATCCTTAATGGACAGTAACACACCACATAAGTTGGCATACCTTTGGCATAAAAGCACCATACATGTGTACTATCAAAACTAATGCTTATTCAGCTTAACACATGATCCAAGATAACTAGTTATGAGGTGTACTCATATTTGTTTAAGTGTTAATGCAGACAACTGTCTTAATCCCCCTCCCCCCCCCCCCCAGAAAAAAAAACCCACCACCCCACCCCACCCCCACCCGACACACACACACACACATATATTATAACATATGTATCATCTTGCGTTCCAAATATCATCTTTACACGTCAAGTGTATTGATGGCGTTATTAATTTACACTTGATGTGTAATTAAAATACTTGAAATACGAGATGAAACACACTTTAAAATAAAGGAATTGAACTCTAATTGAATAACGGAATAAAAACCTAATTGAAAATATTGGATGGATATATAATACACGTCCTGACATCCGATCAAATTATGATTAGAGATAAGAAATCACCCCATGCTAACTACAAAAATGCGGATAGAACTCACGTTAAAAGCTAGTTGTTAGAAAAGTTGTTCAAAGGATTATAAACCCTACAAAGAAATTTACTTTCAACGAGACAAATTTTATACTTAACAAACGACTCATTAACCAAGTTCTCTATAACAAATGATAAACTCTTTAACCACTTCTCACCGGTTACCATTCTTTCTTTTTTAACTACCATGTCACACTATCTTCGGGTGCGCACAAAGTAAATCTCCGGACTTTACACAATAACATGTAAACATTGGCATTTTCGAGTGGCGTGATGTGGGGCTTTACCCCCCACCCCACAAAAGAATAAGAACTTTTGTAAAAACTCTTTTACTCCATGTATATTTTATATTTAAATATTAATTTTTGTTCTTTAAATATTTTTTTTATTGATTTAGTCTCCAATATTAAATGTAGCTTCGCCCGTGCATGCAAACCGTTCCAGCCAGATACATTTACTAGGTAAAGCCATGCATGACAATAGCCTGTAAACCACATTACCCCAATAAACTGTACTAAGCAAGCTATTTGCAATAGACTCGATCGAGTAATGCTGAAGTGAGAATTCAAACTTTAAACATTTCGACCTCAAAAACTCACCCTACACCATGAGGTAGCCCCACAATTCATTGAACTTGGGCACGCAGGTTTGATCTGTATCTGAAATAGGGACTGTTGGACATAGGTGCACAGGTCCAGTTTTCAAACTGCCTAATAAAGACAATTATCCACAAAATCCAGAACGATTCACGCACAGACTCAAATTGGGATGGCCCCTACCTATTATAATAACTGCTGTAGAGTAAAAACTAGCTTTGAGTTCTGAGGTTAGGTAACTCAATTTTCACAAACTTATTATATCACATTAGATGGGACACGTATACTGAACTACAGATTTAATAGCTGAGTTGATAATTCAGTAGAAGAAAGTTTCAAAACCAACTCTTGTCACACATGCAGTAGGGGTTTATTTTAAGTCTTGCTGAACTCGCAAGTACAAAAGTAGCCTATTAATGAGAGTAATTTGTAAACTCAAAGGGGGTATTTACAGTAACTTCAGAGGTATTTGTACTAATTTTTATAATTATCCCTATAAAAGGATCAGAATAAAAATGTTAAGAAAACACTACTTAACTCAAAGCAAACAAGCTTCAACTCCTATAAACCAAGGAGAAGCCACCTAGAGCCTAGAAGTGTTGGTTTCTTAAAAAATTAAAAAATAAAAAATGGTATGATTTCTAAGAAGTAACCAAAGTTTGCTTGAAAGGTCTTGATCTGTTGATCAGAGGAACCAAAGCATGAGCAACCCAAATAGGCCTGCAAATGCTATTGCATTAGTGGTTAAATAAAAAGAGAGGACTGTTTGTAAACAATTAAGAAAAAAGTGATTATCAACTATATAAGCTGGAAAAAAAATCACCTTTTAGTGTTTGCAAATGTCAATTCTTGCTTTTACTTATGCTTCATTTAATCAAAATCTTGTATCTGGGGAGGGTTTCTGATTTTGGAAAAATGTTTTTGGTAATTTTATAGGTACAACAACAACAACAAAATAAGCCTTAATCCCACTATGTGGGGTCGGCTATACGGATCATATCACGCCATCGTTCATAGGTAATTTTATAGGTAAAAATAAGTTTTGCTTTTATATCCTGAAATTTGAAAATATAATATTAGCCTACGAATCTATCCAAAATTCAATTTAAAACTGTCTTCAATTTTGAATTTTTAAGCTTTTAGCTTCTATTTGCAAACAGTAACCACTTCTAGTTCTCAACTACTATCAACTTCTGCTACAATAAATGAATAAATTGCTACAATAAATAACTTATTCTAAACTCAGAAGCGTTTGCAAGCACTATCTAAAAGACAAGTCATACATTACAATACATATCAATAAGAAATTTCTCAAATTTCCATATACAAGAATGCCAAACTAATTAGGACAACAAGTCCCTAAAAGAAACTTCATAGCTAGGAGAGATCTGATAAACTCGTCGGAAGCGTAGGGGCGGGGCATAATGGAAAAATTAGAAAGACTGATAGAATGCTCCAGAGAAAGAAAATGAACCCAACCACTAACCAGAGTAGGCAAATGAATATTCAACTTCAAGTTTCATCCGATGAAAAGCTTCCTGAGGGGTCCATCCTTGCGATCTTTGGTCGTTGATTCAGTTAACGCTAAAATTCTCCGGATTCCCGTTGTGGCGGCACCTCTACCAAGTGCAGCAGCTCTTGCCACAATTTCTTCCTTCAATGGGATGATTCCAGCAGGTGTAGATTGATTAGGTGCAGACGAGGCGCTGGGTGTAGATGGAAAGACTGCCTTGATGGATGGTTGATAGGTCCCTGCTCCCCGTTTGTTATAATCGTCGAGTATGCTTTGTTGGTCAGTCCTTTTGAGGCCCTAAAAGAGTGATTAAGGGAAATAAAATATAAGCAAGAAGATGATAGTTAAAAAAGGGTAAATTACAAAAACTACTCGTGGTTTAGCCTAACTACAAAAAATTCCAGTTATCTTTCAAAATTACAAATCCCTCTTAAGATACTACAAACACCCCCTAGAGGTTTGTAAATGCTTAACAAATACCCACCTCAGAAGGTGCAATTTGTAAAGTAGAAACAAATATAAGAGGGTACTGCAATTCTAAAGATGGTTTATTTTTTGGTAATTGCACTGAACCTCAAGGGTTACTTTTGTTACTAACCCTTGAAAATTTACCAAAATAACAAAATTAAGATGTAAAAGCAAAGATTGATGAGCTGATCAGTAATTTTAGCTAAAAATATAGACTATTGACGGGGCCTTCAACCACACTTACTAAGACAATTTCAGAAAATTATGAGAATTCCAAATTAGATTGCAGAATATCCACTACAGTTTTTAATTACTGAACTGAGGACAAATGAAACATTGCATCTGGGTTAAAGACCTGGCATTATTTGCGATATAAGGTGATGCAAATAACCCTACAGCATAACTGAGTCCATTGGTCATCATCATCATCATCATCAACTGCACCTTATCCCACTATGTGGGGTCGGTGGTGTGAAGTTTATAGTGTCAATTAATTGTCTAAAATTAGTTAACACTACAAATTCACACAAAAAGCGAAGTGGCAAAGTTTTACACCGGATGCTCTTCCTGACGCAACCTTCATATGAAGGAGAAATGAGATGAAATTCCAAAAACCATATCATCATAGGTCTTTCCACTTGCATGGAAAATACGATGAGACGGCGATGAGTTGAGATAGTTGCTCTAGTCATGTCCCATTACATGATTGATATTGTAAAATCAACATGTACATCATGGAACATGACCACAACTGAGTCCATTGGTATACACCAAAAATTAAAGAAAAAGAAAAACCAAAATTTAAGTCAATAGTTAGCAGAAAGAGAGTATTTTGGATTCTTAATTCGGAGTCAAACAAGAAAAAACCAAATTCAGTAAGTTAATGATGGGCATCACTAACCTTTAAATCCAGAATCCGTTGGAACTCTGAAGGTGTACCCTCAGGCAGCAGAGCACAATATGTATCTGCCACAGAGTCCACAGGGGACAATATGACCTGTATAACATTTACAGAAATTTAGCCATGGAAAGGTATAACTAAGCACCACTTTAAGCCACAAAACAAAGTGTCATGAAATCATACCTTTAACAGTGCTTCAGCTTTGCTCATTTCACGGCTTACAAATTTTGAGTAGCCAGCAGCAGCAGATACCTGTTGAGAGAAACAAACAAGCAATTACAAAGGATTTATCTGACAGAATGGTGAAAACATACATGCCTCTTCAGAATGAAATTTTAATCCAAACAGACTAAACATACGGTCATTGATTTTTAATTTTAATTTGGACCAACTATACTTCTTCAATTGAATATCTCAAATCTAACTCTGTAGAATTTAAACCATTTTAACATAAATAATGGATATTATCAGTTACGACTAGAATAACATTGTTGGGTTACGACTAGAATAACACTGTTGGGATGCAAAAGAAAAAGATCGAGTAAGTTTTGAAATTGTGAGTTCTCTTTAGAAGATATCAACAGTGTTGTAAAAATCGGCCTAGACGCTAGGCGCCCCTAGGCCGATCCGATTTTGCACAAATCGGTCAAAAAAATCGTTTTGACAGAAATCGGTCTAGGCGGGCTAGGCGGCACCAGATCGGAGTTAGGCGCTCTCCTAGGCGGCCAAAAAAATCGGGCCTAGGCCGGCTAGGCAGTCTAGGCGGAAAAAATCGGCCAAAAATCATTAAAAAATAAAAAAAATAGAAAAAATAGTGTTGTTTCTAGGCGGACGCCTAGGCGCTGGGTTGCTGCCCCACTAGCGCCTAGCGATTTCTGCAACCATGGATATCAAGGTGACATGGTGAACTATCATAACGGTGTTAATTTCCCGTGCCAATGAGCTGCAAACTCATATAGTGAAATGTGGACGGAGGGAAAAGAGAAAGTAAAACTAAGCAAAAGTCTTCTAATACTTGAGGAATTGCTATTTACAAATGAAATATGCACCGTATAATCAGAAAGTTGATATTTCAATATTGTAAATCAGAAACAGAACACAAGATATCTAAGCTTTACTTGGCTTCTCCATGAATGAACAAGGACAATTCTTTCTCATGTGCAGGTTAAGGAAGATGCGCACTCATACTTATGCTTTGTATGCAAAAAGAATACTAAGTCACAAAATGTAGTCTGAAATATGATCTGATGAAACCATAGATGTGGTAGACTATGACATTCAATTATCGGCAGTTCCAAAATATAATTAGTTGCTACACTTTATTGGAGTTGCTACCTTACCTTTTTTCCAAGGGAAGGAATTTCCAGAAGAATTGTTTTTACGGCTTGTGTATCCAATAGCATCTGCAGATTCAAAGTATAAAAACCAAAGGTAAAAAGAGAACACCAGCTAACTGCATTTCACTTACGCGATGTACTAAATAATCACGCAAGGATATAACCATTGGATTTTTTATCACTCAAAATGAATTTCCTGCTGATGTAATTGTTGTATTATTTGATGAACACATGCCAAAATTTTTTTAGGAAAAAAAAGGAGTTTAAGAAATAAATACTTGTTGTGCTCCTGTTTCTGATATCTGCTTGCATTTGAATATATTGAGGTAGAAGCGTGGCCCAAGAGATGATGCAAGCTGCAAAGATTGATGAAATTATGAACGTCGTATCATAAAGTTGTAGTAAAAGAAAGTTCAGAATATAATTGGGTGGATCATCCTGGATCAGTATCAGGCAATATGCTACATTATTTGTTAAAAGTACAATTATACTGATACGCCTATGGCGGTCCCAACTCGAACCATGCAGCATTCGGTGGAAAAAATCCACCTTGCTAAAATTACTCGTAACGTTATACTTATACCAAGAAACAATGCGGAAGATCATTTCTCCCATCAACCCCTCAGATGTAGAGGCAAAGAGAGTATTTGCAAATTGACAAATGAAGATCAATCAGACAGAGATTTCAATGGTAAACCGCCAGGGAGGGCTAGTACTAGTGGAGCAAAAACAAGCCCAAGCATAATTTGATAGACTAAACTTGGCAACCACTAATTTACCAAGAATTAATGTTGGTCATCATGCTTCTCTCTCAACACTCATGCTCACTAATGTTATTGGGGAATATAAATGTATAAATACAGGATATAAATACTAAACACCTTCAAGTATTGTATCTGATTAAAGAGCAAGATTTATTCACCTTATCAAGGAAGAACTGGAAATATATAGGAGAAAGAAGCCTTCCAAGTACAGGAATGCTAGCACTCAGAATTGTATTTATGCCATTCACATATCTGCAGGAATATCCACAAGGTTGACATATAAAACGGTATACAGCACTTCTAAGTATTTCACTAATTTATAAAGGCATCTTACTCAGATTGATCACCAACACTTTCAAGGGTGCCCCAAGGAACACGTGTCATTGCAGCCATTTCAGCGTCAAATTTAGTTTCTATACCATGCACAAGAGTTATCAAAGCTTTTGTTATAACTGCCGAGAACTCATCCTGCACGATGCAGCAGCACTATGAAATCTACACCCAAGGAACGAGCAGGGGGGTTGGGAGTGGAGAGAGCAACAATGGTGAAACAAGAAATATGTTAATTGTTCTACCTGTACTTCAGACATGTCAATCCTGTCAGCAAATTGAGGATCGACTAAATTGGACACATTTTCAGCCAACTCACCTGACTGATAATGTAAAACGATGTTAGCATTGGATAAAGAGAAATGAAGAAAAAAAAAATAACAGGAAGAAAACATAGATAACAACATAACTAATCGTTCCTTTCAACTACTTTATTCTATATATGAGGGCTCATTAAACAAGGCTTTACTACAGCCCACTTGTTAAACATCCACTCATGCGATATAAGGCTCTTGATCAACCAGAGATTACACTTACAATCTAAGATGCCTAAAAAGATCTATTATAAGGTCCGACAGCAAGTATTTGGCACACTTGATATTGGATAGACAAATATAATAATCAATCTAGTGGCGCACACCAAATCTTGGCTGCAAAAGCCAGTTCTGCAGTAAAGGTCTCAATCAGCCAGTAAAACTTGGTGCTATCTTTGCTACAACCTTATAATTTAGAAGAGCACATTTAGAGCATCACAATACTATTGTGAAGTCAACAGAAATTTTAGTCCCCAAAAAAGCTGTGGAGACATCGGTATGGTTCATTTAGCTAGGTTAATTGATGCAAACGATAATGTGATCGAGAAGCCTAGCTTGAATGCCATGAACTCCATAACTCTTTGGGTAGAAAGAAGCCAGAATTACTATTCACAGGTACCATTCAAAGTTCTAAAACAAGAACAAGCAGGCTGGGCTGCATCAATAATATTCTGATGTAAACCCATCATTCTCTATCTTCTGCATTTTAAAAGCAATCTGAGTTGTATCTAGATTACAAAAGTAATTTAATTATTGCAGATAAATGAAGCATTTCGAAAACCAACCGTTTTGTGGCAATATTCAGCTGTGTTAACTATATAACAGATCAGACGTTCATCCTTGTCAGATGTCTGCAGAAAACATCCAGTCAGTGGAAGCATACAAAAAAAAAATCTCATAACAACATAGACAATAAACAACCTAAATAGCAATAAACGGGTACCTTGATTTGACCATCCATTCCTGTGGCAGCTGCTACAATTCCTGTCCCACCCTTTGGCAATCTTGCAAAAAGCTTTGTGGCATATGCTTTAAGAATTCTTTGAAATACCTATTTACAAAATTATGGACCTTCAGAAGATGTATAATGGAGCTGTGCGATTAAATACCAATTTCCAGACAGTGGACTTAGAATGTGAAGAGGTTATACAATTGGCTTTTAGTACCTATTGCATAATCGATGCAGAATATAACACTGCCTAGACTTATGCTTCACACGTAAATCTAACAATGTAAAGTAAGATATCATCCACTCATTAGAACAATCATAAAAATGTAGAAAGTTCATTATAAGTTCATCCAATGCAACTAATTGCGATCATTGTAAAGAGACATCATTTCTGCATAATCACAAGAGATATTAAGATTTCGTAAAGTTTATACTTCTACTCCTTGATCTATCAAGTTTCATTAGAAGTTTCAACTATAAAGAGAAGTTATACATTTTAACATTAATACATAGTTTGAAGAACCATTTTGAAGAATTATGCCACTTTTTAACATAAAACCATCTCTCAGCTGATTCCTCTACCAAAATTACACTTAGTGCACAAAGATAGGGACTTAATAGATGATGAACAATTGTATCAGCACCAGGAACTTTATCAATGAGAACATCATCGGCTCTGTTTCATCCAAAGGGCCACCAAATGTAGCCACTGACATGCTGCATCAGATGTGGATAAGATGCTGAGGTCATATATCCTGGTTATATCTCTGGAAAGTCATGCCGTAAAGAGTGCATAAAGCACTTTCTGTTTGATATGAACAAATAGGAGGGATTTTCTATCCCAACCACCCATGCTCATGTTGCTCTCTCGCATAATGTCTCTCAAAAAGGATGCATGTTACTTCATCAAAAGAGTCAACTTCTCTTTTTTCTCTCTCTTTCTTTTTTTCTTTATTTTTAATTTTCGTCTTGAAAGAAACTTGCCAAGAAACAAGAAAATCAATGCACACTTGGCACTAAATTTTTAATGGGTCTCCACATTCTAAAACGACCTTACATCTGCAAAATATTCAGTTAATGCCAACCAAATGGCAACAACTTAAACAACGTTGACGGTAAGTATCAGGCCAACCAACATCTTTAATAAAACAAACTATGTTCTTTATATGAAAATCAGTATAAGTGTCCTAATCAAGGTTTTCCATCTAATTTAGGCATAGCAAGGAAATTCAATAGGGTACCTTGAACAAATTAAATAATGTCTGATTTTTTGTCAAAGCACTGCATCTCTTTAAGCTCCTCCTGATAATCAAAAAGACCTTCATAAAACAACAACTGAGGATTTAGTATGAGTAATATACAGAGTTCAATGAAACGCTAGAGTAAGAAAGACGGAGAAAAGCTCAGATAAATAACTAATTTCAAAGTTTAGTATGTATAAATTATAATGCTGATTGCGTAGACACTTCCAAGAAAAGAAGGTATTTGTCAGTGCTCAGGGCGAAAAATGAATCATACAAGAACCAAACAGGCCCTTATAGCTTTGCAGGCTAAAACTTTTTTCATAAACAAATCAGCATAGATGAAGCAAATGAAGGTTTTGATTATGAAATAGGAAAAGCGCTGAATATCGCATTTCGTTTTCCATATGTAGTCCATGTCGCCCAAAAAAGTTCAAAGATTGTTAAAGAACCTTGTTATCCCACAAGTTAGACTGAATTGTATGGAACGTTCAAAAGAACAAGTCCTAAGCATGCCGAACTGGATTGAGAGAGACAAACATGGAAACTATCCAAATCTTCTGATGATAATCTGTATTAAATATTGGAGATTAAGTTTACTTTTATTTAAAAGTAAATGAAAAAACGTTAAATAATCGAATGCATCAATAGAAATCTAACCGAATGCATCAATAGAAATCTTAAAGTTTTTATTTATTATTATTTTATTTTTTGGCAATCCTAGGCGCAAAAAGCCACTTGAACCCCTGCACCAAAAATAGGAGAACTTGGTCTCCTGAAATCATGGTGACAAAAGTAGGAAAACAAAGTGAACAGTGAACTAATCTCATAGGAAATTTGAAATGATATATAATATGTTAAACATAAAGTTTTCAGTACTAAGATTGAAACCACAATACAGCCTTCAAAGAGTAACCTTTGCAGTGGTGTGATCCCCCAACTAAAAGAGATTATAGCACCTCAAACAATACAACAACATATCCTTTACAATTCTCATTTCATAATCAAGACAATAGAGCCAGAATTAACTCTACGAATATATATAAAAATATTCATATGATTAAACACTTGTTATCTTGTTGTTTCAAAAACACACTGACGCAATGTTTTCTATTTGTTTACCTGCATACTGCTAGATAAAATATTAGTTTGACTTCCCTCTTCAATCTCCCATGTTTCTTCCTGTAGTGAGATACAAATGTATCTTAGCCAAGGACGAAAAAGCATATGGTCATTTCATGGTTAAACACCAATAAAGAATCACAATGACCCAAACCTGGACAAGTTTCTCCAAATGCTCCATAAGAGTCTTCTCTTCCAGTTCCACGTATACCGCCAAGTAAGGTTCAAAGCATGATGAAATGATCCCTCTAAAATTGAACTGCCAGGTAAATGATAGCAGTCAACATAAGATAAAATTAGCACCTTCTTTTTCAGGTTCACATCTAAATGAAGACCAAGCTGGCTTCTCATATGAAACAAATAACGGAGTGGTCAAAATGAGATGCTGCAAGTTGGTGCACATTAGAGGCCAAACTCAAAATCAACGCTAAACCTTACAGTTTCCATCAATTTGAGCATGAATTGCAATAAACAAGAAAATGCATTTTTGCCTGCTCAATTATATAAGGCAGAATGTAAAGAAAGTAAATCAACAAAACCATGGTAAGGACAGACTGTTTCTGGTCATAAAACAACAATTAAATTTATTGTTTGCATGCATTAGTTACTCATAAAAAAAATCCAGATAAGAGAAGTTACCCCAGCACCAGGCACTGACAAATCTTTCTGGAATTCTTGCTCCTGAGAAGGACAAAAATTATGTTACGCAGGAGTAACATGATGTAGAATATAACTTTGACAGTAGGGTTTATCGACTAAATCCAGCAATTTCAAATTTATGCATGCCTCATTCTCACTTCCATGATGTGCAGCAAGCTTTTTCTCATATTTCTTTCGAATGTCTGAAACAGAATGATTGTTTTCCACTGTATCTTCCCCAACATCACTTCCTGACTCTCTGGTACGACTTCCACCACCAAATTTCTCTGCTAATTCTTCCTCAAACTCCAGAGTCCGTTGCAATGCCTAGAAGCAGCCATCAATCAGAAAGACCGCATATGCAAGATTGCTACATAAAGATACTTATCATTTGGTGGAAAATCCTAGATCTATTTCTGAAATGTAAATTAGCAGATGAATGCTCCACAGGGAAAGAGTGTAACATGCAATTGCAGCATACAGAAAAAGTGGACCTCAAACTTTTACAAGCTCGTCAATTTTTCAATATCAAGCTATGATGATGTGTAATTGAAAGATATCGGTCTTTCACCCATATCATCAATGGAGGAACAAATTAATAGGCTACATCGCCAAAAGTTTAGTAACTTCTGTCCTGGTATAAACAGAAAGTATATATAACGCCATGGAGGGGTACAAGTAAAAGGCGAATCTAAGTATAGAACATAGCTTATAATGAATTTTACGATTAAAAATGGGCTTGAGAAATTGTCTAATAAAAACTGGCAATATCATTAGATAAGTAAACATACACTACTTCAGAAGGCTAAAAACAGAAAGCATACAAGACAAGCAGGTGATCCAGATATTCCTGATACGTCAATATACAACATCATCACTGAGCAAAAGGTTTAATGAGCATATGGTGGAGGCAACAATTAATCGATTTGAGGACTACTTCAGGTAACATGGTATTAAAAAGAAACTTACCAGTAATAATGTCCCAACATCTGGCTTTTCTTTAAGATTGTTGAGAATGTCTACGAGTTGTGTCCTGGTTATAAAGAGATCCAAACACCAATTTATCACGGTTTCATGTAGAACTTCATAAGAAATGTCAGAAATGCAAAACATGGTTGAGTTTTATTGATAATATCTTAAAGATCTAGCACAAAAGATTTCAACATACATAAAGGCACAGGACAGAAATATATGATAAAAACCTCACTGGCAGTGTTTCTAGTAGTAAACACACAGAAGATCAAAGAGGTGGTTCTAGAGGAGGTCAAACTGTACATATGCTTAGCTGCTACAGGCATTCAATTCTCAAACATAGTAAAGGATACATAATTGCTCGAAGTTATTTGGCCAGACGTCATCATATTGGACAAAATAGGATGTATACCAAAGGAAATAGTTCCGTGACAAGGCTAAACACTGGAAACCATAGGTATGACCTGTGAGCTCAAAGAAGAGGTAAATCACCAACCTTGTCAACTTGCAGAATTGGATGCAGAGCAGATAGGAAACATGCCATGAAGTCGGGAAAATTTTCCAAATCTCCTCATTGGTTCTTAGTCGACGCTTGATCCAAGCATATCTTCTTTCTGTCTTGTCCAGCTTTGCCAATTCTGCCGACACAGAATATAACCAAATTTCAAGTTCCAAGTCATCAAAGTCAACTTCAGAAGATTGAAGGCAATAACTATAAAGTATAACAAAATTAGACAAACCCGCTCCCTCAAATATTTGTTGATATGAAGTAAGCTCCCTGCTGCAAAAATTCTTCACTAAGTCTTCCCTAACTGATGGCTCCAAAGCATCAACAACTAGGCATGCCTCAGAAAGCTGCTGCAGTAAATTACTATCTTCAGTCTCTTTCCCTGTGCCTAAGCTGTGGAGAAAAGTAGTTAGCAGGAGCTGTAACAAACTAACAGAGACGATAAGGGAGGAAACAGAATGGATAGAAAGATTGAAAAACAAAATACAATGGACTATTCACATTTCACATCAAATGAAACTCAACCCAGCAACGTGCTTAAAAAAAAGCATATATCACCACTAAAAGAACTCCATCTTAAACAAGATAATGAAATTGGAGGGAAGTGGAGTAAATGGCCGATAAATACCATATGAAAAAAAGAAAAGGCAATGCCAAGGCTAATCAGAACTCATGTGAGACGTCTGCCTTTGAAATGGTATTGCACTAAAATATTCCAAAAAATTCTCCTTGATTATTTTTCACATACTTTGGAGAAGCCCGTAGCACATTCAGAAACCTTTTTCAAGAAGTGGATCTAGAAAACTAGAATTCTACTGAGACCTTTTAAGCTATGCATTAAGCATCTCTATGTCATTCTCATTTGAGGCATACCTTCTGGTGTATCTTGGTCCTACCTTGATGACCATTTATAATGCCAAGATTTTCAACAGACATGAAAGTTTATTATTTTCTAGATTATACCTTTTACCTATAAGAAGTATGCTGCCCATAATTTTCCAAAATGGCAGTTATATGGGCTTGCGTAAGAAGCATACCATGAAACTTCAGTCATCTATAAAAAAGATTACTCAGAGGTTACTCACTTAAGTATTTTCTGAACATATTCATGGTAATTGCCACATTTTCTTAATTATCAGTAGCTTCTAATAAATTACTTTGGAAAGTGTAGGAAACAATAAAGGAGGCAGCTTGACAAGATATGTTGATCTAATATTTTGAAGTTCCAGAGGCAATTTTTTTAGTTAAAATTCATCAGAACATCACTAGTTATGAAATAATTCATGACAATAGATATTGTCCACACAATTATAACTTAAAGTACTCATTAAATGATATCGAAATGAACAACCATGAAGTCTTTACTCTTTAGCACTAAGGAATATACTGCACCAGCTTCATCATCGCCAAGCAAGAAGCATCATATAGAAAGCTTAGGCTCCATTTGGACTGACAGATTTAGTGCATCATCCACTCTCTAAATATTTTATTTTTAGTTATACAAGGGTTTTTGCACATGATCAAGAAGTGATCCGTGACCCAAAATTGTTAAGCACCAGATTTTCTGTTCCACTTTATTTAGTCCACTTTGTATTACTTGATTAGACGAATGACATGTGTCTTGTAGATAAACATGGGTTGTTGATCATTTGAATGTATTTACACGTGACGTCATCCATGTAAATGTATAGGAAGTGGAATAGAAAATCTAAATACAAATTGTTACACCTAATACCCCTAAAAGCTCAATCAAGATCCACTATTTTATTTAGGCTCCATTTGGTTGATGAATTTGGAGCTAAGGATTTCAAATCCATTGAGGTTGTTTGGATGAAGTCATTCAATAGCTGATTTCAAATCCTTGAAGCTATTTTTGGAGTCATTTTGAAGGATTTCAAATTCCTCTGAGATTTGAGTCATTTGAAATCCTTCTCCCAAATCCGCACCCCAAATCCAAATCCTCACGTCGAAATGCAACCTTAAAGATTTACTAGAAACTCCTCGTTTGTTAATTCCAGAAGACAAAGGTAAATTGCCTAGAATAAATTGTAAGGAGCAAAAGCTGAAGATGGTCCATTTTTCTACATCAAGTTAACAATAACTAAGGTAAGCCTAGAATTTATGTAATTTTCGCCTACCAGGGAAAGAAATGTCATCCTTACATAAGTGTCTCAATTGCCCATTAAAAGATGACTTCACCTAAGTATAATACATGTAGCTTTGTCATTTCCATCTAATTGTACCTGGAGGCATTCTTGAATCTTGAGTTAACATTTCTTTCTGGTCCCAATGCTTAAGGATCATATCCCAATGGCACAATGAGTTTCGAAGTTGCCTATGCAAAGGAAAGAAGTATAAAAGAATCTATCACATTTATAAAGGCTTTCTTTGAAACCAAGCGTGGATTTGCACCCTAAGTTTCTAGAGTTAATGAGGCTAGTGATATGTGCAAGAATGGAGACATAACAAAAACAGGAAAACAAAATGCATTTCAAGCCAAGCACACATGTTCACTCCTTTGTTTGATATTAAACCATAATAACAATTGTCATGATATTGCTCGTGTTCTCTAATTTCGCATCTTCCAAGTTCCAATAATTTACTTGAACATTACCAATGAAAGAAAAAAAAGCAGTGACCAAAGAATGTCAGAACCTAACAACAGTATATTAACAAACATCGAGGCAAGTCCATATAGACATACAACTTGATGACAGCAGTAAACTTAGCTTTAAGCAATAACATTCAAATAGCATTTTGCTCAAGATAGATCCTCAAACTTCAGATTTAACACACCTAGAGAAATCTGAGAACACATGTGACTTCAGAATTTGTTTGATGCTCTTAAACTTCTCTCTTAGCTCTGTGATCTTCTGGAAATCTCTATAAGCTTCGAAATGGCTGCATAATTGGTTGACAGCCTGAAATGTATCCCCAACCCATGAAATTATGGGAAAAGACAATCAGGAAAACTATGCATGAATAAAAGTTGATTATATTGAATAAGATACTAAATTTAAGCCATATAGACGTATAACTACATCCACAGACTGAAAAGAACTGTTGGTTTGATGCTTGCATTCTTCCCTAAACCATACAACATTTGACTAAAAAATTAGTATATCCGTTAACACAATAATGAACCTTTGAGGACAGGAAGCCAAATCACATTTATTAGATTTATTTTTAACTTGTAGAAAATAACATAATATTCCCATAATCCCATGTATTCTACATAAACAACCAAAATCATATATTACCAAGTGGCAAGAGATCAAATGCTATAGCTACCAGTGACATCAAAATACACATTTCCATTAAACAATACTACTAATTAGTGATACAAGAATCAAAAGTATATCCTTTATTCCAACAAAAAGGACACTGTCACCTTGATATACAGTTCAAATTGATGAAATTATATGTTGAACTGAGCACATGCCTTTAAAAAGAGGCTCCTAATAGGTTTAAAACTTGATATCATGTCCAAAACAATGTACGGATATTTTTCTTCAACGAAAAGAATTTCCTCACTCTTACAAACACATAATTTGTGGTTGGAAGTGGGGGACTTTTAAAGTGTACATATTTAATACCAAATAAAAGTGGTTTATAGCAATTAGTAGAATTTTAAAGAAGAGGCACCTTTTTGTATTATAAGAACAATTAATTTAGCAGTAATCATAGGTGAACCTTGGGTGATAAACTAGCAACCATAATAATGTGCTTAATTTTGTGTTCTCATACTTGGAGCTTCAATGGTTTGCTTGATTGATTAAATGTGTGATTGAACTGTTGATTATAAAGTGAGTCCTAGTTATTGTGTCATTGTCATTATGGATATCCATCATAATCATAGTTTTGGCTTCCTAGACATTGGACATGCTTATGTATTGGGTTTGTTGGACATATTGATGGTTTGGATCAAGTGTGAATGTTATGCTACCACACCCAACCATCTCGAGTACAATCAATTAAAACCAAGATTAGAGAAAAGGCTGTGTTCTCGAGCCAAATCGAGTTTTCCAAAAAAACAAATTGAGTGCTTGATTCTGCTTTTATAATATTGCTTATCCAAACAAATCAAGCTTCATATGATCACATAATCTTTCATGTCAAACTTAGTTAACTAATCAACATAAATATAGTTATTTTGGATAATATAATTAACATTGTGCAAGGATTTTCTCCAATGATTTTGTAAATTTAAATTTCAAATTCCCAATTTTGTAATACAGAAGAGAGTCGCTCCCTCAACATTATGAGATTTCTCTGAATCATGCTCTTCTTGTTTCTGAGATGTTACCCACACCCAGAATCATTCTACTCTAAATTCCCATAGCTGAACTATATCTTTGAATCTATCATCAGTAATTCCAAATATACACGGTAAAATTCTGCTCTTCCTCAACCGAACCTACCTACCTTAAAGAGAAGTGCACAGATAAGCTTAAGTAAGATTAAAAATATTAGCATAATTCTAACAACACAATGCACATTTTTTAAGCAGCAATTAGGAGTTTGACTCTGAGCTAAGATCTGTGTAGCTAAATTGGATGTATTGTACCGATCAAAAAAAAAAAATGGATGTATTGTATCAACAAGTAACATATAGAAAGGCTGCAAAATATGTGCACACCATGTAATACCTCGAGCTGTGCAGCTGCCTCCTTGTATTGTCTTTTAGAAGCCATAACTTGGAGTTGTTCTACAGCAGATACTGTCATACCAAAGAAAAGGTGACATCAATTTTTCCTAAATCAGATAAAATTTAAAATGAAAAATAATTAAATAATAAATGACGCATTTTTCAAATGATGTAAGGCTATACATGAATCATGATTTCTCATGACCAAACGACAAAGTAAAATATGGGTTCTGCTAGACCATTCTGAAATACTCAACAGGCAATTCCAAGTTTAAAATCACAAGCACTGCCGTCAATTACAGGTGACAAACTCAGCTTCTTCTGCAGCTCATAAGAAAACTGCTGTTACCTTAGTCTTATCACATCTTAGTTAAAATATGATGTTGGCCCAGAAGAACTACCAAAGGGACAGAAAATATCTAAACACATTTACACAGCAAGTAAACTTCAACAAATCAATCCTTGGGCCTGTAAGTCTGTAATAGGCCACAATGAGGAAAGCTAATTGGTAATGTTAAGAATATCAGATATTGAGCAAATGCTGTCTTAAACAAATATGGGAAATGACAATAGAAAAAAAAATAGAAATGCAAGGAAGGAGCTAGAAGAAAATGTTCACAATGATCCATCTACCACAAGCACATCTATACCTAGGTTATCAAATCCCAACACCATCCTCTATTCTCGGCATTCATATACAAACGCACGCACGCACACACACGCGCGCCGCGCGCGCGCACACACACACACACACACACACACACACACACACACACATATATATATATATATATATATATATATATATATATTTCCGTCCCTTAAGCTCTAAAGTTGGAGATAGTTGAACCCATAATTTGACTTGCTAGCTAAAGTAAGGCCAAAAGTTCCCCATCCATGTATCTAGGAAATTTTCTAACCACCAACAGTCCATCGAGAACTTCAAATGTAAAAAGAGCAATCACAATAACGAATAACCCCATCTCTCAAAGCTCTTGAAAGTTGGCTTTTTGTAAGTAGGAAGAAAAACAAAGGTTTTTTTTCCAAATACTGGTATGCCATAAGTCATAACAGAAATGTCCTAACAAAACATTAAGTAGATATCTTTGTTGATGGTGCATCAAATGGAAAATGCTCAAGCAATCAGCATTAAGAAAGTTGAGTAGGTAAGCAGTAGTTTGTATCAAAATAATACAACTCAAAGCCTAAATATTACAAGATAGGAATCCAAATCAAACTCTTCTCCAGGAGAATCAAGAGTAAAAAGGCTAACCTAGCATAGTAAGGCGATGAAGAGCAGTAATTGTAATAGTTATATGCTTCTTCGCAAAATCCAGTTTCTTGATATCACGACATATTTCCTGAACCATTGATTCACTTTGCTCTGCCTTGGTTTTTATTTCTTGCATTTTGTAAATCAGTTCCTAGTCCAAATGGCAAAATAAATTAGCCAAGAGCAGTTGTACATAGTCTAAATATGTCATGAGAAGTGATGATGGTGTAATCACAGAAAAGAGTAACGGCAATCATGATAAGTAAACCAAATTTCTGCAGGGTAACTAATTCATAAAAAGAATGAACAAACCTGAACTGCATGAGTAGCTGCAGCAAGCTCCTCCCGAGCCTTGCTCCCTGAATTACTCTATAAAGTGATCAGCCATCAAACAAGTGTCACGAAGAGGAAACATTGTTGAGTACAGAAAAGCTACGCTCCTCTATAAGCAAGACGTAAATGATAACAACCAAGAGTGGTTAACTCCTACGTACCAATCAACAACTTATATACAAGTATATCTGCCTCAATCTTAATTATTTGATTATTCTTCAATAAGGTAGCATGAAGGCAAAGCATCTACGAAAAACCCAATAAAAGAAGATACACAAGTCTCTTTTGACTTTAAGTCAAATGAAACCACATGGACTCCAAAGTATGATATATATATATATATATATATATATATATATATATATATATATATATATACGCAAGAAATATGAGCATTAGACGGTTAATAACCACAACCACAGAATATAGAAAGATAAACATGATTATGGAGGCAAGAATAAACAATATCCTACTCCTGGCTATTTTGCTAGCCACAAGGGATGGGAGAGGAAGAACAGAGATATTCAGAATTTCAGATAATTAATTAACCTTCTGCGTTCTGATAAAATTTCACACGCTTCATCTAAAGTCTAAACATCATCCATAACAATACAAAAATTTTAAAAATTAATACATCAATAATGAATAATTAAAGATACGAAAAAATCATTTCATGCACAGATTCGGCAGCCAGAAACCTATGATGACAGTTAACTAAACTTCAATATTCCAACCAGCTGACTTAGCTAGAAACCTCTGATGACAATTAACCAATTACAGGTTATGAAAATGTGACATCCAACAATCATCAACAATGAAATAAAGCGCAAACATTGAAACACATCAAATTTGATACTTCAGCGGTCAACCAATAGAAAAGAAAAAAGTAAATAGAAATAGCAACCTGCTGACGAACAGCTGTCAAAATCTCAGCATCCACTCTACGAATTTCACTATGTATTTTCTGCATAAGGGGCTCAACACCAGATAGAGAGGCCTCTGCATGTAGACAAGTTTCCACATCATCAACAATTTAATCTTTCCAAATGTTTAAAAAAAATCCGAAGGTTAGATACACCACAGCAAAACAAACTCTAACTAAATGAAATATCTAGTCTCAGAAAGAGAACTTGGCCTCGCTCTACAACTGTTCTTCAACAACCTTTTCATCATACTAGAGCTTTGCCACATGGATTTCTTCAATTAAATGATAAAAACAGAAAATATTGCAAAAACATTCGCACTTGGATTCAGTTTTCACTTTTCATGAATGCAATTCAGATTAATTTCTCTCGGCTACAAGTTCTCCCACTCCTAGATGAAACTAAATGACATCCTATTACATTCCAATTTCCATAAGCCAGAAGAAAATGAAATTTCTACTCAAATCAAATTCTTCTGGTAACTCAACATGAATCCTATAATTCAGAACAAAAATCCTACCAACTTCTGAGGCCAACCAATTAAAAATTTAAAACACCACATAATCATCCAAAGTTATTTACATCAATATCTCAACGTCCTAAACATAAATGTGTGTGAGTGTGTGTGTGTGTGTGTGTAACCTGTGGGGAACATCTGGTTGATGTAATCCAAAGCACTCTGCTTGTCTGTTGTCGCCATTGTTCACGATCAAAAGCTGAAAACAGATCATAATTCGATACATTGGCCGTCACTCATTACAATACATACATACTACTCAGCCATCGGATCTGAATCATGCACTTAATCCGCAACTTTACTGAATCGAAAAACGTCGAGAAAAATTAAACCAAATTGAAACTCATATTACCTGGTAATTATCAGTCTCGTTGGCGCCAGACAATCACTCCGTGCTGCGATCGAAATTGGAAAACTGAAAGGAGAAATTGAGCGATCTTTTCCAATGTGGGCCGGTTCGCATGGACCGGTTTTTCTGTGAAGAAATTGGGGGAGCCGATTGGAATTTGGAATCGAGAATTCTATCTCAGTTCATTATTAAATCTAATTTATTATTCAATATTACTTTATTCTATATACTCTCAACTCCATTGTTTAAATTTAATTACTTTATTATTCTATATACTCCCATGATTTGATTGTATTTTATTTTTACCCCTGTAATAGGCTTAAAAATGTTTCAACTATCTTTTACATAAGCGAATCAACCCTATATACTAAAAGAGAAAACAAAGTTGGCACATGTCACAACTTCATTAATTTTGACACGTGTGAACTCCTCATTCTCCCAATTCCACATGTCTACTTTATAATTAACCATGTGGCATTCCTTTCTACAAATTAAAGGTGTATTTATAATATATTTTTAATTTAAAAGATTACAAATTTAAAAGATAATAACAAATCTAAGAGATAATAAGTAATCTAAATATTAAGGATTTATCTACACTATCATTTAAAAATATTATCTTTCAAAAATATATTTGGTTTATCTTTTATTTTTCGATTTATGCTAACGCCAACGTATATTTCAAATTATTCTTATTAAATCCAGTTTTGACCGACTAACTAATTATATTCATAATTAAATAAATAATTCAAACCAAATTACAATCAAATTAAATAAGTTCATCATATATATAAATGAGCCTATCATAACAATTAAAGTTAAAATAAATCAATTTATTCATTTATCGATCTGAGGCCAGATAGTGATTATACGACATGATCCTATCAAATAACCACTATGTTTCTCGACAAATTCGAGAAACACATCAAGGAATCTAACAACCAATTGAAACTAGGGTTTGACATACATTTAAAAATATTATCGTTCAAAAATATATTTAGTTTGTGTGCATCTTTTAGTTTCTGATTTTCTACTACTACAGGACTCAAATCTCAACTCCAAAAGATAAAATATAAATATCAAAATAAATGAATTTCTCACAATCTCAACTCTAAAAGATAAATTATAATCCCAAATATAAAGGATTTTCTCACAATATCATTCGAAAAGTCGATGCTTTTATTCAGAAAAAACTCTATTAGTTCCAAATATATATTTTTTATAGAAGAACTAATGAGAAAAACAAATACTCCATGACATACTATTGTTTGACATGACTACCAAAGTGAAGGTTGTTTCTGATATCCCTCCTGAGAAAGTAACATGGAAATGTTATTGACTTATTGTATACTCACTCACAATACAATCATGAAGAGAAGAAAAATAAGGAATTGATTCTTTTCTATGCCCAAGTAATGAAAATTTCTTTATCTGTTGTTATTTTCTTTTTTCTTTTGCAATTATCAGTGATATTATGCTTTAGAACTGATTGGCAGAACAGGCCATCTATAGTATTAGACATTGCTTTTTTATAGAACATGGGGGACATTTTCATATATTCTCATACAAGATGTTAATGCTAATATGAAAAATCAGAACAAAGTTGACACATGTCATAACTTCATTAATTTTGACATGTGTGAACTCCTCATTCTCTCAATTCCACATGTCTACTTTATAATTAACCATGTGGCATTCCTTTCTACAAATTAAAGGTGTATTTATAATATATTTTTTATTTAAAAGATAATAACAAATCTAAGAGATAATAAGTAATCTAAATATTAAGGATTTATCTACACTATCATTTAAAAATATTATCTTTCAAAAATATATTTGGTTTATCTTTTAATTTTCGATTTATGCTAACGCCAACGTATATTTCAAATTATTCTTATTAAATCCAGTTTTGACCGACTAACTAATTATATTCACAATTAAATAAATAATTCAAACCAAATTACAATCAAATTAAATAAGCTCATCATAGATACAAAATAGCCTATCACAACAATTAAAATTAAAATAAATCAATTTATTCTTTTATCGATCCGAGGCCAGATAGTGATTATACGACATGATCCTATCAAATAACCACTATGTTTCTCGACAAATTCGAGAAACACATCAAGGAATCTAACAACCAATAGAAATTAGGGTTTGACATACATTTAAAAATATTATCGTTCAAAAATATATTTAGTTTATGTGCATCTTTTAGTTTCTGATTTTCTACTACTACAGGACTCAAATCTCAACTCTAAAAGATAAAATATAAATACCAAAATAAATGAATTTCTCACAATCTCAACTCTAAAAGATAAATTATAATCACAAATATAAAGGATTTTCTCACAATCTCATTGGAAAAGTCGATGCTTTTATTCAGAAAGAACTCTATTAGTTCCAGATATATATTTTTTTGTAGAAGAACTAATGAGAAAAACAAATACTCCATGACATACTATTGTTTGACATGACTACCAAAGTGAAGGCTGTTTCTGATATCCCTCCTGAGAAAGAAACATGCAAAGGTTATTGTATACTCACTCACAATACAATCATGAAGAGAAGAAAAATAAGGAATTGATTCTCTTCGATGCCCAGGTAATGAAAATTTCTTTATCTGTTGTTATTTTCTTTTTTCTTTTGCAATTATCAGTGATATTATGCTTTAGAACTGATTGGCAGAACATGACATGATCTATAGTATCAGACATTGCTTTTTTATAGAACATGGGGGACATTTTCATATATTCTCATACAAGATGTTAATGCTAATATGAAAAATTAGAATGCTGACTTTACTAGAATATGAAAACCAGTGTTTTGTTCCATAAATTTATGATAAGTAAAAAGACAAAAATAAATCAATGGCAAAATTTTGTTTATGGATTGAGTGTTTTTGTAGTCGGGGAGGTTAAGTTTTCGATTTCCGAATTTGGTTGTTATTAATGTAGTGCTGACATGAATTAAATTTGGTAGAAATTCTGGGATTTTGTTGAATAATAAGTTAATTGAAGTTCATTTGAGTTTTATGATGTTGGAAAATGATGCGTTTTTTTATCTGTCAATTTGTCAATCTTACTATTTGAGCAATATATTTTTATTTTTTAATTTTTGGAGTTAATTAGTAATTGCTTAAATATATCGAGAGTTAAGAGCATAAAAATTTGGAAATTCT
Source organism: Rehmannia glutinosa (assembly GCA_016081115.2). NCBI lineage: Eukaryota > Viridiplantae > Streptophyta > Magnoliopsida > Lamiales > Orobanchaceae > Rehmannia > Rehmannia glutinosa. The sequence continues at coordinate 268,855 of JABTTQ020001049.1, forward strand.
TTGTTTTGACAAAGAACACACATTGGGAAATTGAACAAAGAAATATAATTTACAAAGATGTTTTTCAAAAGTTGAAGTGAACTATTTGTATAATACTCTTCTTATTATTAAATTTCTTTTTTAATATTTTTAATTAGTAATTTGGATATCCTATAATTATTACAAATAAATTTGTGACACTAAAATTATAATTTTGGACAAATCCCGTATAACACACGGGTGTTATTCTAGTTATTCTTACTAATTATTAAATTTTTATTCTAATTATGTTTTAACATTAAGAGAGTTGTATTCGGTCGAGTTCTAGAAATTTCCAATACTTAATAATAAATTCATTTATTTATAGGATTCTTCTCCTCAAATCTTCTTCCCTTTCTTTTATTCCCTCGTCTTTTTTGGAGGATGAGAAAATTGATTTTCAATGCTTGTAGCCAATATAAATAAAAATTTCCTCACAGGTTGTTTTTTTGTTCCCCGTATTTGGCTTCTGCTCAGAAGATTTAGTTGAGTAATATTCAATAATTCGTGACATAAGTAAAACCAATTTGGATACCACATCTATCTATTAATAAGCAAAAGAAAAAAAAAAATTCAGAAATCTCATTCCTCTTTTTTCTCTTTCATCGGTGCAACCTCACTCCGAGTTTTCCTCTCTTTCCTCATTTTCCTCTTCCATCATCTCTCTCCTCATTTTCCTCTTTCCTCAAGTAAAATGTTTGTGATTCTTTAGGATTTAACATTTTCTTGAATTTAAGTTTATGTATTTCTTGTATTATTTTCTTGGCTTCACACTTTTTTTCCCACTCATTTTTTCAAACTGAAACTCGGAGGACTCTAACCCATGTAAATAGACAATCATTTTTGTGTTATTCTAATAATTATGTCAAAGAAACAAATATTCAGTATGTGTATGGAAAAAATAATCTTTTTCAGGGTTCTACTAATACTTTTGAGATAAAAGGCTAGTACTTTTTAGGGAACTACTAATATCTATTTTGTTATTCTAGAAACATATACTTTTTATAGTAAAAATGATACATTTTCTAATAAAAAAGGGTACTGTTAAATAAGGTTGCATTTAATTTTGCAAGTAATTAATCAATTTTGTTATTGTGAAAACGTATATTTTTCGAATAAAAGTGATACAAGTGATATTTTTTTACTGCAAAGTAATACCATGTTGGGGAACTACTAATTAATTTTGTTACTTTGAAATGTATATTTTTCAGATTAAAAGCGATACTTTTTAAAATAAAAGGTAATACTTTTGTTCAAGGTTGTTTATAACTTTGCAAGTAATAATCAGTTTTGTTTATTTGAAAACGTATACTTTTCTGAGTAAAAGTGATAAAAAAATTTAATAAATAGTGAGACTTTTGAACAATGTTGTATATAACTTTGCAAGTAAATAGTCAATTTTGTTACTTTAAAAATGTATATTTTTTAGAATAAAAGCGATACTTTTTCAGCCTAAAGTGATATTATATTTGGAAAACTACTAATGTAATTTTGGTAATTTGAAAATATATACTTTTTAGGACAAAAGTGATAAGTAGTAGGTAAAAAATGATACCTTTTGAGTCTAAATGATATTGTGCTAGGAAAACTACTAATATAATTTGATGTTTAGAGTAAAAGTGATGTTTGTAATAAAATATGATACTTTTCGAGTCTAAAATGATATTTTGTCACCATATATAATGTTACAAAAATGTCATCACGCTCTAATAATGATGTTTCACCTCTAAATATTGCAAATTAATTTGTACCGAATTAGTACTTCTTGCCCCCTACCAGGAGATATACACGTTCACCTACACGTATTTTGTAATGGATATTTGTTTTTTGAACTTTAGTTCCATCAAAAGTGATGATCGTGGCACATCATTCATATTTTTCTATCATAAAAAAGGGGGGGAAATGTTGATTGGCATACATAGCAAAGAATTGTAAGACAATTCACTATCCAATTGGCATGAGACTTTTTCATGGTTATGATATGAATCTAATTTCCAACTATGATAAGGATGTGGTAGACCCATCAGTGTGCCACCGCCCCAAAAATTAAAAGAAGTTCTGCGAGTTTTGAGCATTGGATCTGTCTCATAGATTTAGACCCGTGACACGGTCCTATAAGTTTTTGCCTTGTAAAATTACACGAGAAAAATCACATTTTGATTGGATACAAATTTAAGACCTCATAGTCTTGGACTCTCATTAACCACTTGACTAAGGTCTCATTAGCAAACTCATGACCTGAAATGCCAAATTGCTAAAACACATACTACCAAAGCCAGAAAAAAAATTCCTCTTAAAAAAGCCAGAAAAAAAAATCATTTTTTATTCTTAAAAAAGGGATAATTACAAAAATACCACTGCGGTTTGGCCTAATTACAAAAAAACCTAGAGATAGTTCAAAATTACAAAAAATCTCATCAGCTTTGATTCTGTCTTGAATTTAAGATTGATATTGTAATATTTTTATAAGTGTCAGGGTTTTTTTTTGAGATATTTTTTTGCTTACGAATAGTGAAAATACTCAAGGGTTGTTGCAATTTTCAAAAACTTTTGCAAGAATAGGAATAGTATGATTTTGCATGTAACTAAGCAAATTTGTGAAATACAAGAGTCAGTCAATTGGCATACACTTATATCATTCTGATTCTCAGACACTGAACTTCTAAAATTAATCTCAATATTTTTACATCAAATTTTCTTGTCACATCTTTATGATCCTCACTACTTAAAACTATAGTACATGATAAAAGCTACTGAGCATATTTTCTACCCGAGCTAACTTCTTCTAGTATACAGCTAATTCTTGGTTATACTTCATTCAGCAATTTCTGCATAGAAAAGCAATTAAAATGAAACCAAGTCAGAGACAGACCCTTTATTGTTCTTTACAGAATAATGGTTTTGCAAATAACTGTTTTTTTGCATCATACCTGATAGCTTTTCCGGCATTGATGCTGAACTTTGAAAGCCGTTTGCACTGCTATATACCGAGGGGAAGTGAGGATCACTCTTGACCTCCTGCATCAGAATGAACCTTTTCTTTAAGTCCTGCTATGGCTTAAAATGAAATCCAGTCGAGACTATAAAAAGAAGTCCGGGTTATATTTCAAAACTACAAATACTTCCTTTGACATTTGTTTCCATTTTACAAATTGCACCCTCATGAGGGGTATTTCTTAGGTAGATAGAAACCTCAAGGGGTGTTTGTAATATCTTAAGGGGTATTTGTAATTTTGAAAGATGACTTTTTTTAAAGGGATAATCACAAAAAAACCCTTCAGGTTTTGGCTAATTACAAAAAACTTCAAAGTTTTTGAAAATTACAAAACGCTCCGTGACGTTTGATTCCGTCTTGCATATCCCCCCTCATAAGTAAAAAAACATTTCAAAACCCCGATATTTATAAAAATATTGCAGTTATCCCCTTAAATTTAAGACATAATCAAACTTGAGGGGGCTTTTTGTAATTTTGAATCATCTCGGGAATTTTTTTGTATTTAGCCCAAACCTCTGTTTTCTTTAAAGGATAATTACAAAAACACCCCTAAGGTTTGGGCTAATTACAAAAAAACCTAGAGTTCTTTGAAAATTACAAAAAACTCCTTGATGTTTGATTATGTCTTACATATTTCCTGGTGATATTCGAAAATATTTCAAAACAACCCTTGACATTTATAAAAATATTACAGTTACCCCCCTTAAATTTAAGACAAAACTAAAACTGAAGGTTTTTTGTAAGTTTGAAACATGTCTGGGTTTTTTTGGTAATTAACCCAAACCTCAGGGGTGTTTTTGTAATTATCCCTTTTTTTTAATCATCCCATTTTTAAATTATGCTACATCTCAGAGGTAATATTTGTAATTTAACCTTCATTTTATCAATTCTAACAAGACCATTACAGCTGAAGTCTTAAATGTATTCATCGACTGACCTTCTCTGTAGAAGTAGAGCTTTGGTTTGAGGAAGGAGCTGGACTACCACCTACTAGAAAATGGCTCATGTTTTGTTCACCAAATTCTCTCAATTTATTAAGCTCAGGCACAACAATCTTGCCAAGGTCCGGCCTATCTTTCCGTCTTAACTCCGCACATTGGAGAGCCAGTTTAGCAAACGCCAACGTTTCTTCTACAGGCCAATCCGGGACAGAAGGATCCAACATCTCCGCCAGCGTCCCGTTTTCAATCGCATGTGAAATGTGATGCGTCAAGCCCATAGCTGGCTTAGCCGTCAGTATCTGTAAAAACACGATACCTAACGAATAAACATCGGATTTCACTCCGAGCATTCCCGTCTGTTGATATTCGGGATCGATGTAGCAGAAAGTTCCGGCCGTTGACGTCATTCGGTATTGCGTGACATCCTCGGCAACGTTAGGAGGGACGAGCCTCGCTAACCCGACATCGCCGATTTTGCTGACGTAGTTCTGGTCTAGAAGAATGTTTCCTGGTTTTAGGTCACGGTGGACCAACGGCTCTGGCTTCGTCTGGTGGAGAAAGTTTAGCCCCGTGGCGATCTCTGCGGCGATTCTGAATCGGAGTTGCCATGAGAGGGGACGCGTGTTTCCTTTTCTGAAGAGACAGTCGTCTAGGCTGCCGTTGGCCATGTACTCGTAGACGAGACAACCGTATTCTGGACAGGCTCCGAGGAGGAGGACCATATTGGGGTGTCTCATGCAGCTCAGCACTTCAACCTGCATTAATTTATGTAAGAATGTATTATTAAGAGGGATAATTACGAAAAACTACACTTTGATCCCAACTATACGCGTTTTTACACGTCGCCAACCAAACCTTTTTTTTTGTTGGACTTTGTCATGTGAATTATATGAATTTTACACTTTACTGTCCAGGACCTCTCGGTAATGGAATATTCCGTTGAGATTCCATCACATGTACGGAACATGCTAAAACTTTTGCACTTTGTCATTAAAATTTTTCGCAATTCCTCACTTTTCCATCTCGATTAAGGTGGAATATTCCATCAAGATTCCATCACGTGCGCAACATAACTTTTGCACTTTGTCATTCAAACTTTTTGCAATTTCTCACTTTGCCATCTCAATCGAGGTGGTAAAGTGAGTAATCATGTAATGTTTGGTTCGCGAAGTGAAATAACTTTTAGCATGTGCTGCGCACACGACGGAATCTCAACAGAATATTCCACCTCGCGAGGACTTCAGATGACAAAGTGCAACGAAAGAAAGTTTGGTAGACAACGTGTAAAACATGCGTACAATTGGGATGACAGTGTAATTTTCTCAAAAAAATAAAAGAATATATATATATATATATATATTCTTTAAACAAAAAGTTTTTCCTTTAACACTTACTTCTTGCTGAAACTGTGATCTTCCTTGAGCAGCGTCTGGTCGCAAGACCTTAATCGCAACGGCCGTATGATCAAGAGAACACTTATAGACAGGGCCATAGCCGCCTTCTCCAATCTTACGTGACTCAGCAAAATACTCAGTCGCCTTTTCAATTTCTTCAATGGAGTATCTTCTGTACCTTAATGTCGTTACACTCATACCCTCGTCCGACTCGTGAAGGGCCTTCTTTTCAGATTCGACTCTTTTCTGGGATTCTGTTTCTGCAATTCTCTGAGCTGCTTGAGCATTTTCCATGGCTGCTTTGTACTTGGATTTCTCTTTTTCGGCACTTATTCGTGCTGCTTCTTCTGCTAGTCGAGCCTCTTCTAATCTTCGTTCTTCTTCCATTCTCCATCGTTGAAGCTCAACAGCCTGTTTATATATAATGCTCATAATTTTAGAAAGAATGGTGCAAATTTTTAAACTGGATTGTCATTTGATCCCACCTTTTGTTTTGCCGATAGAGCTTCTTTACATGCTGTGCTATACATTTCCATAGTTTTTTGCAGCTCAAGCTTTAGCCTTCTCATTTCCGCTTCCACATCATCCTGCATTTTTCCAGACCAAATTCAAGAGTAAATATCAGGCTTTTAATTCTTCTAAACTAAATTTCTTTCAACAGCTAAACAATAGACAATATTAATGACACGAACCATGTACGATCTTTTATCATCAAGATAAGAGTTAATTACTAAAAGGGATAATTACAAAAAGTACCTCTGAGGTTTGACCTAATTACAAAAAAACTCAACTAACTTTAAAACTTACAAAAAGTACCCATAAGATTTGAATATATTTCAAAATCCCCCTTCATATTTGTAAAATCATTGCAGATTACCCCTTAATTTTAACACTAAATCAAACCTCAGGGGTACTTTTTGTAAATTTTAAAGTTAGCTGGGTTTTTTTTGTAATTAGGTCAAACCTCAGGGGTACTTTTTGTAATTATCCCTTACTAAAAATATCCTTAAATCCAGCTATCTTTCAAAATTACAAAAATCACCTTGCTATTTGTTTCTATAATTGCCTCAATAGGGGTATTTCATATTTGTTAAGAAAATATAAACCTCAAGGGGTATTTGTAATTTTTAAAGTAAAATAGATTTTTTTGTAATTAAGTCAAAACTTAAGGGTAGTTTTCGTAATTATCCCTCGGGATAATGTCCTTACATTTTCGAGTGACGACGTTGAAAAATCAGTGAAAGAACTTAATTCACCGAATTTGGTCCCAGAACGCATCGATCCAAAGCTACTCTCCGAGCTAGTTGACACTCGTGAAGTTCGACCTGAATCTAAGCCGTCGAAGAACATACCAGCCATGGGATCTGTGGTTGTAGTCCTATCAGTGCTTGGCCTGTCGGAGCTTATGAATGATATATCAGTATCAGATTCCGAGAGTTCAAACATGCTTGCATTATACCCTCTTCCCACAAACGGCGACCTGTTATCGCATAAATGCTAAACCTTAGTATCTTGAACAAGACTTTAAATTATAGGGATAATTACAAAGACTACCCTTGAGGTTTGGTGTAATTACCAAAAAAAAAAAAACAATTATTTTTCAAAATTACAAATACCCCCTTAAGATTTGTATTTTTCTAGCAAATACCCCCTATTGAGGGTGTAATTTGTAAAGAAAAGAAACAAATATCAAGGCGTATTTGTAATTCTGAAAGATATGATTTTTTTGTAACTAAACCTCAAGGGTATTTTTTGTAAGGGATAATTACAAAACTACCCTTGAGGTTTGAGCTAATAACCAAAAAAAAAACCCATAGGTTTTGATATTACAAAAATCCCTTGGGGTTTGATTTTTTGTATTACACTTTGCCCCCGTAAGCAAAAACATTTCAAACACCCTATTTACATTTATAAAAATATAACCCTTACATTTAAGACAAAATTAAACCTTAGGTTTTTTTTTTTTTTGTAATTTTGAAACTTCTCTGGATTTTTTTGTAATTGGCCCAAATCTCAGGGGTAGTTTTTGTAATTATCCATTTTGTAATCAACCGTAAGTTATATAAACAAGTATCTTGGTCCCAAGAGGTTGAAGCTGAGACAGTTTATTACACGAGACATACTTAAGTAAATCAGTGTCATCAACCGCTGACTTGCGTGGCGTCCTTTCTGCACCTGCTTAAGACACAGACATTTCATGCTTTTATTATATGAGTAATTGAGATAATATAAAACTGTAAGCGTCATGTATTTGTAAAACAAAGACAAACCTCTCATACTGGGTGATGGCCTGGGGCGTGCGGCGCTGGGGGTCGAAGTTTTACCATTATTAGCCTTCTCCTCCAATTGTTGTATATGGCTCATAAGAGGGGAAGTGAACGGGGCTAGACGAGAGGCGTTTCGCACGGATGAGATCTTCGTTTTTGAGATGACGTAAACGGTGCAGAAATCTGGTGCTCCTTTCGATACACTGCTTGGAACATCTACCATCTTCAATCTTCTGTCATACAATGGTGTCATCTTATTAACGCATGAAAATATGAGATCAGGGTCTAGTTTAACCATAATGAGGATATCACCCAAATCTACTTAACGAAGTTCTATCAGGGTAAAAAAAAAATTAAACATTAGATAAAGGGGAAATTACAAAACTACCCCTAAGGTTTGGGTTAAGTACAAAAAAAACCACAGATGTTTGAAAATTACAAAAAAAAAACTTGAGGTTTGAATAACTGTAATATTTTTACAAATGTAAGGGGGGTTTTTGAAATGTTTTTGCTTATGAATGGGATAAAGTGTAATACAAAATCAAACCTCAAGGGTTTTTCGGTAATTTTCGAAAACCTCCGGGTTTTTTTCTTTTGTAATTAACCCAAACCTCAGGAGTAGTTTTTGTAACTATCCCTAGGAAAAGAAAACCATCACTTGTTAGTCTACGTTTACTTGGACAGCAGGCCTAGGTAGAAAATAAGGGGTTTTAACCTGATAAATCCATGACGTGATGCCCCAAGAACCAAGTTTTCAATTGCAGCTTGAGCAACGTATTCTGTTATTGCTTTTGCAATATCCGTGTCCTCCAGTACCACGTCAAAGCAGAGTATCTTTTATATAAAATCGCACGCGTGCAGAGGAAAAAAAGAGAGAAAGAACAGAAAAAACATAAGTCATATTCTTATACTGCTGACCATGACAATTTGAACGAAGAACGAGAAGAACAAGAACTTTATTTCAGCTTACATCTTTGCGAGTACAAAAGCAATGGTAGGTGAGGAATAGCTCTTTGGTCTGTTTTTCAAGCGCTTGTTTGTTGGTACAAGCAGCTCTATTGACACCATTAGTAGAATAATTGTCGCTATCTACATCCAAATAATTAAAGCATATGTAGAATAAGTTAAAGAAGCCTAAAACTCCAAAAACTTTAATATAAGGGCATTATTATGTAACTGATATATTGCCTATATTTGAGCATATTATCAAACACAAAGCATTATTCCCCTTGGTCACAATAAAATGATTCACTTTCTTAAGAAAAATTCCATGTTAAAGCCAAGATTGTCGTTTCAAGGGCTTGTAGGCGAGCTTAATCCTCGATGCGGACCTACATTCTTCAACAATCTTTTATGCTCTATCTTGATTTGTCAAGAAGGCACCAAAATTTCCTTCTCTTGATATCTTCATTTTGTTGGTCATAACTATTGCCATAAATGGTGCCGTATAGACCCCACTAATGAAACCGTGTTCTTTCAGTGGATTGACTACCTAATGTAGCATTAATTTTGTCGATTAAGCCATTCAAAGCAAGCTCAAACCCTTGCACCACCCCAATGTGCAATGTTTTCCCCAGAAACACACAAAAATGATTCAAAGGGCATAGCTTCATATGCTGCCCCATCTTCATTAAAATCATCAGCCTTTCGTCATAACATATCATTACATAAGATCGGACGAAAAGGTAGCTTGTTGGTAAGCACTTTACACCTAGAGCCTAGTTGGTCATGGAGTTGGGGAATCATCCAGTATATTCCTTTTTCTAAGAATGAAAGAAAAAGAAATAATTAAAATCACCAATGCACTAAGTCGTTAGCCTATCGTGTTATACAATGTAGGATGTACTATACGAAACTCTCTCACATTACATGATATCTAAAGAATAACTACCCATATATGATCTCAAACGATAGAAAGAAGTCGACATGCACACGTGCTAGAACAATTATGAATTCAGGGACGGAGCTAAAGGCCGGCCAGCCACTTCAACTTAATGATTTTTTTAAAAAGTTAACAAGAATTATATATATAATTATTAAAACTTAAAATCTTGCACCCTTAAAGAATTCACAAAAAAACCTCTTCTGTCTACTATTTTTCGAAAACGTTCTCGAATTTTATTTTTTGACTCCGTCCCTCCATACGATCATGTAACGACCAAAAGAAGAACACGACCAAAACCATGAAACTATTACGTACATGAAGCCGTGGACGGCCTCTGGACGACGTGTATGAGGATGACAGTTTGGCCTTTGACGAGGAGGTTATCAATGGCCCATTTGATTGCTTGTTGGCTTCCTTTATCCCTGTCCACGGCCACCGCAACAAGGCCATTGCGCCCACCCTTTCTTCCCAAAGTACTCCCTCTTGCATTTGGAAGCCACATTTTGTCAAACACAAAGCCTGCGTTCTCAAGCTCTGTTCTAAAAATCAGATATCAGGTCCTTTTCTTATTTGTGGAAATGGGAAATCACTATTTTCGTGCCTTTTTTTTTCTTTTTTTTTTCTTTTTTGGGTTTTTTTGATGCTTAGAAATTTTGTTGGTTGAGAAATTTGGAAACAATTAAAAAGGAGGCCAACAAAAGGCATGCCTGAAATCTCTCTGCCTTCTGTGATAGTAAAAGAAACAGGACTATTGGACTAATGGTCTAAAATCAATTCTAGAAAATTTTGGTCGAGGGCATGAAAATTACATGAATTCACCTATGAATTATGTGTTGAAATGAAATTCGATTTGACATGGAGATAGTTTTAACTGTTAAGAAAGTTTATCCATTTACTTTTTTCTTAAAATTATGTGTGGTGATTTAATTATAATTATATATGAAGTCACAAAAAATTTAAACAAATACTCTTCATACTCAAATATCATGTTATGAATGAAACTTCGTTTTTATCTTATACTCATTTAAATGGTGTCATTTCAGTTGATGTAATAATATGAGATATCTATATATATGAGATTTTCAACTTTATCATTTCCATTTAAGTTTTTTTTATGAAATGATCCAATATAACTTTATTGGTTATTGTATAATATAGAAATTTAAAAGTATCCTCCCAACTAAAAGTTATAAAGGGATGTCAATATTAGGGCCTAGGGGTGACAATTCGTGTCGTATTCAGGTTAACATGTCGTGTTGATACATAAAATTAATGTTATTTGTGTCAGATTGATCAACTCAAACCCGACATGTGAGGTAATCCAACATGTTTTCTCGGGTCAACCCAAATGTTATTTATATATCTAAATTATTCATCTCATTTTATAGGTTGTATGTGCTGTATGAACTAATTTAAAATTGTATTTATATACACTTGATAATTTTATAATTCAATCATCATACTACCAGCAACATATTCAATCAATCAATCAACAATATTTCAAAAAACAACATAATAACAGTAAAATCGAGTTAAATGAGTTAATAGTGTCGTTTCAGTCATTCAGGTTAATTCTAAACTGATATGTTTATTATTCGAGCATAACCCGATTTTGACCCTAACTCTCCATACCTCAACCATAATCCACTTATAACATCTAACATGCTAAGTACATGTCTTGCTATAATTGGCACCCCTAATCCATATACATGAATATTTCATTTATTTTATTATTAAAATTTGCCCCCTTGTACTATCCAGTTTGTATCAAATACCCCCTTCTACTATTAAAACCTTCAAATACCCCCCTGAAATTATAAAAAATACATTGATGGACAAAAGTACCCTTAATTTACATAAAATATTAAATTTACTCTACACCCTCTATAATTAAGTATCAATTAATTTAATCTCAAAATTTTATGCCATACTGATTTATATATTAAATAAAAGTACTCTTCGTTTAAAAAAAAAATAATCTTAGTTAAAATATTAAAATAACTATATAGATGGATATAAACTTAATATAATATAGAAGCCACATAGAATATTTTTTATGTAAATCTTTATTATTATTATTTTAACTATACATAATTAGTAACAAAATAATAAATGTAGACTCAGATTCGTATATATTATTTAATTAGACTTATAGCTTTGTTATGTACGGAACAGACGTGTAATTCGAATATATTAACCTATCAAGTCATAATGTGAGGTATTTATTACGTGCGAAAGTGAAATTAATAGAAGTTATAAAAATAAATTTTTGTATAATATTATTGTAACTAATAATTTTATAATAATAAAAAAAGATAAATATCTAAAATATGCTTTTTAAAATAACATAATATAAATTTTTGTGAGACAGTTTTTTATTTAACGTTATTAATAATTTATTTAGCTATTTTTTCATTTTAAATCAAATTAATATTATTTTCTTTCAAAATCAGTCTTAAATAAGATATAAGTCAAATTATTAATATTTTCTCGATAGTATTTAAAAAATACTTTGTTCTGTAATTTATAATATCTATTTATTATTTTAAAAATTAATGTCTAAACTAGTTAATATGTTGACCTACATAAACACATCTTATACGATGAAATACTTATAAATATAATTTTTTTAAAGCACTTATAAATATAAATTAACACAAACTAATTTGACCATAATTTAATACTTATTAAAGACTGGATATGTATTTACAATGATAACACTATAAATTTATTTATTTAAAAATTAATGTTATTTTTTATATTTTTCTATTGTACATGCAATATCGAATTATATATTTATTTATGTAATTAATGTAGGAATAAATAAAATATTGGATTAAACAATATTTGAAATTAATATTAGAGAAGGTTACATATGCTTCAAGGGTATTTAGGTCAATCAATATGCATTTTATTGGTTTAGGGGGGTATTTGAAGGTTTTAATAGTAGAAGGGGGGTATTTGATACAAAAGTAATAGTAGAAGGGGGTAAAGTGAATTTTACCCTTAAAATTATTATTATTGTTTAAACTTATTATTAAATGGACCACTGGGTGTCAATTGTCATTACTCATTTTCAAAGAGGCAATGCAAGAAACCAACTGTGATTGGCTTCTCCTACCCTGTCAAATACAAAAATCCCCGACGTGAACGCCTTCTACTTGAATTATCCCCCAATTTTTTCGCTTCGTTTTCGAAGCTCAAATTACAGGCTCGAAAATCCTATCAATTTTTATTTTTTTGTTTGTTTTTGCAAAGATTTGCTCCAAAAGATGCATCTATGGCCGTCTATGAGGCTGAGGGATTCCTTCAAGGACAACTATTTGAAGAAATTGGAATGGAATCTTCAACGGATGAACATTGAAAAAAAGCAGCAGCAGCGAAATCAGTCTAGTGACAATCAGCAGAAGCTTTTGGAGACTGATAAATGTGATTCGGAAAATTCAGGGCGTGTAGGAATTGGTTTAATTTGCAGAGAAGTTTTCATGATTCTCTCTTGCTGTTATTGTTGTTTCTGCTGTGGAGGTAACCCTCTTTATCATTCTGTGTGTATCCGTGTCGGTGTGGGGAAAATTAATATTGCTGAAGAATCAGTAGAAGGGCGAATAGAATTGTTTGCATATATTGTTTTGATGCATTGGGCCTTGAATATAATATATTGCACGTGTCTTGGTATTTCTTGTGATTATTTTTCTGGGTTTTTTTGAATTTTGGTTTCCCAAGTGGTTTTCTGATATTCTTTGATGGTTTAATGTGGGTGTTGCTGGGTTTTCATAATTAAGTGGAAAAAAAGGGGAGTGTGGGTGGTATGTTTTCGATAATTTGATGAAGAGATTTTGGTAATTTTGGAGATGCGCAGTAAAAATAAGGATGAGTTTTGAAATTTTTCCAATTATTCAAATACTTTGAAGCTCTTCATAAGTTTCTTATGATCCTAGATTTTTATCTTGCTAAATTTGTTGTCCAACCTTTGTGGTTTAGAGCTTCACTCCTTGGATTTCTCTATTTTATGAAGAGATGTTCGTTGATTATTAGACCACCTTATGGGAAATGTATCTTGATGATTTTTGTTTTGCCATTATAACAATGATGACAGGGCTGTCTAGTTTTATGTTAAATTTTATGAACCTACAAAGCAACCTGATCAACATATTGAAGCTGAATAATGCATATTGAGCTTTAAGGAAAAAGGGCATTGCTCTGCCATGTGAGGTGTATAGAAGTGTTTACGGTGCTTTGTATCTTATCCATCATTAAGCAATTGAGACAAGGGCATCACTCTTGTTTATGATTACTAAAGAAGTGTTTCATATTCCACGTAATGATTTATTGCCTTGATTTTTGGTTTTGCCCAATTCCACTAAAATTCCACTTATTTGAATATATGAAAATACAGAAATAAAAGCAACTTAGAAATATTGTTTCTAAGCTTCAACTTTGAAATTGGTAATAAAATGGAAAGAAATCGAAGAAACAGACTTAAGAGAGCGTCTTCTGATTGAGAAGATGTTATTTTACTCAAAGCGTTGTGATCATTGACTAGTGCTAAATTGCTAATGCTACATGGTCAAATAATCTGATATAATGATTGCATTTGAGGTGGAGCCAATTAACTGAAAAGGTTTAATGTTTGGGGTTGACATTTGTCACTTAAAGGGTTCGAAGCATGAGTACATGAAATGCCATGATTTACTGCTACCCTGCATGATGTCATTAGCAGTTTTTAATGTTTGATTGGCACGGGTGAGATTGTGAAGATAGTTTCTGAATGCAAAAGATATTACGTGGAGGACTTACATACGTGAGAGTTAAGCTTAGACCAGAAGGAACTTTACTCATTGATCATAGAGAAATATCATTGATGTGTTTTCACTTGGAGTACATACAGGAGAGTTAATATAAGTGTCGAAAGTAACCATTCACCAGAAGGAGCCTTACCTATGGAAATACTCAGATTGTTATGGATAAAATATTGATCGATGCCATTAGGGTCCTCATTAGTGAAAAATTCTGGAATATTAGACATAGATGCCAGTTCAAGAAAACACATGCACATTTATCATCTCTCTCGGTGATTTAAATAGCTCCAATGAGTCATCATAAATCTATAGACCTTGGCGGGATGATTATAATTGTGAATTGCTCCTAATATCTAATTTCTGATTTACGCAATTTCTTTTTCTGAAAATCTTTACTTCACTAGTCACTACAAATAGCTCTGTTTTTTGATATTATGGTTATGGGTAACATTATTGATTTCTCTCTTAGTTTCCATTTATATATCATAAATGGACAAACGCAGTTTGCAAATGATTAGTGTGTTGGTGTAAACACGGCTGAGTTTAGCTCGCGTGGGTTGAAAATGGGTTGACGAAAAAATAATGTGTTCGGCTTCTGTTTTATAAGCTAGTTGTAATTCGTAGACATGCGTACTAATTAACAATTGATTAGTTAGGCTGATAAGTTCTTTCTTTTGCATTCAGCTTGTATTGATGATGAAGAAAGCAGCTGAAAACATTGAGGAACAGCAATCATGGAACTTGGACTTGTACAGAGTAGATGGTAAAAAACAATCATCTGATGAAAAACATGTTAAATTTGTGTCAGCTTTAGATCTTATCTTTTTACGATTATGGTAAATCCAAACTCTTAGTGAGCTCGTGTCAAGGTGCATGCTTTTAGATGATTTATTATTTCCCTTTTCTTCTTGAATTTGATTATAACTTCTTCAGTTTATTCAATTAAGCTTAAACATTTATCATTTTAGTCATAAGTCACTAAGAATTTAGTTAGACAAGCCTAAACCATTTGTTGTTACATCTTAACGGGACAGATCATCAAATACTTGTTAAATAGAAAAAAGAAAAATGATAGGGAGAAAATAAGGACAACATATCTTGGAGCGCTCACAATAAATGCAAGAGGGCTAAATTGTGCCGTTGCAACCACCTTTGTCCACAGCATTTCATGTGCAATTTGTCCTTGTCTTCCCTTGCCTTCCTCAGTCCACTCCCCTCCAATAATACCACAAATTGTCCTTTTTGTTTTTTTTTTCTTTAAAAAAAAGAGGTGGTTATAAGAGTGAAATTCTTGTTACATTAGGTGTATGATCAAGGACAAGTTCTTCATTTTATAAAAATATATGCTCTAACAATATTCGTATGATAAGTATTACGTAACTTGAAATTCGGATAGTGATCGAGTGGTTAATATTTCCGAGTCGAGACCTCTGATCTGGGTTCGATTCCCATCGCCTATTCTCTCCCAGGATATATACTCAAAAAAAATTATTATGTAACTTCATAATTGCCCAACAAGAAACATTAATTACAACGTTTGCACCTCATAGTATAATAAAATAATTATGATATACAATGTTTTAGATATAACATATGACACCAGATTAATATGAATGTTAATTTGTTAAATGTTTTTCTGTAAACTCTCATCTGAAGAGCCTTAGACAAAAAACTGAACAAAAAATATACTTAAGTTTAGAATACTATAACTATTTTCCCTTTGCCCCCTAATGGAAATTTAGAAATTCAAATGAGGCACAAAACTTAAAAGAATTTTTATTCCATTGCACTCGACTACACCAAATCATGTTTTCTAACAAGACACAATAAATACCAATTAATAAATGCAACGCCATTTTCACCGTTCTACCTAGCTACTCCTCTCTCTCTCTCTCTCTCATCATTTTATCCGCTCAACCGAACGCCGCCCAGTCCTCCACCCGAACCAGCTATGCCGATGTACAAGCACCCGATAGCAGAAGCCAACGAGACGAGCCCATTCGGCTCACTGAGCCCAGCCGAGTTCTACGCTCACCACTCCGTGAGCCACGGCTCCGAGTACATCACCAGCAAGCAAACCAACCTCAAGCTCTTCACCCAGTGGTGGACCCCTCAACAGTCAACACCTCTCAAAGGCATCGTCTGCGTGGTGCACGGCTATACCGGCGAGTCCAGCTGGTTCGTCCAGCTCACCGCCGTACACGTGGCAAAACACGGCTTCGCGGTCTGCGCCATCGACCACATGGGCCACGGCTTCTCCGAAGGTCTCGTCGCGCATCTGCCGAACCTCGATATCGTCGTGGACGAGTGCGTCTTGTTTTTCAATGGATTTCGGGCGAAATACGCGGCGGATTTGCCGGCGTTCCTGTACGCGGAGTCGTTGGGAGGGGCGATCGCGTTGATGATCACGCTCCGCCGTGAGGGAATTGTGCCGGAGAGGAGATTCGACGGCGTGGTTTTGAATGGGGCGATGTGTGGGATTAGCGATAAGTTTAAGCCACCGTGGCCGTTGGAGCATTTCCTTTCCATTGCGGCGTTTCTGATTCCTACTTGGTGCGTGGTGCCTACGCGCGGTTCCTTGCCTAACGTCTCCTTCAAGGTAATTTTTTTTTTTCCAATGTCCCTTTTATATGAATTTATTATTTAATTTTGTTTTTTCTTCTAATGTCCTTTTCATATGAATTTATTTAATTTAAAAATCCAAAAAATATATAAAGATGATAGAAAGATTTTGAAAACAGAATTGATTTGAAAATTATTTTTGAGGAAATAAAAATATTATTTTTCTCAAATACATTTCATTTTCTTATTGTTTGGAGATAAATTACTTTTGAAAATAAAAGCAAACATAATTTTGTTTCTATGTAATGTTAGACTTGTTTATTTCCATTGAGATTTATGGTAAGAAGACAAGCTTGAATTTCAGTATTTGTTTTGTCCATAACATGCAAACTTGGAGATCTGCTATTTTACTTACAAAATTGTAATGACGTATGTATATGTACATATATGATAAAAATATTTCTTAATCATCTAAATAATTAGTTTTTAGATATTGCTATCTAAATATTAAATTATCTAAACTAAATATTGAGATAATTAATCACTTATATTATTATTTTTTATTACAAAAGTTAATTTTATAAATGTTAACTAACTATATAATAAGATTCAAAATCATCTATTTTACAAAATGTTAAATTACATATATATATGCACAATCACATTTGCAAAATAATAATCAAATTAAAATAAAACTAAAGTGTCAATTATTTAAATCTATTTTGTGCGACTCAAAATGGAGTTAAAATCTAGTGTACAGCTAATTTGAGACAGAAGACTACACCCATTCACCAAATTTAGTGCTATGAACAGTGTTACAGAACATTTGGTGTTTTGATGCATATTTGGTATTGTATTGGAGATTAGCCTAAGCATGAATTGAAATTTCTGTTGTATTTTTGCCATTCTCGTCTGAGGTTTTTTGTTGAATGTGGATGAAAAGGTGGAGTGGAAGCGAAAGCTGGCACTGGCAAGCCCGAGGCGGCCACTGTTAAGGCCACGCGCCGCCACAGCACAGGAGCTGCTAAGAGTATGCAGAGATCTGCAATCTAAGTTCAGCCAAGTGGATGTGCCATTCCTGATTGTGCACGGCGGAGACGACATCGTTTGCGACCCGGCGTGCGCGGAGGAGCTCTACCACCGCGCCGCTAGCAAGGACAAGACTCTCAGGATTTATCCCGGAATGTGGCACCAGCTGGTGGGCGAGCCGGAGGAAAACGCGTCGAACTTGTGTTCGGAGAAGTTGTTGATTGGCTCTTGGCTCGAGCCGAGTGTGGCGGCTCGGCTGCAGCTGTCGATGGCTGAGATGAGGTGGTTGAGGGCGGGCCGGTATTTAAGTAACAATAATTGGGTATGTGGTTGATTGTTACTGAGATGTAAAACTTGAATGCATGGTTGAATGGATTATGTGTAGGTTGGTCTTAATTTTTCTTTTAAGATTTCTTAAGGCAAAGAAATATAACACAACTTAATGTCACTAAGTAACAAAATATTGAATATAATGATGAATCATATCAAAAACTGAAGTTCAACTCAAAATCCCATATTTGTTGAATTTTCTGGGAGCAAGAATAGACTTAAAACATGAAAAATGGGGGTAATTGCAATTTTGGTCCGGTAAATAAATATTACGTTGTACACATTTTGAGAGAAACTCGCGTATTGAGTCCTTTTTTTACTGGATATCTTGCGAAAAATGTCACATGACCAACATATGAACTCCAATTTTCGGGCTAATTTTGCAATTTCCAGAAAAAAAAGAATTCAATCGGGAGTTCTTTTTTTGCAATTAGTGTCTTTTTTGCAAAATGTGATTTTAACGGGACCATATTGCCAAGCCGTTATATATTCACGGGACCAAAATTCCAATTTTGCCGTTTCTAATGTCAATGCAAGAGGGAGATTAGAGACTATCTGTTTAATGCAATGTAAATAGAACAGAAATTTGGGGGTCATCAAATTTTCAATACAAAGCCTCATTCAGATTCTATATACTCCTTAGCATAAAACAACATTAACAAAAATCCCAAGTACTTAGGTACACCAAGTTCTGCTTCTCTAAAACAAGACACAAATTACATCTCAACTTGGAAATCTATTACATCTACCATATTAGCCCCCTTTCAGGCTTATAAGCAACCTGAATGTCAATAGTTTTTGGTAGCAAGCCAAAACAAAATATTAACTTACACAATCTCCACTTTTGGACAAAAACAAGAAGGTCCATCCAAGTCGATAACGCCTTGATCGGTTGTACTCCCACCATCCAAATCCATCCATGTTTTATCGTCATTTTCAGACACGTTGTTTTGTGTTTTATCCACTATCCAGTCATCCATTAGGTCAATCTGATCGGATGTGATGTAGTCGGCCATGCCTGAAGCAAAATT
Source organism: Rehmannia glutinosa (assembly GCA_016081115.2). NCBI lineage: Eukaryota > Viridiplantae > Streptophyta > Magnoliopsida > Lamiales > Orobanchaceae > Rehmannia > Rehmannia glutinosa. Next base: position 288,106 of record JABTTQ020001049.1, read on the forward strand.
CCGCAGACGCATATTGTATTGAAGAAAAACCATATCAGTTAACCTTTTCTGTTCTATTCGAGTCCTTCCTTTTGTGAGGAGCGTCTCCGCCAAACTCCTCTTCAGCCGAAATTTTGATGCTCCGTCGCACGTCTGGCTCAGAATTCGAATGGCTAGCCTCTGCAGTTCGGGACATTCTATCCCATATTCGGACCACCAAAGTGCTGCAAGAAAAAGGTTATCATGCAGTGTACAATTTCAACAAAGTAGGATAACATATGAAACATAGTAACAGATCTCGGGAATAATCCGGTAGCTTTCAAGATTACCATCTCAGGTATCTCAAGTTTTTTTTTTTTTTTCTTAAATTAACCCAAACCTCAAGGGTAGTTTTTGTAATTATCTCTAGAAAATAATATATTTTTGTGGGGAAGGTTCTCAATAAGTTTTTAATAAAAATTATATTATATAACGAAAATTATATAGTTACACTGGAAAAATAGGAAAACAAATTAATATAGCATAATTTTATTAAAATAGAAAAATAAATCGAGAATATATCGCTTTATTGACATAAGTTTAAAGATTGTCACGTTATTACTTATGCACGATATACATAGGATTTCAACGTCATATGAAAATATCGTGTTTTATTTGAGTTGTTTTAAAAAATTCGGAGAATTTTGCTACTATGAGATTAAATAGAAATTAATCGAACCTGGATTAACATCATATCTTGCATCACCGACACATCCTAAACGAAAAGCACCCTTCGCGGTTCGATATTTTTCCATCTGGATAATCATCCGATCTTTGACGTGCAAATCTTCTGTCGACTTAACAATACAGTAGCACAAACCAGTGGTAACTTCTGAATCGATATACACATCAGTCGAATAAAAGAGATTCGGGTTCAAATAGTAACATGCGGAATGAAGAGGGCTATAAAGGAACTCATCCCAAACTTCATCTATCGCTTTCCAAAATTGTTCGTACGGAGATTTCTTATTGAACCCCTTTTTAATCATCTCCTTAGCCTGATCTATTGTTTCGTAGATATACCCAATTTGTTCCTTGTTCTTCTTATTCATCCAGTCTATTACGCGCACAAGAGGAATAACGCCCTTTACTGTCATCGAGGCCCCACTCCAGAATGACCGGTCCGCAACCAAGTCAGCTACTTGTTTTCCCTCCATTGTAGAAGTTAACATTTTGCTTTTAAAATCAGATGAGAGAAACATTTTCTTCAAATTCTCCTCTTCGAAGACGATATTGTCGAGGATTAAGTAGGGTTGCGCCGACCTTATTTTCGAAGGCTCGACTAAAGTACGGCCGTCGATCTGATCGCGTAGCAATTTCAGAACATCCGGACGGCTGTGAATGAACTGTGTGATGATTTTCGTTTTTTCAAGTGTTTCCTTGATCAGATCAATCCCCTCCAATTTTTCCAACATGAGTTCTATACAGGAAGACGCGCTAAATGTCCAACAAATCGGGCGGTATTTCTCCATTAGCTGCTTGCCGACTTCGTTCATGAAAGCTGTGGTTGAGTTTGTCATAATTTGGACAACATTATTTATCCCAACTTCCATTATAACTCGATCAAGGAACAACAGCATGTCATTCACAAACCCAACACAGTCGGTGATATCAGATGAACGTAGATAAACTGTACCTCTTGGGCTGTCCACTAAAATATTTACCAAATTTCTGCCCTTTTCGTCCGTCCACTCATCGAGCAAGATGCTGCAACCTGTCTCGGCCCATGAATTCCTAATCTCGTCCACGTACTCACGAACTTCTTTCATTACATCCTTAAAAATCCATCCTTTTAACTCTTGACAAGTTGGAAAATGGCATTCCGTTTGATCGGAACAAAGGGAAATCATCCTCTGGAAGCTAGGCAAATTGACGGCATCGAAATCTAGCCCGCTCTCGTAAAAGAACCGACCGATGTTCTTTTTGGTTTCCATTAATGAATCGTCAGTGATGATTATATATTCTTGTGGATTTTTTAACCCCTTTGCGAAAGAAGATGATTCTATCTCGCTGTTTTCAGGTGATGCGTTTTTACGACGCTTTCCATTCTCAGGTCCATGTTTTTGGGTGAGCTCTGGATTGATTGTATCCATTTTAGGGCACCAATTCCTCTTCATAGGAAGGTTTGGACCGTGCGATTTTCTGTCTGCTTTTCTTACGTCGTCTGTTTTGTTTCTCATTTCTTGAAACTTCACTTCAATGGGAAAACTTTAAAACATGGGAATATTGCTCCTGTGCCTGCCCAAGTGGCATTTTAGCCAACTGAAGTCTTTAGCAGCTATATATCACAATAAGACATTTGAATCTCTTGTTTTAGCCATTAACATTGACTCGATGCCATTTAGTCCAGTTATTTTTCAAAATTACAAATACCCCCTTAAGCTATTACAAACAACCCCCTTCAGGTCTGTATATATTGACTTAACAAATACCTCTTAAGGGTGTAATTTGTATAATAGAAACAAAAGCTGGGTTTTTTTTTTGGTAATTAGACTGAACCTCAAGGATTGTTTTTTTGTGTCATCTTAGCATTCAATGTGTATTTCGGTCAGCATTTTTGCTTTCCTTGTTTTACATATAAAAACATTCAAGTGGAATACTCCCAGTTATTCAAAAGCCATACATTGTTCGGCGAGAATACTTACAAAAACGAAAAATCTGTTCTTCAGCAAGCTCTTCTCTTGAGAATGTCTACAATTTCATCTCTTAGTATAACTGTGATCTGTAGGAAGATGTAAGATGAAAGTAAAACCACTGTAATAACTAATAAAGCATAAGATCCAGAACATATTCAAAGAAAAATGCTAAGTAATTCCAGTGGTTTAACCTATTTATATCAAACGTTTTCACCACAGGAGTCGGCAAATATGAGACAGAATTCCAAACTACAAGGAGACACATTTACATTTTTTCATACAGACCAATCCAGAAAGAGAATCAAAGAAACAAGATTTCATCTACAGCTAAACTCCTTCATTTCACATGAATAATTTCAGCGGCAAAAGAATATTATTGCAACGTATATAACCAATAAATAGTATATGTTCCCCATTTCATTCGCGGAGAATTTGGCAAGGACAAAACTTCATTTTCCTAGGGGATAACTACAAAAAATATCCCTGAGGTTCAGAGTAATTACCAAAAAAAACAGAGGTTTTTGAAAAATTACAAAAATCCCCTTGAGATTTGATTTGTATTACACTTTACTCCTTTCATAGGCAAAAACATTTCAAACACCCATTTACATTTGTAATAGTATTACAGTTATCCCCCTTACATTTAAGGCATAATCAAACCTCGGTTTTTTTTTTTTGTAATTTTGAAACATCTCTGGGTCTTTTTGTAATTACTCTAAACGTCAGGGATAGCTTTTTAATTATCCCTTTTCCTAGCACAGATAGAAGAAAGCCTTCTAATTAGTCCCCATCTCCAACTCAGCTTCACCGAATGGAATACAAGTAATTTTAGGGGAACTCATTACAAACCTATTTCCTACAAAAATATACTCCTAAGAAAAAAATTAGCTCTATAAGGTGAAGAAAGTGATAATCAACCCCGTCTTCTCCAAGAGAAATAGACTAAGAGGGTGTTTGGCTGAGCTTATAAGCTCTTCAAAACCTTCAAACATCTTATAGCATGTTTTGAAGAGCTTATAAGCTTTCCGAAACTGTTGGTAAGTTTCTTAAAAAAAAAACTTATAAGCTCTCGAACTATGATGCTAGGAGTTTATAAGTTCTTATTAAAAAAGATGAGAGATCTCAACTTATTTCCAAAATATGATCTTATCTTAACAACCTTCTTTAAATTTGACCATTTTAATTACAAAACTGTCATTATTAACATCTTGTAAGCTCCAATATATTATTTTATCCAAAAACTTCAACGATTTATTTCAAAATAAGAAGCAACATATTATAAGCTCTTAAAACTAAAACATTTTAGGAGCTTATAAGATCTTTTAAATAAGCTTAACCAAACACCCTCTAATTTGAAAAGAAAAAGCTAGCTTCCAACCCCAAATGTCCAAATATATGGTGGATTTTAATGGGGAGGTTGGGCGATAACCTAAGTACCTTATGCTCCTCAATGCGATACTGCCTCGGTTTTCAAATATAAATTCTAGGAAATGAAAGATTCACTGATTTCAATGTGGTAGCTGATAAATCAACTGATCAATCTCCGCATAGGAAAAAACAAAGGAGTTTTAATATGATAATACTAGCACGCCATACACTAGGGAATCACTAGCTTTCAATTGGTTCGCACGTTTATAGCTAGGTAAATGAAACAAGCAAGATTTCGACTCATCTTCTTCTTACTGGAAGGATCGGAACAAACAACAGTCTCCCAGGTTTATGGTTTTTGCTTTGATCATTTCAGTTAAATATCTGAATAAAAGATCTTTCCAGTTCAGAAAGATAGTTATCACAAGTAATTATTGTCAAACAAATGTTTATTTTTTCTTTTCAAAGAAAGCAGTTTCATGGAGATGAATGTAAATCGTCATGGCAAAGATATCGAGAGCAATAAATATAGTTTTGGCCTTATTCGTATGTTCTTCAAAGCTCTTTACAAGGAAGTGTATAATAATTAAGGAGCCCCCCGTTTACCAAAAAATAACGGAAAACCGAACCTTGATTTTTGGTATAGAAGGTACATGTAGAATGAATAAACAAATGCAGCCTAAATTCGAAAGTTCCCCATATTGATGGTGAAACAGAACATAAATGATTTTCGTGTTTAGTATTTCTCATGGCATCATTTTGCTGGCAACCAGCTCAAAAATATATACACAATGTCGTATCTCTATCTTTCAAGTACTATATAGCATTCCTCAAACTGGGGACGGAGCCAAAATAAAATGACCAGATTTTTTTCTTTTAAAAAAAATCTAGTAGGCAAAAGAGGTATTCTTAATATTTTAGAGGGCCAAAATTTTAAGAAAAATAATTATATGTATAAAATTTAGTTAATTTTGGAAATTTTGTGAAGTTGAATGGACCGCCACCTTTGCCCCCCACCCCACCCCACCCCACCGCCACCCCCAACTGAACTTCAATCAAATGCTCTCACAGTTAACCAATGTGTTCCTATCCCCAATATGGATTAATGCCCAACAAGATTCAGATATCTATTACACAAACATAAAATTCTTGAATTTTTTCTTTTTGAAAAAAAAAGTTCAGAACCCAGTAATAGGACCTCAAAAAGAAATCTGAAAACCCCTTGAAAAAGGGAAAAGTTTAGCCATTTAGAAGACTACAACTTTCTAACACTCCCTTTTGCCATCCGAAAACCCCATAAAAATGGTGGAAAGCTTTAGGTGTTATCAAAGAGAATGGGAAAAAAAAAGAAATTACAGAGACTACAACATTCTTACACTCCCTTTATCATAAATTTCCACATGAATAACCCACAACAAATTCTAAAAAAAAAAAAAAGAAACTTAACAAGCGATGATTAGCAGATAGCACAAATAAGAGATCAAACAAAAAAGATTAAAGAGAAGCTTACCCAATATTTCTTTACCCTTTTGCATGGAGTAAATGAGAAAATGAGAGGAAAATTTTGTGAAATAAAGTTAAGAGGCAGGGCACATATTCGTGAGAAAATCCAAAGAGCTAACCTGAACTGGCGCGTGGTGGTCGGGTTTTTTCGGGTACGAGACCTGAAGCCACGTCCATGGCGTTTAAACTTTAAAGCATGAACCGAACCAATATTTTTTTGTCTTTTAATTAGAATTTGAGCAAATTGCACTTCACCCTCAAAACTTAGTCATTTTCTCACTTTTCCCCCAAAAGCTACTTAAAACTTAAAAAGTTTTGTTTTTTTTTTTTTGACCAGTACTTAAAAAGTTTTGTTAATTTGCTTATATTGATAGGATTGTTTGAATTTTGTGGATTAAATGTCAAAAATACTCCCAGACCCAAATTTTAACACTTTATTAAAAAACATATCGCTACCCAAGCTTTATAAATGAAGAAATCTAAAAACAAAACCAATATTTATGCAAGTGTTTACCAAAGTACAAGGACAAGGACCCGTTTGGGAGCTGGGATAAACAAGGATAGGCCATTTTATCCTTATCTACCCTTTGTTTGGGATGCGTGATGGAGGCCTGTTATTAACTTTTGGGCTTGGATAACAATCTCATTCAAATTGATTGTGGATCCCACCCCAAGAGATGGTACTATATAATCACATCTTGTCCCAATAAGTACAAAGTCCAATATGCCCTTCAATTTGGTAAAGTTAGTCCCATATTGGAGAAATTATTAAAATAATTGGAAAGGTAAATAAGTCATTTTACATCTTTATCACAAGTAATCATGGTTGCCAAACACAATTTCAGATAATTTGCTCCAACTTCTTATATATCAATCCTACATTACAAAACACAATGTTAAATGGTATTATATAATCAATGAACAATGTAATTCTATCACATTCCAAATTTTTATCAAATCTCATCAACAATCCCAAACGAGTCCCAGGGATTATCTATTAGCGGGTGTTGGTCTGGATGATTGTGTCAATGGCTCAGGATTGTATCACGGGCTTAGATCACAGAACCCAACCATGGGACTTGGACGGATTACCAGGATTGTGCCACCTTATCCATAATAGCAAACGAGACCTGATTTGTTCAATTATGGATAAGTCAAAAGGGAAATTGAATAATTAACTCTCCCACGCAGGTCGTCGATATCATCAGGCGCATATAGTGGATTTTTCGAATTTTAACGGATATTACTTATTAGGAACTTTCAAAATTTGGTAGTTTTTATGGCATTGAATCATTGCAAGTCTTATGTTTGAAATAGTGTTTTTCTACAATGGGCTTTATAAAATATAAATTATGCAATCGAATGAGTGATAAGTAAATGAATGAATGTCCTGATATATGTTACAAACTTAATAATGAGGTCGTTGTAAAGAGGATTCAGAATATGAAAACACATAGAATAGTTGTAAGGCGTGATTTTCTCAATTCATCGGCGTCTCATCGTATTTTCCATGCAAATGGAAAAACCTATGATGCTGATGGTTTTGGAATTTCATCTCATTTCTCCTTCGTACGAAGGTTGCGTCAGGAAGGGCATCCGGCGTAAAACTTTGCCACTTTGCTTTTTGTGTGAATTTGTAGTGTTAACTAATTTTAGACAGTTAATTGACACTATAAACTTCACACCACCGACCCACACATAGTGGGATAAGGTGCAATTGATGATGATGATTGTATTTTTCCTTTTTAAAAATTCGGTTCGACATCTGGCCTGTCGAAACAGAAAAAAAATAATTCTGATTGCACTAGCTAGAAATCTCGGATACGCCCGTGCCTTCAACATTTTAATATGTCATTTCTTTGGGGAAAAAAATGAAAGAAACCCAACACTTATGATGTGATTAGTTGTAAAAAAAATTGCAAGTTTTTCCCTCAAAATATTTTTGGCCCCACATGCAATCTCCTGTGAAAATTAGTATCAATATTCATTGCCATCTAAGTAATTTAACATTTTCTTGATTTAGATTTAATGTTATTCAACTTTTAAAATAGTTTTTTTTGCAAGTAGGAACAAATGATTAAAACCGACGATTTTTATCTTTTGAGGTAAAAATACATTAGAAAAAAATGTTAAATGCTCATTATGATGTTTTATATTCACAATCACATGAGATACATATTAAACCAAATGTTGTAAACAAATTACGTGACTTTGATTTTCTCATATGTAGGGAATTTAATATTATTATTAGTAGTAAGTCCAAACTTAATACATTATGAAGATATTGTCCAAGTCATGTCCTTTTTTTCTTTTTCCATTTTTTTGGTGAAACTGATAAATCTTTTAAAAAAAATTCAAAGAATTAACTAAGAAAAAAAAGTTCCGGTTAAACCGGAACTATGGAGAAACCAGGTTCCGCTGGCAACAGTTCTGAAGAAACTGATAAATCATTTAAAAAAAAGTTCCGATTAAACTGGAACCATGGAGAAACCAGGTTCCGCTGGCAACAAATCTGATTACAGTTCCTCATTTTTGAGGAACTAGAACCAGTGGTTCCGAAATCGTGGTCACCCCTAATTCTATCATTCGAGATTTTCTATTCCAAATTGTGTATCATCTCGTGTTCCAAATACCACCCCTACACGACAAGTGTATTGATGACATCATTAATTTACACTTGGCGTATATTTAAGATACTTGGAATACGAGATGAAACACAGTTTGGAATAGAGGATCCTATCCGTAATTCTATCCCCAATATTTTTTGTTTCTACACTTTTATTGTACTTCTTGATTAGTAATGAATGAATACGGTTCTATTTTTTTTTTTAAAAAAAAAAAGAAATGGAAAAACAAACAAGTATAGTTAAGCATGTTTTAAGTGCAAATTCAAACTATTACAAAGGAAATTGTAGAGAAAGGATGGAAGGCGAGCAATTCTTTTAGGTAGGGGTGGTCAAATGGGACCGAAATTCAGTTCTAAATCAGAACCGAAACCATAGAAGATCCAGGTTCTGAACCGTATCGGAACTATTAGTTCCGGTTTTGAAACTCGAACCGTGAGGCAGCAGTTCCGATTACGGTTCCTCCAAAATGAGGAACCGGAATCGGCAGTTTTGGAATCGGAACCAGCAATTCCAAAACCGTGGTCCGTGGCCACTTCTACTTTTAGGAAAATACCAAAAGTGAAAAAACCTAAATATAAAATAAAAACAACTCAAAGATAATGAATAGGTAAAATTGATAAAATAATACAAAATGAGAATGAAAAATGAAGAAACCGCGGAAGAAGGAATCTGAGGATGAAAAGAAAAGATAAAAAAGCCTTTGACGCTTACTACGTCTATATCGCGTCTTAAAAACAGCGACACCTCTACAGTTCCAACGGATTAGTCGATGCTGTCCACTTGGGTAGTTATCCAAATGAGTTCTATATCATTAAATTTGTAGATGTGTGTGTATATATGTATGTATGTGTATGTATATATTGATCTAACGGTATAAAATACACTTGGATAGCTAGCCGTAGCATCTTACGTAGTTCCAACATCGTCGGTTTTCTGCACCCCACCGCACCGAATCTCCACCTCCCCACCGGACAACGACTCAGATCCTCCGCAAGTGAGAAGTCAACGCGGAACCTATGACTCACTCCTTCCACGCGTCAACATATCATTCGTTGATATTCATCTTCCCACCAATAAAATCGATCCACGAGTCATATCTTCTCCAGCGTGCTTTTCGTGCACCCGCGATTCTCGACACCGCCATTTTCGCCATATTCACTCACCATTTCCACACACTTCATTTCCCCCATCACATTTTTCTCCTCATAAGAGTAGCTTATGTAAAAACAAATCAAATTTTTGGAGAATTTGTGTTCATTAATTTCTGAACAATTGCAATGAAGTATCTGATAATCCTCTCAATTTTTCTCTGCTTAATTTGCTCAAATATCCCACTATGTTCGTCAAAATCAGAAGAAGATGACGATATCAGTTTCCTGGAGCAACGAGAGCAGAACGACGCCGCATCACTGGACGCTGCTCACCCCTACGGCCACCCCCCCGACTACGAGAACTACGACGATCTGGATGACGACGAGTTGTCGGCGTACGCCGACGACGACGGAGGCTATAGTGCGCCGGAGGTGGATGAGAGCCACGTGGTGGTGCTGAAGGAATCCAATTTCACCGAGTTCATTAAGAAGAACAGGTTCGTGATGGTGGAGTTCTACGCGCCGTGGTGCGGCCATTGCCAGGCCTTGGCGCCGGAGTACGCGGCGGCGGCGGAGGAGTTGAAGGACGAGGCGGTGGCGCTGGCGAAGGTCGACGCGACAGAGGAGGCGGAGCTGAGCCAGAAATTCGATGTGCAGGGGTTTCCTACTGTTTACTTCTTCGTGGATGGGGTTCACAAACCCTACCCTGGTCAACGCACTAAGTAAGACTTTTTTCTCCATTGAGTGATTTCTAATGCGTTTCCATTTTCTCCATTACTTATGGATTATGTCAATTTGATTTGAAATTCGGTTTAATAAATCTTTGAATTTTGATGGTAGCTAGGAAAATTAGAAGTTTTCCCCATTAACATTATTATTTTTGAATAATAATAATTGGAAAAAAAGCTCTTCACTAATTGGAATCAATGCTTTTATACACACACAGTAAAATTCAAACAGTTTGATTTTCATTAGATTGGTACAATAGTTTTAACGATTTTGATGATATGAGCATTGAGGATGCCGCAGTTTTTATGTTGCTTGCATTTCACTATTTGATAAATAGTCAAATTGATACGGAGGACATTTGCCGACTCATGGACGTATATTTTATGTATCTTGAATATGTTAGATCGAACTTTTCATTGATCGGCTCACTAGTTAAGACTTAAGCGAAGCTGTTCTGTTTTGCATATTTCATGGTATTTACTAGTCTATTGACTAACGACGCAGAGATGCAATCGTTGCTTGGTTGAAGAAAAAGATCGGTCCGGGTTTAAAAAATATAACAACAATAGAAGAGGCAGAGCACATCTTGGCCGATGAGGACAAAATAGTTCTTGGCTATTTGGAGAGTTTAGTGGTATGATCTCTATTGCCGTTATACGGCATTCTCTGCTTCCAAGCTTTTCATTTTAGATTTTTGATAATTATAGCTTGGTCTCGAATACGTCTATTTATTGTGATTCATATTGTTTGTTAACTATGAAGTATGAATTATGTTACGTGTTTTAGTAGTAAATATTCACCAAAACAGAAAATTTGAGTTGAACTGGATGAAGATGAATGACTGGTATTAACGGTAAAAAAAAAAAAGCTGATTCTTGCCTGTTTTTTCTACTGATTTGCGTAAATCTTACAGGGTTCAGACAGCGAGGAACTTGCTGCTGCTTCGAAGCTGGAAGATGATGTTACCTTTTACCAGACAACAAATCCAGATGTGGCAAAGCTTTTTCACATCGATCCGCATGTCAAACGTCCATCTCTGGTCATTCTTAAGAAAGAAGCTGAAAAACTTACCCGATTCAGTCAGTTTCCTTGGCCACGTCTTTGGGAATTTATTTTAAATTTTAGGGATAATTACAAAAATTACTCTTGAGGTTTGGTGTTATTACAAAAAAAACCATAGAAGTTAAAATTTTACAAGAAAACCCCTTGAGGTTCGATTCCATCTTACATTTTCCTCTTCATAAGAAAAAAGTTTTCGAAAGCTACATTTATAGAAATATTACAGTTAACCCTTAAAATTTAGACAGATTCAAACCTTAGGGGTAGTTTTTGTAATTTTGAACTTCTCTGTTTTTTTTAAACAACTTTTACTCAATAATTCCCTTTCTATTCAGGTGGTGAGTTCGCTAAATCTGCAATAGCTGAGTTTGTTTTCGAGAACAAGCTTCCTCTTGTCACCAATTTTACTCGGGAAAGTGCTCCTCTTGTGTTTGAGAATCCGATAAAGAAACAGGTATTGCATGCTTTGTTTACTTTTGCTTTAGACAGGAGGCATATGTTTTCGTCTCTGGTTTAATTTGATGGTTTACGTCCGTTGTCACAGTTGATACTTTTTGCAACTTCCAATGATTCGAAGAAATTTTATCCCGTATTCCTAGAAGCAGCAAAGTCTTTCAAGGGAAAGGTGAGATTAGAACTCTTGTAAATGACTTGTGAAATGTTGAATTTTGCAAATCTGCTTTGACCAAGGTCATACTTATTTTGGCTCTATCTTGTTCTTTCTTTTGGAATATCACAATTTTCTTACTTTCGGATACTATGTTTGGAAAGCTGAATTTGGTTTAGTCTTATTCTATTATTCGCATAAAACTAGGTTGGCTAATGTTGCTTATGTAAATTACTCATATTGGTTTTTTCTGTTTGGCACTTTCTCAAGAATAAACCATACGTCCCACCTCTACTATCTGTTTCCCTGTAATTACAAAACAAACTCTTGAGGTTTTGACTAATTACAAATATATCCGGGTTTTTTCGTAATTAGCCTGAACCCTAATAATTTTTTTTTTTTGTAATTATCCCTGTATTTAATGCATAGGAAACAATTTCTTTTTCCTGTTAGATTATTGTCCGTCATTAGCTTTTTTGCGTCTAACCAACCGAGATATCTTTCATTCAATCTGTTGCAGCTTATATGTGTTTATGTGGAATTGGACAATGAGGATGTTGGAAAACAAGTCTCAGAGTACTTTGGAGTGAATGGAGAAGCTCCAAGTGTAAGCATAAGACCTAAGACGAGTTTTATCATTGACTCCAAAATCTTGCGTTAGTATGATCGTAATAATGTTGAACGCAGGTTCTCGCATATACAGGAAATGACGATGCCAGGAAGTTTCTATTGGACGGTGAACTGACCATTGACAGTATCAAGGTCAATTACTTGCTTGCTTAAAATAATTTTCTTTGTTATAAAAGTGAGATGTGATCTAACAAATTTCGTTTTGATGCGTAGTCATTTGGCGAGAAGTTTTTGGGCGACAACCTCAAGCCTTTCTACAAGTCAGACCCTATTCCGGAGAATGTAAGTTTGGATCAGTTATTGTTAAATTTTGGAGGCGATTACAAAAACATGCCCTTGAGTTTAGTCTAATAATAAAAAAATTCAGCTATCTTTCAAAATTACAAATAACCCCCCGTTTTAAAGATTGCATGCGCAATAGGGGATATAAGTTAAGTACATACATACCTAAAGGGGATGTTTGTAAGTTTGAAAGATCACTGAATTTTTTATGTAATAATGCTAAACCTCAAGGGCAATTTTGTAATTTATGCTAAATTCTAACGTGCTACCGTAATGTCTCTCTTCCAACTTCTCGTCTTTTTCTGATTCAGAATGATGGGGATGTCAAGATTGTTGTTGGCGACAACTTTGATGAAATTGTGTTGGATGAGTCGAAAGATGTTCTTCTTGAGGTAAACATTTTTGTTTGGCGACATTACCAAATACGGAAGACTTTGAAGAATTTATTGACATTCAATTTGTATTAGAAATTTATGATTATTGTTTATGAAATAGATATATGCTCCCTGGTGTGGGCACTGCCAATCTTTGGAACCTATATATAACAAGCTTGGAAAGCATTTGAGAGGTATCAATTCCCTTGTCATAGCTAAGATGGACGGGACTACAAATGAGCACCCGCGAGCCAAGGTACTTCCCGTTTTGTTTCATGCTCGTCTTGTAAGTGGTCCGTATTCCTTCTGAAAATTTCAATGCACATAAGTTTGTTTCGTAGTAGGTGATGAAGTGTGTCCGTGAGTAGGAAAAATAATACTTCATTCGAGATTAATTCCTGATGTTTGAGGTTCCAAGATGCATTCTCTGTGTTTTGATCTATTCAGTTATGTATGTATGTCTGCATGTCAAACTGTTTTCTTGTGGCTTCAGGGTGTTTGGCTGAGAGCTCTCTAAAAGTGTTTGATAATTTTTTTTAAAAAAAAGATCTTATAAGCTAACAAAATAAGATGTTAGGAGCTTATAAGCCCTTTTTAAAAATGGTGGGGGATCCACCTTATTGTCAAAATAAAATCTTATTTCAAAACTACTTTCACTTTGGCCATTTTAATTACATAAATGTCATTATTGACATCTTATAGGCTCTTTCATCTTATTTTGTCCAAACACTTCAACATTTTATTTTTAAAATAACATCTAATATATTATAAGCTCTAAAAGGAATCTTATAAGAATGTATGAGGTTATAAGATCTTTTAAATAAGCTTAGCCAAATATCCTCTTAGCCCTCTATCATTCATTTTCTTTTCTTGGATACCTTCACCCCACAAAAAATCTACATGACTAGGCATGATGAGATTATGTGTAAGAAGAGATTAGGGGTTGCAATGGGTCGGTCTGCTGGGATCCACGACCCGTTAAGCCCACTAGACTCGCTTTATAATTGAAAAAATATGTAAAATATATTTTTTGAAAAATACTATTAAATATATATTTTTCTAGATAAATACCATAAAAATGCATATAATTAGTTCTTCAATAATTCCTTCAAAATAAAAAAAGTTTTTCAATAATAAAAAATTAAAGGGGTCAGGTCAGGTCAGGTCTGAATATGAACAACCTATGCTCGGACACATTTACACTATTAAAATCCGTCCCAAATAGGGGTGGGTTCAGGTTGGGCTCGAGTATTATACGGACCCATTGGCCATTGCCATCCCTAAGAGAGATCTTCTGTGCTACACTGCTAGCCATGTTTGCCTAAGTCTGACAGTTGTATAACAAGTGCATATCTAGAATACTTGACACAAATCTGATTGTACGTTATATTGCAGTCTGATGGTTTCCCGACACTTCTTTTCTTCCCAGCTGGCAACAAGAGTTTCGATCCGGTTAGATTGCTTTACTGCCGTATCCAATTCCTTTTGCTGAAATGCTCCCATTAAGCTCTAAATACGATTTCCAACCGCCGTTAATGGCATTAATTTGAGTACATTCTTACAGATCACTGTTGAGACCGACCGAACTGTGGTGGCCTTCTACAAGTTCCTTAAGAAACACGCTTCTATTCCGTTTAAGCTTCAAAAGCCGGAGAAGCACACTGCTTCTGATACTATTGCTAGCCATGAAGACAGCAGCAGTTTTAACATGAAGGACGAACTATAACATGTTTGGTTTGACTCCTATCTATATTGGCTCGATTATTACAACATGCTGCTCAAAAAGATGCGGAAGACTAAAATTTTGCTATAGTAGATTACATACTGTAAACACAGGATGAAAAAGCCAGTTTACAATTGATCTTTTTTTTTTTTTTGATGTGAGCTTTGGTTTTGTGCTAATTTATGCAACAGTATTGTTGAAGTATTTATATTTTCTTGAATGCATAGTTTCAAATTGCAATAATCATCTCTGAATGTAATAGGGGTTATGTTGTCCAATATTGAATTCTTTCTGCCAATATAGTAATTGTTAGACGTAACATTCAAAATTGCTTCAATTAAGTGCTTATTTTTGTACGTAATGCCATTTAGTTATTTCCTGTTTTGCATTATATGATTGTCCATTTTGACTAAAACATTGATAGTTTTAATTCCATTTTGAAAACAAACTATTGTTTTAAAAAGAAGTTGTTTATGAATATTGAATGTTATTTATATTAAGTGTACTAACTTTAAAATGCTCTCCATTCCAATTTGAAGATTCTCAAATGGTAGTTTAGAAAATACTCGAAACTTCAAACTTGTTACATTATTATTTTAGAGATTGTAGGTTTTATGTGTTGTGTCATTGTGTTTGTGTACTTCTTAAACTAAAAATATTACTTTGTAATAGGGATGTAAACGAATCGAATCGAGTCGAATATCAAGATAGCATATTTGTATTCGGATCTTTTAATATTCGAATACAAAAACTAATTTTTATTATTATTTGATAATATATATGAATATATACGAATCAATTCAAATATACATATTTGAAATCTCAGCCTATATTTTTTCTTTTGATTACATTGCAACAATAGTTTAAATCTAAATATTAATTTTGGATCATAAAAAAAATCAAAAGGAAAAAATATAACCAGAACTGTGAGGCAACATTTTCGATTTTGGTTCCTCATTTTGGAGGAGGCGAAATAGACAGTTCCGGAATCATGGTCATCCTTACCACCTATGCAAAAATAAACTAACCAAGATCAGTTTAGTTTTTAATCATGCAAAATATTCAAACATACAACTCGAATTTAAGAAAAGAGAACTTAACACGATTTCACCTATTTTTCTATTTTTTTAATTGTAAAGGCATATGGACTTTAATTATATATGGGTTTGCTAATTTTATATGACCTTACTAATTTGTGATTTTTATAAGTGAATATATATATATATATATAATTTACTTAAATAAATATATACTTATATATATATATTATTCGAATACTTTTTCGAATACACAAATCAAATATAATGATATTCATATTCGTATTCGCATAATGTATGAATTTGAATAACTATTATTATTTGCATTCATATTCTCTTTTCTCAAATTTGAATGTCAATATACGAATTCGAATACCAAATCGAATAAAAATGATTCGCTTCTTTTACACCCCTACTTTGTAAGATAAGATTTATAAATCTCACAAAAATATTGAAAGATTCACTAACCAATGCTCTTGCAGAATGATATATGTATAAATAAATTATTATACAGTCAAAAAATTTATTTATACAATCAAATAATTTATTTGTATAAAAATACTACTTATAAGTCCTAAGTCCTAACATTTTTGTTAATCTCTTTTACACATTCTTAGACTTTTTCCATTGTAAACGATTATAATGCTTTTCAACCATTTAATCTCATATATTTATTATGATGACCATTAATAAATCAATACATAATGGCTAAATGAGAGAAAAAAAACCATTAAATGATAAAACTGGTGTTAAATGTTGATGGATGGTGAATGGAAAAATCAATTGAACTTTGAGCAAGTCTCGTGTAAGACCGTCTCATGGATTTAAATCCATGAGATGGATCCAACCCATTTTATAAATCAAAATAAATTAGATCCAAATTCAAATGAGTTAGTTATATGGGTCATTTTAGGATCTGTCTCACGAAATTAATCCATGAGACAGTCTCATATGAATTTTTGTCTTGAACTTTTACATCCACTAAATATAAACATATGTCTTTATGTCATTAACGCTATATTTGGATTTTTTTATATATTATTATGAATCCAACAAATTAATTGAAAATTGATGAGCATTTTTATTTGGATATAAATTAAAACAACGATTCCAATGCGAGAAAAATTATTTCGAACATATGATAAACAAGAAAACAAAAACATAACATAATATGCTCAATTGAAACCGGTCTCAATGTTCTGCATTACATGTACTTATTATTCAAGAAAATTTATGATTATTGTCGACATATATAATTTATTCACCAATATCTTTGCAATAACAAACAGGGCCGTCGGGAAATTTTGGATCTTGTATACACTTCCCTCCTCTACAATAATGGCCTCCACACCCTTCTTTCTTGCAAATATAGTTGCAGAAATCATCTCCACATGGAATTGGAGTAGTTATGACTTCAAACCCTTTCCCTTCAACATGAAGATCATCACAAAATGTTGCAATAATTAAAAAATAAACCAAAAAGTTTAGTTGAATAATCTTCTTGCTTTCCATTTGAGAATATTATAAAATAACTTTCTCGAAAAAAATGGGTGAATTTTTGTGTAAAAAGCTCATTAGGTTGAGCCAATATATAGTGCAGGATATATCACAATCAAATGAAAAACAATATTTATGTAATTGTTGTTATTATGTTAAGATTAAGAGATGTTGACAATCATTATCAAATTGTAAATTTTATAATGACCAGCAATGTACAAATTATTGTTGTATTTGGGAGATGTAGGAAGATTTCATCAATTTGTTATAGGTTGTGTGTATTAAATTTAGAAATGCTAGTAATTTGGAGATTTTATGGTAGACTAGTGTGTTAAATGTTGTCACATTATATTATATTGATATAGATGGAAACAAACATGAGATAAAGGTGAATAGCGAATATGATTTAAAATTCATGACTCCTGAATTTATATGTTTTGTGAAATGAATTAAGGGTGCATTTGGATGGGGGGATTTGGGGGAGGATTTGGGAGGAGGGATTTGAAATCCTTAGCTAAATCCACACCCCTGTTTGGCATATAAATCCAAATCAATGGATTTCAAATCCCTCTTTAACTTTTAGTTCATTTTCAAAGTATTTCAAATCCCTACCAAAACCTAGTCATTTGAAATCCATTCTTTTTTTTTCCTTTATGCTCACTTGCATAGTCACATATTTTACACACATTGCACACATTTACACACACTGCACACATTTACACACATTGCACACACTTACACACATTGCACACATTTACACACACTACACACATTTACACACACTACACACAAAATAATAAGATTATATCTTTTATTTTTATTTATTTCATATCAATTAAGAAAATAAATAGAGCTTCTAATTTTTTTTATCAAATCTTACGATGGATTTGAAATCCTTACACAAATCTACATCATCCAAACAAGCAATGGATTTCAAATCCAATGACTTTGAAATCCATTCATTTGAAATCCCTTGGAATTTCAAATCCCTCTATCCAAATGGGCCCTAAGGGAACTATAAAATCTTCTTATTATCCTCCAAGTGCAAAAACAAATTCTGTAGTGAAATGATATTATATTTAATAAAATACTCCCAAGGGGTTTGATGAATCATGTAATATCATTTGTGATTTAATCAGAAAAAAGAAAGGATTTTATTCTGAAAGCACAAGGGGTGCCCCAACCCTTTTACAAAGGTTTGCCTTAAGCCATTCCCAATACAATCTTTTGGTTCTAAAGAGCAATCTGAAATGCAACCGCATTAAGCTTAGTATTTCTAAAAGATAACCATAACCAAATTCTGAGCTTAATATGATCAATAGTTTTTTGAATGTTGGACTCCTCGTGAAAAGTAATGTCGCAGTCAAATAACTTTCCACCCTTAATTTGAATCCCGACCTGAAACCATTCCTCAATATAACACCATCTCACGGGTGGCATTTTGTGAGACATAACCCCTGACACAACTCAAAAGACTTGTGGCATTTTCATAAATACCAGAGTAGTAAATATATGTGTAATGATAATTTCTCGAAAAATATTACTATTATGAAAGTATACTTTTTCAAAGTAGTTTTTGGGGTGGTGGTGGCATAGTATTACTTTAGAATTGAAAATATCATTTTTTTTTATTAAAAGATGTATCACTTTTACTCGAAAAAGTACCAAAACTGATTATTTATTTGCAAAGCATACGACCTTGGTTAAAAGTGTAACTTTATTATTAAAAAATATCATCACTTTTATTTTGAAAAAAATATATGTTTTCAAAGTAACAAAATTAACATTAATAGTCCAAAAAAGTACTAATTTTTTCTCTGAGAAATATTAGTAGTTTCTTTGAAAAGTATTGATTTTTCACCAATATCGCATTTTTTTCGAAATAATTTTAGTAATCATAATTGATTGTAAAACAAATATGAGAAACTTTTTTGATTTTCTAGTGACTGGATTCAACAAAGTAATAGTAGAGTTGTCCAAAACTACATAAATCAAACCATCACAAAAATCCAAAATTTTAATTTCAACCATCAATCTTAATAACAAGACTCATTGGGCGGATAAAAAAAAAAGAATATATATTTTTTCTATTCATGTCCAAATCCCAATTTTCACGTCGGCACTTTCTTGTTGTCTTCTTTATTTTTTTTCCACTTCTTACCTTCACATTCTTCATCAACACATAATTTACAATGAATTAACATATGAAAAAATATTAACAAGAGATGCAGAAAATATACAAATTTTCGTGCATAAAACAAAGGCCAAATTTAAAGGCAAAAGAGTGATATAAGATTATGGGTATTTGATTGCGGGTGCAAATCCTTTTACGTTTTTTTTTTTTTTTCGGAGAGAAAGATGTCCAATCGTATAGATGAAAGAACAAGAGGTTCGAGGGTGGTGGTGAAAAATGGAAAGATGAAGGGAGAAAGGGCGAGAGAGCAAATTTGTTCAGATCTTTTTTTTTTCTTTTTGTAGGTTGGGTTGGGTATGGATCCTGGTTTGGGTGTTGAAGATTCATCTCATGGATCTAATCACATATTCAGATTTGTGAGATGGCCTCACAATAAACTCAGTCTTTTCTTTCATAAAAACTTGTGAGACGTTTTCATGGATATAATCCATGAGACGGATCATATATTTAAATGGAATTTCAATTCTCGAACTCAAACCCATGTAAATAATCCATATTTTTAAAAAGATATCATCAACTCGAGTCATATCCATGTCTTTCAATCCACTGACCAAGAAAAATAGTTGTGAAAATAACATTTTGGTAACATTGGTGTACATAATAAAGCATTACATTCAGTATATAGGTAATTTTTATTGTTCCACGAATTAAGGATTGAAAATTTTATTTATTCATTTACTTTTTTTATTTATTTCTAGCGCGAGATTTATATATGACATTATGAGAGAATCAAACATCATTGTACAGTTAACCCTTATGTCCGTAAACTCAAAAGCTATCGGTAATTTGTCGATATAGTTTGAGAAAAATAATATTTTTTATTATGTAGATATTCTGTAGGTAACTGTAATTTTAGTGACAAAATCATTTGTGTGTAAATTCCACAAGAATCGAAATTTACTTATAGTGAAAATACAAGAATTGAATGTTTATTTATTTATTTATTTCAAGCGCAACGTTTATGATAAGCTTTCATAATGCTTAATCATATACAAGTATATGACACAATATATAACTTTAATAATGAACCAATTAATCCCAAAAGTAACAAATTCTAAAATTACTTATTTTTCATGAGCTAATCATTGGATGGGCCTTCAGCTCCTCTTGGAGTGCATAGACAAATAGGAGTAGGTTGTATCTTTTCGTTAATCACACAATAACCACCAGGGCATTTGTAAGACCCACAATCATATAATTTGCATAAAACGTTGCAAATTTCAGTGGAGCATTTATAAGGGTCTGGTATAACATAGATTGCTTCTATGTATTCGGGGCCCATAGAAAGATATATTGTTGCAAAAATGAAAACAAAAAGGGATAGTTTCATCCTTATTATTAATATTACTTAATTGTGAGAAAAAATTGGGTGAGTTTTGTGGAAATGAGTATTGAGGTTATTTATAGTACTCTTGTGAAGGCTATAACTATTACTTGGATATACGGAAAGTAATGTGTGGGAAATGATTATAATTGAAGAATGGTGGGGTTAATTTATAAATTGTGAATATCTCATTACAATTTGAGTAAAATTATGGATTGTGGATATCTCATGATAATCTGAGTAAAATTATGAAGTTCTTCAAAGTATTAGATCGATATATGATATTTCATTATAGGCAATTTGATTTCACTTTGAAATGAGTTTTTTTTTTTTTTGGCTGGCATAATAATTGTTCGTAACGTTTTTTGGTTCGTATCTGGAAAATAACCAATGACACAATTTTCCATTTTCATTATCTGGTAAATACACCAATGATTTCCCTATTGTGTCACTAAAATTGATAAATTCGACAAAGAATATATATATATATATATAGTCTTAACATTTAGACTGCATTCATAATATCATAAAATATCAAATGGGCATTAAATATATTTGTTCGGATTTTAAAAACCAAAGTCGAACTTGATATAGACATAGTAATTGTGATGTTTTATTTTGCGGTAAGAGGAAATGTTATTTTTTTCCCTTTTCCAAAACCATATAAAAATATTTCATAAATGAAAACTCAAAAGACAATTACAAAGAAGAGGAAATTCATGGACACATAACCCGCTCCAAAGGCCAAAACATTAGTTTTTTTTTTAATCTAATGTAAAGTTAAGCCTTTAACCTTGTAAACAGTTTTACAAATATGACTAAATTAAGCTACAAAAATCAATATAAGTTTCTTACTGTAAGCTTATGGAGGAAAGTAGCCAAGTAGGAGTCTGAAAAATACTTTTAGAGGAGTCTTGTTTTGAAAAATACGCTTTTAGATTTCTTAAACATATATAATAACATTGTGACTTGATTGATCCATGATTTTATAGATATCACTCAAATGGAACATAACTTTTATGTAATATGTTAAACGTCTAAGAGATGTTGAAATAATTATCAAATTATAAATTTTATGCAGATTTTGTAGTCACAAATTAATATTGTTGTATTTGGAAGATCTAGTAAAGATTAATTTAATTCATTATTTTGTTATAGGTTGTTTCATGTTTATAGTCAACTTGGGACTACTAGTAATTTGGAGATTTTTGTGTCGACTCTTGTGTTAATACCTTTCTCGCATTTATTTTACGTTTTCTGATACATTTGAAACAAAATATATCATATATGTAAATATGAACGTAACCATGTGATAAGCATGGACATATATTTTAGTGTTCTAATCAATTACTATAGTGTTCTTCTTTTAGATTGTAGGTGTATGAACAATAATATATACATTTTGGATACTGAAGGCTTAGCAAATTGTTTTAAGTTGAACTTAGAGTAGATATCATACTTGTGCAAATATTCAATCTGGCCACATTTGTGGTGATTTATTAATTTTGATACTCAATATATAATTAAGTATCAAACACTCGGTTTTGGTCCATGTCCAAATTTATCAATTAATATTTATGTTTTAAGTCGTCAAAAACTTGATGTTTCACTTAGCCAAGTTTAATAGTTTTTGTTTAAAAGTAATTTGGTTAAACTAGCTTGTGTGCAACGTGGAAAAGATAATATACTCTAAGTTAACCACTAGTTATGTATTGTTATTGGAATGAAGGAGAAAGAAAATCAAAATGTTGTAGTTCATGTTTTTTGAGAACATGTACATAAAGACATATATGTATATGATGAAAGCCAAATAAGTTGGATTTGAGAAATAGATTGAGAAAATTATTTTGCTATCCGAACTATAGATGTACATTTGAAATTTGGACACAATATTACTAGTTGTCTTAGCGATACTTTACATTAATTAACATATGTAGTTTACCATCTATAATCAAATTACAATGGAATTCGAGATTCCATTGCATGCCACACGTGTAGATTATGGAAAAATTATCAAATCATATTACTAGGTTATACACTTTGTCCCTTAGACTTTGTTCAATTTTCACTTTGCACCCAAATTAAAAATATTCTAAAATAACATGGGATTATGAAACTATGTTTTGAGATTTTGGTCTTTTAACTTTATTACTAATATTTTATCTAATTAAATATTATTACATAGATTTTCAAACACACATATACATATAATGTTTTTTTTTTTTTTTATGTTTTTATGTTATCGCCTTCTGTGAATAAAGAAAATATAAAACCATATCATTGTATATATGTTTTTGTATATTAGTTTGGAGTGTAACTTTTATCTCATCATTTATGCAATAAAGAGCTTATTTTTCAAGCATTTTCCATAGACGATTTGTGAATACAATTTTTCCGTGCAACATTTCTAAACTCATGTTTTACCAGAAGGTTTATATAATTAACTTTCACAAATAATTAGACAATATTTAAAGGACTTTGGTTAAGATGAAATAAATGGCGAAAATGAGGAGATATTTTAATGTCCTTGTAATTTTGAATCAAAGACATGGTGCCAAATGTTCGTAAAGTAAGAACAAAATAAAACTAGATATATACCATGTTAAATTCTTTTTAGGTTTTCTAATACACAAAAAATAAAAACTAAAACTAACAAAATTAGCTGGAATTACCTAGAAGAGATGCTTAAATATTATATATAAAAAAAGTAACAACTAATAAATTATTAATCTTGCAAAATGCAACAAGTCAAATACCGATCCCCTCATTGGATTATTTCAAATTCGACAAGTAACATAACAAGTTACCAACAACATTTGTTAATTAAATATATCAATATTAATTCATAGATATATAACTTATTACTGAACTTCAAATCATTGATTCGGACATGCTTAATTAATTAACGCATTCACAAACAGTTTTGGCCTGTCCATTGATTTTAACACAATGACCACAAACACTACGTGGATTGTCACAACCCCCTCTTGATCCAGTTTTGTAGCACAAATAGTCACAATAGTTAGGAATGCAGGGAAATGGGTCCGTCGGAATGATGCGCCCACCCGCAACTTGGCCCGGCCCGACTGCTACGAATACTGCTAGCACTAGCAAGTAAACACAACAAGTAAATTGCATCATCTTCTTTCCTTCCATTTCCAATTCTTGTATTTTTATTTTTTTTTCTATTTAGTTTGCATGAAATTTGAGAGAATATATATGAGGTTATGTGACTTGTTGGATCGGAGGCTCTTGTCTTTTATAGACTTCACAAAGGAGATAACTAAATTACAATCATAGGAAAACTTAATTTGTGTAATTATGCGATTATATATTTCATATATTTTGTAGATTATTGATATTTTTGTACAATAATTGTAGGTTAATTACAAGTAAGAGTAGCAAATTGTGGTAATAGATTTAAGGTAAAGTATATACTACACAAAACATCATCAATTTGATTATGGTCCATTCTTATATTTTGTTTGTTACCTTAATTAATATTAAATATGAGCATTTTATTTGTCTAATTTCAGGAATTGACAAGATTATTTGTTCTCATTTAGTCGATATTCTAGTATAATCTCATTTGGTAATTTAAATTTATATGAAGTAATTTTTAATTAAATAATATATAAGATACTTAATTTAAGAAATAAAAATTTATATCAAATTTAAATTGCACTTATAACCTCTGTTGTAAAAATCCCCACCTAGCCCCGATTAATCCCCGCCTAGGCCTAGGCCTCTCTTGTCCGTCTATGATTTTTTTCCGATTAGGCTTGCCTAATCCCGCCGGTCTCGCCTAACCCCGCCTAGGCTCCGCCTACGCGCTAGGCCTCAGTCTGCCGCCTAGCGAGCGCCTAACGCTTTTTACAACATTGCTTATAACTCTCAATGCAATTGAATCAAATTAAGATCATGAATGGGCGCCATTCAAGTTTTTGGGAACTGTTATTATTACAATCAAGGTTATAAAGTAAATAGCATGGATTATTGTTATTGTTGCAATAGGATTAAAGGCACAATATAATGATTTGGGAAATTTAATATTAAAAATATGCCAAATAACAATAAAATGAAAACTAAATAATCAAATATCATTAATCAATTGGCCTACTTTAAATGTTTAAGAATTAACTAAATCCTAATTCTAGATTTCGAAGTGACCCAAACTACATAAATTAGTTGAAATGCATGTGATTCATTGAGTTTGAAAAAACCGAATTTAAATTAAATGACACATATCTATGTGTCATACTTCTTTCTACATATGAATTTAACAATAATTAGATGTGAACCCGTGCAATGCACGACCAGTATATTTGTGAGACCTCTGTTTTATATATACTATGATGCAATATGCAATGGAATGATAAATGAACATGCAAGTGATATAATTCTTCTTGGGACTTTTTTTTTTTTTTTTGGGACTTTGACATAAACAGTTCAAATTAACCACAAAAAATTAACAGCCAACAATATTACAAATTGAGCCCACTAGAAGAGCGTTCACAAAATGAGAATGTAATTATATTTACTTGGTTTGAAACCTTTCAACAAATCAATAACCAATATGCAATTTAGCTTTTTTTTTTCTTTTTTTTCTTTTTTTCTTTTTTTTTTTTGAGCAGGCATCCATTTTTAACAACCTTTCAATTTATGAAACTCTAATTAATATGACTCTTGGGTAAATTTTTTTATAGACAGATTTTCCTAATATAGTTTGTTTCCAAATAGTCAATTCTCACTCTATGCTTCAATAAATTGCAATAGGTGTATTTTTTCTGTTAAATCAAATTGATAAACAGATAAAGTACTAGACAGTTAGACTACCTTTTATTATTGTAAATATTAACAACTATAAGTATTTATTCAGAATTTTAAAACTAAAATAGAATAATGACGTTGATTGGGATGTTTTCTTCCGTGGTAGGAGGGAGAGTTTAATAACACAAGAACAAAAATATTTTAAATTCAAACTATGTAATCGTCACTTAATTTTTATTTTGTCACATTAATGTCTTTTACAATTTTATATAGACAATGAAGTATAGTTACATATGTTTAGCTTATATAATAAAATCCTTACTCTAGATTAATAAAGTGAAATATTTCCATTATTATCAAATTCTTGTCACGCTCCAATTATTTTTTTCATTTTAAAGCAAACTGGGCATGATTTATAGCATTCCATTAAGTGTTTTGACCCCTAAGGCCATGACCCAAGAATGGGCATAATGCAGCCCCCGGGGCATAACTCAACTGGTAAAGGACTTGGGTGACGCGATGTCTGCTTGCTGGCACCCACAGTGTGGTTGTTCGAATCCCTCTGGTAACAATTTACAGGGTAGAAGAGGACTTCTTGTGTGGTGACTCAGTCTTCTGTAGCAAGGACCCTGACTAGTTGAGACATAACCCGCGCTTCACATCCTCCGCAAAGCTCTAGGGCAAGGGCAATGGGGGTCCTCAGGAATGGGGTTCATCCTTAAGAATGAGCATAATGCAATTATATAATACTCTGTTGTCTGGTGCATGAAATTATTGAAGTTTAAAGTAAGATCATGAGGATTTATTATGTACTATCATTTTATGCGAATATATAGTAATATTATTGAAGAAAGTATTTTTTTTTAATTTAACGAAGCTTATGCTATCGGATTGTTAATTTAAGTTAAAGAATATAATAGTTAGTTAATTAGCTATAACTGATTTCTTTATATGAGTTCAGATTCTCTATTCCAAATTTGTGTTTCATCTTATACTCTACGTGATAGATATATACACATCCAACATATAAAATATTACTTAAAATAAGTATTTAATTCTGAATCAATTACACTTATTATGAATTTATGAGGTTTTAATATATAGTAAAATACGAAAAGTAATGTAGCATCCAAAATGTCCCTATATGTCTTGTCTAATATTACAATTAACGACTAATGCCTAACTTCAACCTTATAAATATTTAAATATTTGACTAAATTAAGTTGCTTATAAGCTTGTGGAGTAAAAGTAGGAAGCTAAAAAGCACCTTTAGAGGGACCTTGTTTTCAAAATTCTACTTTTACATTTCTTAAACTTGAAAAAAATTCACTTGTTTGATCCACAATTAATGTAGATATTCTGCACCTATAGCTCGCTTACCTTTTTTTTAATATAGTTTTTTCTATAATTTATTTCAATCTAAATGAATCCGAAAATGGTTATGAAATTGATTTGTGGCCAAATTCGAATTAACTTGAATATCATACTTAGATGATATAAGACGAAAAATTAAATTAATTGGAAAGGGAACCGTTTTAAGTCGTTAAACACACAAACTAAATATTTTTTTTATTAATTTGACTTTAAGCATTAAGTAAATAATTAACTTCATTAATCAAATTAATAGAGCACAACTTGCTAATAGATAATTAATCATAAAGCCGTTTTTAATTATTTGAGCCTGTCAAATGTCTGAAAAAACAAGATTGGATTAGACAAAAGGTTGATGTTAAAATTATGAGAAACGCGTTAGTTTGCAACAGTTAAAAGTGTCAATTTCTTTCCACGATCAACGTTTTCCGGCTTCCCTTTTTCCCGCGTTTACCGTGCGAAAGTAACGTCTTCAACTAAAACCCTGCTTGGTGTAATGCATGATTGATAAGTAAATAATGTGTTCAATACTGTGGACATGACTTAAAGGAAAGATTACTGAATAAATAAATAAATAAAGATATAAGTTAAGAAAATTAGGTCAATTAAAGATTGACTTTAAAAGTTCCAAAACTATGTACCTGAATCATACACGAGTATTATTATTTAGCGAAAAAGCGTGAGTTCGAGTCTTTGCAATGACAGAGCCGTATTCATAAAATTAAAAAAATATACCTGAATCATCTAATAATATTTATCCCAATTATTTTTAGATAGGGGTCTGGGACAAGTAATTCGGTCCGAAAGACAATATTGTAGTGGCTTGATAGCTTGTCCAGGTCCGAGGGCCGTGATTACTTAATCAACTTCCTTGGGATTAGGGATGATAATTTCGACCCGACCCGTGGGTTTCTACCTCGGTCTCCCCTGTTTGGATAGCTCCACCCCATGAGGCGGTGCCCCCGCGGGTACCCGTCGCGTCCCACCCCGCCTATAATGCTTATTTTAAAAATATATTTTAATATATATTTTGCATATATAATATACTATTATAATATTATTTTGATGTATTTATATTATATCTATGATTTATAAATTGATAATAATAACTTTTGTACATAATATTTTATAAATATATTATAATTTTTTTTTATTTTTTTGAATTTAATTTAATTTAAAACGGAGCAGAATGGATCGTCCCTCCCCATTCTAGGCACGAGGTGGGTTCGGGTCTTCACCGCCTTACCCCATTGCCATTCCTACTTGGGCTCCATTCGTTGAAGAGGAAATTTACATTTTATCCTTTATTTTCTGGCATTATGCGACGATCGTGAGACGGAACCTAGGAATACCGAAAAAGCAGGCAAGTTTTTTTGTTTGTTTTTTTGTTTACTATTTTTAGGGTTAATTAATTTCAACTGATCGGGATTAATAATATTTCATGTTTAATTTTTTGAATCTTTTCTTTCTTTTATTTTAATTGTTTTGAATTCATATGGTTAGTAATATTTCACGTTTCATGTTCAATTTTATTTTTGTTTAATTACATTTTATGTTTCATGTTTAATTTTCATTTTTCCCCCAAAAGTTTTTTAAATTATTTTTTTATAGCTAAAATAAAGGAATTTTTTTACAACGCCCCCCAAAAAAAAAAAAAAAAAAACTTTGATAAAAAAACTTCAAATAGTTGTGTTTTACAATTGCCCCCCCCCCACAATTTTTTCTCATAGTTTTTTTTTTGAAAACTATTTTTTTTCTCATAGTTTAAATATATGAACTCGGTCCGTTTTTCGCCCCCCAAAACCTGAATCCTGTGTCCGCCACTATATATAGACTTGAGTTCCTGAGACCATCTCATAAGAGACTAACTCTTCTTTTTTTAAAGAAATAATATGTCGAATTGTTGAAGGAATTTAATACTTTTCACTATTTATCATGTCTAATTATTAAATCAAATGAAGTGTTGTTATTCCACTTGAATAACTTATTTTTATAAACTTTTAGAAATATAACTTTTAGTGCGGTTTAAAATTTTGAAATCACAAATAAAATAATAATAATTTTTTTGTAGAATTCCAATTTCCATAGCCTAAGCCCATGACATGTCAATGTTGGGGTGGCGTGACCAAGCAGATCCAGGATCAAAAGAAAGAATCTTCTATACTCCCGCATTAGAATTTAGGACGTGTCAAACTTGTAAACAAAAAGTGTTTGACCATTTTGGTCATAATTGCGGCAAGATTACCGTTTCTGACCACAGCCCACTGGGCCCACTGTGGCTGGACCACTGGACGGCAAGGATTGACAACACGGTCCCCGTTCTCGCTGGGACCCAGCCCACCCCCACACCACCGGTCTAACTCGGACCCACGTTTTAGCCTGTCCAATTCACCATCTATACTATCCAGTATCCACCACCCCCACTTCAGGAGTTTTTTTTTGTTAATAGAAAAATGTTACTAATTGGTTAAACTTTATTTATTTATTTATTTGACGCCAGAGCTATTATCTCCACACACCTAGTTCCACAATTACCCACCATTGTGCCGGACCTATGGGGCGTTGCTTCGCTAGTAATGAGATTAATCCTCTAGGAAGGTGGATCACCCAAACCCACACTCCAATGATAGTCAGAGAAATCGATCTCAGGACCTCTAACTCACCAAGATGAGCGCCTTGGGGTGGTTAAACTTTATTTAGATAACCCAAATTTACAATCAAATTAAATAATAGGTACAAGAGGCCAGTATCTTGTTTCCTCTCATAATCATTGGGTTAACCCGATGACCACGAGTATTACTCATAATGATGAGACCCGAGTTTGAGTGCTACTTGCACTATTTATTTTGTTAGTAAACATTTAAATAATTAATTATTCAATTTACAATATACTGAATGATGTATGAATATTTCATTTTTCAATAAAAGAAAACATTATATATTAGTTAATTAGTAAAATTGTATAATCATTACCTCATCGACCAATTTCTTAGTCAAGTGATATTTATTTTCTAGATTTCAAATTTCCTATTTTGTTTTAGATATGGAAATTAAATAACCTCGTATTTCATCTTAACTTAGTTCATTGGAGGTTCTAAATTTTATTTGGTGGTTTGAGTTTTAGAGGCGTAATAGTACTTATTTGATCATTATTCCTTAACTCATATATGCTATGTAGTATAGATATTATCGGTTTTGGGTGGTTTGACATGATAAAAACAAGAAAGAAAGAAACCAAAGTAACTTAATTTGGAAAATATATTTTCTATTATTTCCCAAATTAAACAAGTCCTTCGTAATCCAATTTTGCATAACTTTGTAGGGTTGTGAAAAACTCCTATTGTACTTCTTTTAATTGGGAAATTATTTTTTCTAATATTTTCCGATAAGCTAGGCATTATATTTGAAGTCAAATAACAAGTCTTTTGTAAATCTAAAACCAAAATCTCATTAAAGGTTTGAATTATAGAACATAGTGGAGTTAGAAAAATAGTTACAAACAAATTGAAAAGGAATAGAACAAACCGTAGAAAACATCTCGAAACAGAACTTACAAACAAATATATAAATATATTATGCATTTAAAATATAAAATATAGACTAATATTTTTTCTTTTTTAAATAAAGCACAAAATAAATAGTGCGTCTCCATTCTGCTGCCGACGAATGCAAATAGGTGGGACCCAATCCTCCATACCCCACACGTCATTTCCAGTCATCTCGCATCACACGGGCAAACGGTCTCAAATGGATCCACACCGTTGAACAGATATTGATTTATTCCCACTTCCAGGCAGTTTTATCGAGTTTTTTTTTTTTTTTTTCGAACGATAGAATTTTATTATAACAACTCAAAAACTAAAATTACAACTACAATCGAAGCTAAACGGGCAAGAGCCGACAAGACTAACTAGAGTTGCGGGGAATTGGTAAAACCAATTGATTCACATGGACTAAAAACTATCCACCCCAAACTAACCACCATGCGGGAGACTTCAAAGACTTAAAGGAGATCAGTAACACACCAAAAAACTAAAATCGGGCACGAGCAACCACTACATACCGCAGTAAAAAAAAAACGATCCGCCTACGAGTTTCGCAAATCAACCTAGGAAAAAAATACAAACAAAAAAGAAAACAACAACTATAGCTAAAAACGAGAAAAAAATACAAAAAAAATTGCCTCTCCTCACCCAACTCAATCGGGCCGCAGCCCATCATCTACTCAAACTCCGAGACACCTCCGTGGAGCTCCGACCCACTTTCACACCCGGAACGAAAATATCTGGCCACCTCCAAAAATCACAAGAATCGCATTCGCCCCGCCTCCAAGGTGGAAAGCATGGAGGGGAGGGGGGGGGAAGGAGGGGGGGGGGAGGGAGGGATGTGTGGGTATACTGTGGTTGGGGAGGGAGGGGAATAGGAAATTAGGTTTGGGGATTTTTTTTTTTGGGGGGGGGGGGGTTAGAGAGAAGGGGGAGGAAAGTGTTAGAGAGAGAGAGCTTACAATTCTTTAGTTTTATCGAGTTTTAAGTGTGTGAAAATATATGAATTTTTTTAAAATATATATAATTATAATTTGGCAAAAAAAAAAATTTTTGTCTTTTATCTAACACTACTTTGATATTTCATCATTTTTCTTTTCGCTTTAGACAAATAGTCATTTTTCTCAACAAAAATTTAGAGTTGGTCATCTTACTTGCTATAACAGGTTACTTTGACCTGTTGAGCTGATGTGGCATTTTTATTTTCAAATTTTTAATTTTTATTTAGAAAACAATATTTAAATGTTACATGGCATCCTAAAAATTCGAAAAACCATTTTATAATCTGAAAATTAAATTTCTAAATTTTTATAATTTATTTAAAAAACTAAAAATAGTAAACAATATCAAAATTATTTTAAAATTACAAAAAATAATACGAATTTTGATAAAAAAAAAATATAAACTATTTGAAAAAAATCTGAAATTTATTTGAAATATTGAAAAATATTTTAACTTTGAAATAGAAAAACTCAAAAATTATTTTGAAAAAGTTGTTTTTAAACTAAAAGATGTTTAAAAATCTGAAAATTTGTTTAAAAAAAACTAAAAAAATTGTTAAAAATCTAACAATTATTTGAAATATTAAAATATAAAATAAAAAAAAGTTGAAAATTGTCTAAAAACAAGAAAATTAGTTTAAAAATCTGAAAATGGATTAGAACTAAGACTTTTAAAATTTTTACAAAAAAATATGAATTATTTTTTAAAACAAATCTGACAATTACTCCAAATATATAAAAATAATCTATTTTTTTTAAAAAAATTCCAGATTTTTTTCCTTTGACTTTCAGATTTTTTTTACATATTTGGCATGATTTTTTAGATTTTTGAAAAATAATTTATAGTTTTTTAAAAACAATTCTAAGTTTTTACTCTATTTTTTATTTTATAAAAAAATCAGATATTTTTAAAAAACTATAAATTATTTTAAAAACAATTCTAAGCTTTTACTCTATTTTTTATTTTATAAAAAATCAGATTTTTTTTTTATAAAAATTTCAAAAAGTCTTTGTTTTTAATCCATTTTCAGATTTTTAGACAAATTTCTTTTGTTTTGAACAATTTTCGATGTTTTAAAATAGTTTATATTATTTCAAATAAATTTCAGATTTTTTAAAATAGTTTATAGTTTTTTTAAAAAAATTCATATTTATTTTTTTTGTAATTTTAAAATAATTTCGATTTTTTTCTATTTTTAATTTTTTACAAAAGCTATCAGATTTTATATATTTTATTTTTTAGATTTCAAAATATTTTTTTGAATTTTTTAAGACTTTGTTACAAAAATTCAAATAATTTTAAATTTTAGTAAAATAATTTTCAGAATTTTTAGATAATTTTTTTCAGATTTTTCAAAAAACATCTATTATTTAATTAATTTTTCCTTCATTTAAGCCAACTAGGATGCCATGTAAGATTTAAATAATGTTTTCTAAATGAAAATTAAAAATTTTTAAAATAAAAAAGCCAAATTAGCTCAACATGTCAAAGTAACCTGCTATAACAGGTAAGAGGACCAAATCTCAATTTTTTGTTGAGAAAAATGACTATTTGTCAAAAGCGAAAAGAAAAAAGGATGAAATCTCAAAGTGGTATTAGATAGAGGACCAAAAAAAAAATTTTGCCATTATAATTTTGAAGGATACAGTTATATTGTACATATTATCTCTTATTATAAGATTTCTTCTGATAAATGGTGTAGCGATATCATATCATCTATTCTTTTGAATTAATATATGAAAACATGATGAATGAAATATAATTCATAAAATGATTTTGAATTAATATGTATATATATTTATGCATAATAATAATTAAGGTTTCTTTATAATATTTCAAAAAATTGATGAAAATGTATTTAAAAGACTCGGTGTTGACATTTACTCGTTTTTTTTTTTGATAAAATTCAAACATTTACAAAGTAATTGTAGAGAACTGGTAGGTTTGAACTATTGTAACTTGTAACTAAATATGATTCAGAAGAAAAAAAAATTGTTGTCATTTCCTTCTCCAATCTTTTTTCTCCCTTTCTTCTCCTTATAATGTTTTTAAATCCAGATCGAATATCGTACCAAGTTAGTAACTGTGCTATTGAGTCACTAGTTCAACCGTTTAAACTTTTCTTAAAAAATCGATTGGCTCGTAAACATATATGATAAAGACATATATATATTATAAATGTACACATGTAAAAATATATACATATTCAAAAGAGTCTAACAAATACAATTAAAATAAAAATTAAATTAATAAATTATAATATACAAATATATATATATATATATACATATATAAATCAAATGTAAAGAGAATTTATAGAGAAATTTACTAAACATTTCTCTATGATATGTTTTCTTTTCTCTTCCCCATTTTTTCTTTTTTTATTTGGTTGTATTTGTACGTGTGTGTGTGTGTTTGTGCATGTGGGTGGGTGTATTTTTTTTTTTTTTGTCGAACGATAGTATTTTATTATAACAACTCAAAAACTAAAATTACAACTACAATTGTAGCCAACGGGCTAAGAGGCGATAAAACTAACTAAAAGCCAAGCGGGGAATTGGTAAGACCAATTCAGATTCACAACATGGACTTAAAAAACTACCACCCCACACCAAACCACTCCACGCCGGGAGACTTTAGTACTCCTTAATAGAGACTGTAACACACTAAAAAAACTGAAACCGGACACGACCAACCACTACATACTGCATAACAGAAAAAACTGATCCGCCTACGAATTTCGCAAATCAATCGAGAAAAGAAAATACAAACAAAATAAGAATATAACAACTAAAGCTAAAAAACGAGAGAAAAAAATACAAAAAAATTGCCTCTCCCTCACCCAACTCTACTGCTGCAGCCCATCATCTACTCAGCTCCGAGACACCTCCGTGAGCTCCGACCCGCTTTCACCCTGGAAAGAAAATATCGGTCACCTTCGAATATAACAAGGAATCGCTATTAAATCCGCCCTCCAAACAGAAAGCATGGAGGGAGAGGGGGAGGGGGAGGGGGAAGGAGGGAGGGGGAAGGGGGAGGGATGAGGGTGGCGGCTGTGGTTGGGGAGGGAGGGAAAGAGGATATTAAGTTTGGGTTTTTTTTGGGTTAGAGAGAAGGGAGATGAAAGTTGTGTGGGGGTGTATTTATACGCGTGTTTTTTGGTTTTATATGTTTGTGTTTTTTGTGTTACGTTTGTGTATGTGTGTGTTTTCTGTATGTGTATTTTTGGTGTGTTAATAATATGTATTTTTTGGTTGTGTATGTGTTTTTATTGGTGAAACTATATGCATGGTTGTTTGATTGACATGTGTTTTGCATATATTTTGGGCTTAATTTTGGCTAGAATGTGTTGTTATGCATGCATTACATGAGTAAATAGGGCTTTATTTCTGTTTTGTGGAAAATGTATTACGCTTTGCTCGTTTTGTAGGAATTTATTAATAATTGTAGCATTTTGGCAACAATTCGGAGCATTGCGATAAAGAACCGCCAATGATTGACATAATGTACGAAGTTTGGAGTTGAATCGGGAAGAAGTCAGACGAACCGGGCGAGAAATAAAAGAAAACGAGAAAATATCAAGTCTAGCAGGCGCGCACGGGCATGACGTGCGTCCCTAGCACGGCCCGTGCACTAACCCAAGGCAGCCCTCAAGTTTCGACTATACGCTGCTGGTCGTGCGTCATGCGCACGTCCCGTGCGTCCTTCAGTAAAGAGAAAAAATATGCAGCACCTAGCACGGGTTGGGCGTGCTCTAAGCGCACGGCCCGTGCGCCTTTGCGGGAAAACAGAGTATGACATGTTTCGAACTAGGTTTTCGACCCGAACGAAGTACAAATAGAGACGGGGCGGCCACAAACAGGGGACACTGATTTTAGCCCTAGAAAGCATAGAAAAGAGCAATTTTCCACCGGAGAATTGGAGAGATCGATCAAGACCACAACCACACCTTCGAGGATTGAAGATAGATCGAGAGATCGTCAACATCCCCGAGTTCACTCATTCCATAGTATTTTTATTTGATGATTAATTGCAATTGAAGTTAATGATTTTCAACCCTATTCAAGTACTTTTACTTTAATTATTGTTTTATCAAAACGCGATTGGTTTAACTTGATTGATGTATTGATTCATAATTCTAACCGATGAGTTTCAATACTAGATCTATGAGTACTTGACATGAATATCTTGTATGATTGAGAAGTCTGTGAATATTCGTGAGGACTTATAATCTTTTGAGCTTTTGAGAGTCGGATATCTCATGTTGAGTAGAGATGCTAGCATAGATATTCCAACCAACACTTTTACATGCATCTCGAGAGAGAGGGTAAATTACTTTTGTGATTGTTCTTTGGGGAAGAATACGTTTAACTTTGGTTTGATTAATCTGATAATAAAAGGGGATATTAACTGAAACCATAACCCAGGAATCCATTCATCTACTTGATCTTTTAATCAACTCTTTGTTTTGTTTCTTTTAGGATAAATTTCTGCTTTAGTTTATAAAACCAATTCACTCACTTTCGATCGTCTAGATAAAAATAAGGCTATTACAATACAGTACTTAGTACAATAATTTATTAGTCCATGTGGATTCGACCTTGCTAACCCTATTCTATAAACTACACCATACACTTGCGGTGAAGCTAAAAATAAGGCGAACATTATTCGAACTACTGGGGCGGTAGTTCGAACACCATTGGTAGTTCGAAACGACCATTGGAAGTCTAGAATGGTAGTTCAAAATGACCATTGGTAGGTCGTTCAAACTACTTAGGCTAGTAGTTCGACCAATGGGGGTAATTTAGGTATTTACATAATAAAAGGGCCATTAAAAGTTCTTTTTGAATAAGTAAGGCCTCAAATGTAATTGTGTATTTGAGCCCTTTGAAAAAGATTGAGAATTTGAGATTTGTTCTTCCACTTTCTCTATTCTTAGGGATGGCAATAGACCGAACCCGAATCAGACCCACCTCATTTGAGGCCGATGTGGGTCCAATAAATGGGTATGAGTCGGGTAATGGGTGTTGATTTTTAGACCCTGGCAGGTAATAGGCATGGTAAGACCGGACCCATATAATTTATATATATATATATTTATTTTTTTATAGTTTATATAGAGTGAATATATTGTTGTTCAAGAACTCTGGTTTATATATGCTATTTATTTCATAATTCATATACTATTTACGAAATTATATAAATATATAAGTTTTGAGTACACTATTTTGTGTGAAAGTCGTACAAATTTGATCAAATATATGAAATTGTGGGTCTAATAGGTCTAACTGGTCTTACCCACTAGACATAGGTATGGGTCGGGGCGTGTATGTATATTGCATTTTCTCCTGGAATCGAGACCCGACCTATTGACATCCCTACTTATTCTACTCCTATTTTATTATATCCGGCTATATATTCATGAAAATTCCCCATATTAAAAAAAAAGAAACCTTGATAAATAAAGTAATATATTCCTTTTTCATTTTCGATTTTGTGGGGATTTCCATGTATGAGTGGGTGCCGTGCAGGCTTCTATTTTGTTTAATTCCGCCACCATTTAAGTCAACTTTGTTTGAGTTTATCATGTGATTGTTTTTTAAACAAATGTATTAATAACGACAATTATACTTGTGATATAATTGATTTGAGACAGTAAATTTAGGCAATGTTTGAAAAATAATATTAAGATCCAATCTTTTAACTGGGAATTAATGCCACTCCAATCTCCATTTTAGTTAGCTTTTTTTTAATTGGCATACAATCTAAGACTGGTCAAAATTGGAGAAATCGATTCTTGGTATTTAGAAAAAAAATTGATTTAGAAATAACTTATACTTGGTAATTAATTGTATTTATGTGGTTTATTTGGATTTCGGACTTTATTAGTTTTTTATCTTTAAATTTAATATATAGTTAAGGTGTTATTTACTTATATTATTATTTAATAAAAAATAATAAAAATGTAAAGTTATTTTTTTAGATTCAAAAGCAATGTTAATTTTAAATAGACTAGTTGAATAATGACCGACAACAAAATCGATTTCATAGTTGTTCTGAGTATGTTAAACATCACTAATTATAAAAAACAAAAACTTGTATGAGATCCCATTATCATAGTCCATGAGACGAATTCTATGTGTAAGTAAAATTTCAACTCAAACCTTAACTCATAAACAACCCCTACTTTTTGTCTTTGGTAGGATCCGTCTCATTAACTTAAATCCACGAGACGGTCTCATATAACTTATAAGACCACCTAATTATAAAAATAATCATTTTTCGTTACAGTTAAATGAAAAAAATACTCTTAATATCCCAAATTCATTATTTTTATTTTGCTCAAACTTAAACAAAACAAAAGTTTATTTCCCAAATTTCTCAAAATAAAATTTCTCACTCAGAAATATTTAATATTATTAACCTTTAACTATTACTCTGGGAGTAAATTACAAAGAAATTAAAATAATAATATTATAGTATTAATTTCAACTATTACATCTGACCATAATAATCTAAAATAAATAAATTTCTAGTTACCTTCATAAAAGTTTCATTAACAACATAATTATGAAACATGGAACAGTTAAAAGTTGTATATTGGCGCGCTAAAACGAAAATTCATTTCATATTTATTCCTTTTCCTTTGTGGGGTTGCTTTTATATTTTTCAAATAATATTATGACCTTCTTTTATAAAAAGGAAAAATGAGAACAGACATGCTCTGCAGAAACTGCAATTTTTGTTGTTAATTGTTATTCGTCTCTCTCTCTTCCTCTGTACCACCTCCTTTGGGGCTTCGTCTCCATTTTTTTTTCTTCGTCTCATATATAAATTGATAGTAATTCTTTGACGCCTTCTACTTTCGCAGCCTGCACTTAAACGATATATATAATACAGTCCCAATTCTTCTAATTCCATCTCAGACTCGCCATTTGTATGCGACAAATTAACAAATACAGAGCAGATAAATTCGAATGATGTGAAGAAATTTTTGTTGAGAAATGGCGTGTATTGATGTTAACAACGATAGCAAAATTAGTCCCATGATTGGATTGCAGGAGCCCAGTATTGATACGGATAAATTGAGCTACGAGATTTTCTCAATATTGGAGAGCAAGTTTTTGTTCGGCTACGATGACCAGAAGCTTTGGGTTCCGAAGCAAATTGCTGACCCCAAAATTGGGGCCGATGACGGCGGCGTTCAGGCGATTAAGAATCAGAGGGGGAAAATCTGCATTCTGAGCGTCGACGGCGGCGGGATGCGGAGCATCCTATCGGGGAAAGCCCTGGCGTATTTGGAAAATGCATTGAAGAACAAATCGGGAAATCCCGACGCCAGAATCGCCGATTATTTCGACGTCGCGGCCGGAACCGGCGTCGGCGGGATTTTCACGGCGATGCTCTTCGCCTCGAACGATCGTAACCGCCCGATTTTCCACGCGGACGACACGTGGAAGTTCCTCGCGGCGGAGGGTAAAAAATTGTGCACCCCCGCGAAAACACGCAATCCGAAGGGCGGTTTTTTAAAGAAGGTTTTCAACAGAAAAGGCGGCTCCACCGGTTCATCCGCGGCCGGCTTGGAAAAGGCCATGAAGGAAGCGTTCAAGGACGAAAAAACCGGGCGGAGCTTGACACTGAAAAACACGCTCAAACCGGTTTTGATCCCCTGCTACGACCTCTCCAGCACGGCGCCGTTTTTGTTCTCCCGAGCCGACGCTCTCGAAACCGACAGCTACGATTTCAATCTCTGGGAGGTGTGTTTGGCCACGTCGGCCGAGCCGGGTGTTTTCGACCCGGTCTGCATGAAGTCCGTCGACGGGTCGACACGTTGCGTGGGGGTCGACGGCGGGTTGGCGATGAACAACCCGACGGCGGCGGCCATAACCCACGTGCTGCATAACAAACAGGAGTTTCCGTTTGTGAGAGGGGTGGAGGATATTTTGGTACTTTCAGTCGGGGCAGGCGGGCAGCTGTTGGAGGGCAGCTTTGATTATGAGCAAGTCAAGAAATGGACGGCTAAGGATTGGGCTCGGCCCTTGGCTAGGATTTCCGGCGACGGCTCGGCTGAGATGGTTGACCACGCCGTGGCTATGGCTTTCGGCCAGAGCCGTAGTAGTAATTACGTCCGAATTCAGGTATGCAAAAACCATTAATTACTTGTTTGGTTCATTTGACCAAAATCTTTTACCAATAAGGCAATAATTCTGATTGCTAATGATGCTAGAGTTTCTATAATTACTGAATTTAAAATTTTACCTGGAATGTTTCTTTTTTTTTAATTTTTCTTTGCGGGGTGCTGTTAAATGTTAATTGGCTAAGGTGTACAGGTGGTATTTTGGAGCATGCAATTTAATTCTGTGTGTTTCTTTTGGGAGATGGGGAAATAATGTGCAGATAAGTTAAGGAAAAAGAAAGGCCAAGCAAGAGGAGAAACGTTGTCGTTTTGGTGCAAATTGGCCGTTGAGGCCAAAATGCCAACCCAAAGTGTAGTATTTAGATATTGATCTTTTGTTTGCTGCAAAATCTTGACATTTTTTTACAGTAATCCACATTTTTGAGTGGCTTCTGTTGAAAACGCAGTTTTACATTACCCTGTTAACCTTGTTCTTGATTTTACCAAAATAAGTAGTGTAAATTTTCAGGGACTCTACATTTATTTCTGTTAAAGCCACTAGAGTCAAAAACATTTTGAGAAAAGGGCTAAACTATACACAGCTTGCAATATCCTGTCAGATTTTGACATTTTTTCACCAGGGGGAGTGTTGATGGAGTCCTTTTCTCAAGCCTGACCATGAAATTGATGATATTTACTATAAGTGGGATATATTGATATTAGCTGTAGAGAATGAGACTTCAGCAACAAAATGCAATTTCTACAAGAATCAAAGATTTTAACATCATGAGTGCAATTTTGGTACACAGGGGATATTTTCATTTTGGCATTCTTGTATTTGACCTAAACTTGCTTAATAATTTTCTCAGTCCTGTTTCTTGATATATTTATACCTTTTTCAGAAATGCATTTATATATGTGGTCTGCTACCATATGGGATTAACTAAAAACAGTAAAGGGTACTGTTGAGACTTATGATTAGTTATGGTCCTATGGAGTTTGAATAATTTAATTTGCAAGATATGAATGATAATCTTATCTAAGTCCTACTTGTCTTCTTGAATCTGAGTTGGGATATATATATATTTTAATTTGATAATACTGCTTGCTAATGATTTGCATTTGACTGTCTCTGGTTATGCAAGTAGCATTTTGTTAGTGTAGAACATGCACTGTCACCAAATTTAATGAAATAAATGAATGATATATTGGTATTTGCTAATGAAATTACATTTTTAATGAATTAACAGGCAAATGGTTCGAGCTT
Organism: Rehmannia glutinosa; assembly: GCA_016081115.2. Classification (NCBI taxonomy): domain Eukaryota; kingdom Viridiplantae; phylum Streptophyta; class Magnoliopsida; order Lamiales; family Orobanchaceae; genus Rehmannia; species Rehmannia glutinosa. Next base: position 328,876 of record JABTTQ020001049.1, read on the forward strand.
CGGGCGGTGTGGAGCTAATGCCGACTCGGACCCTAGTCCGAGCAACATAAAAACACTAATCGGGATAGCAGACGAAATGCTTAAACAGAAAAATGTAGAGTCTGTTCTCTTTAGTGGCAAGAGGATTGGAGAGCAAAGCAACATGGAAAAGCTCGACTGGTTTGCCGAGCAACTTGTGGTTGAGCATCAGAGGAGGAGTTGCCGAATAGCTCCCACTGTTGCATTCAAGAAACAAGCTATTACAAAGCCTTCTTAAAACAACCAGAGACTCTTCTAAAAATACTCAGTTTCATAAAGCAAAAATAAAATGGTAAGCTTTCTCCATCTGATTACTTACTTTATTTGAGGCTATTAAATTGTCAATTTGCAAAAACGTTCACTTTTAGAAGAAGTGATCAGTGAGTAGTTGCCAATATTTGCAAATAGAATCATAAGTTCTAAGTTGTAAAAATGATTACTTGTTTGTATAAGCACCTATCTCCGTGTATTTAGATTCTAATTAAATAAAGTATAAGGAATTTTTTTTAATGAGGCAAACACGTATATCTTTACTTTATCAACTAGGCCCCTTAAGGGACTCATAATTGATTATTACATTATGGTTTTGTTCAAGACTAATCACGAGAAGATATTGGTGTTGTCTGTTTCTGGTACCCCGTGGGCTATGTCTTGTCATTTTCTACGGATTTTCATAAATAATAAAAGATGGCAACAATCTTTGGTTGTTGAAATAGTATTGTTTTGAAGTATAGTCTTGAGAGATGAAATTTCAGCCTAACAACTGTATGTGGGGCGAAATAAAAACCTAATCTTGCTGTCTGCACACCGACACTGATTCTTGGAGGGGAGATAGGGGTATGTTAGTCATTTTTATTGGGCCAGTAAGGCAGACTTTGGAAAAGAAAAGAGTTTTTCCGTAGTCCGGATAGAGAGGGACTGTTTTTTTTTTTTTATCCTATCAACAATCATGCCATGTTTGACTCGTGGGACAAAAGTTCTGTCCCAATATATGTCTTTGGCATTGTTTTGTTTATACCTTTTACTTTTTGTCATCCTAATTACTGTTTACTCTGAATGAGATTTTGCAACATTTCAAGGGATAATTACCAAAAAACGCTTAGGCTTTATTCGGTATTACACTTTACCCGGGTAAGTAGATGCTACTCACTTGGGTAGCTGCCCAACTGGGTTCTATACCGTTAGATCAACACATACACACACATCCACATGGGTGTGTGTTAATCCATTGTTATAAGCTGGTACCCTACCTGTGGAGAAGATCGACTAACCCCACTTTACCCCTTCATAAGCAAAGACATTCAATAACCCCCCTGCATTTACAGGTATCCCCTTACATTTAACACAAAATCAGATCTCAAGGTTTTTTTTTTTGTAATTTTCTAATAGCTCTGAGTCTTTTTGTAATTAACCCAAACTTTAGGGGTGGTTTTGGTAATTATCCCACATTTTAATTAGGAAATAGGCGTTTCAGGATAAAGCAAAACTCATCTTCATCTGGATTGGGTATACACCCTGTATTCATGATCCTTAAAATGCCTACAAAATCACCTATGTAAGGTTTGGTTTTGTGATACACCGAAAATGTTAGTGATTGAATCTTAAAGAGTATTATTACATGCCAAGACAAACATTTAATGTTGGGTTTAGAATGGAAGGGCAACAATATGTGTTTCAAGCTTAGTATCAACAATTCTAAGTAGAAGTTTGCGAATTTTTTTGTGAGGCATAGATAGTGAAACAAACTGGATCTTTTATTCCCTACAGTGTTTCATTATTACTTGTGATATTCACTAGTGTATAGAAACAACACATGAAACATGATGAGTAATAGGAGAGATCAATGTGATATTGAAATAGGTGACAGTTTGTTTGGGATTGGAAAAATGATCATGAAAGTAAGATGGTTTATGAATTCCTTCCACTTTTTTAGCTTTGTAATGTTGTGTGATTTAAGGTTGCATTAATGTGATGTGGAGACCATATAAGTATTAGAATAATTTACATTGGCTTTTAAGTTTATATTCACAAAATTAATAATATATTGTGTAATATGTCATGGACATTAACTTTTGACATTTTGACATATGAGTGTGTATTTGTGTGTTGATCCAAGGTGATGCACCCACTTAGGTGGCATGGAATAAAACCCGACAGAACTATGAATTCGAAGAAATGGGAGTCAAAAAGATTGTTCTTTTTTGAAAAGAAGAGAAAGTAAAAAATTCACCCAAACTTCGATGATCTTGTTTGTAGTCCATAAGAGTAGAAAGTGAAAAGTAAAAACAGAACTATATGCAGTGATTAAACTCTGTATGCAACCAACTTCCGTTGGCATGTCTGAAAATTTGTCTTAACCTTTTCACAAACCATGTTGTTGCAATTCTTGACTTTGGTCCAGCCTTTTTTATTTTTATGTCTTTTAATATCTTCATTTATGTCTTCTATGCAGGAAAAAACTAAAGGGGTGATATGAAAGAAGTAAAGTGATATATATGTAGCAGCTTTCACTTTTGAGAACAATAGGGAGATAGGAAGATAAGTGGAAAAAGGGGGGTTTCTAGTGTAAAGGTGGTGGATCTTAGTTGGATTCTTTGCCGGCCGGAGGCGGAGCATGGTGGTGGCCACCACACTAAGGAGGTCAAAGAAACTTTTTTTTTTGTCTTTATTTCAAACAAGAAAAATATGTCCATGAGAGGAAACCCCTAGTTTTTACCTTTTTATTTTTTATTTTTGGGTCATTTGATTTCCTCTCAAATGTGTAATTGGTGGTGGGCTACCATGAAAAGGAGACCCCTCTTATTAATAGCCTGAATCTTTGTGAATTATGTATTTTTTCTTTCTTTTTTAAAAAAAAATAAAAATTAGTGATGGAGAAGAGAATTGGACTTAAGGTTTGGGTCTTAAATGCTTCAATCATATGTTTGTTCAACTTTTGGTAGAGATGGATCCTCCTATACTGGAAAACACTTTTTATTCCCTCATGATTTTCTTTTGCAAATTATTAAGAACATATTTTGTAATTTGTACTTGTGTGTGTGGGTGTGAATATAAGGATTGGGTTTTCTTCATGGCTATTTTGGCTGTAGTTTAATTGCTTAGTGATCTTCCATTTGTTCCTGTTATTTTTTGCTAACCTTTTTCAAAAAAAAAAAAAAAAATGCATCAGGGGAGAAAAGGACAAAAATTATGGGTCATCACTCATCAGTCACCAACTTTCAGTTATGGTTGGCTTTTTCAATATCAATGAATTTGGAAGAATGTCCTTGAGCTTTCACCTATTTTTCTTTTTTTCTTTTTTCACAGTCACAAAATCCCTATACATTAACAAAAAAAAAATCCCTGAAATTCAGTCTTATCACAAAAAAAAATAGTAATTTTCAATATTATAAATACATCCTGAATATTTGTTTTCCTTTTACAAATTTGTACCTGTAGAAAGGATATTTGTAAAACAATAATAAGTTCAAGGGGATATTAGTGATATTTCAAAGGGGTAGTAATAATTGTATGATAACTGAATTTTTTGTAATATAATCTCATAAGTCTATGGCAACAGATTAAATACAGAATAACAAATTACTGATCACCGCTATATATTATTCCATTTTTTCTTGAAGAAATCTTTCGAAACTAAAGATTAACAAAATCGTAAGCACAACATGTCTACCAACAAACTATCTTTAAGCACTCATTGTACCATTCCAAATTCATGGACAAAGGGAGTGTTTGCAAAAAATTTGCTTTTAGAAAAAGTGGTTTATTGTAGCAGAACTAAAAATGGTTGAGGATTAGAAGTTGGTATTAGTCAGACGTAGATCAATAGTGTTTGGTGAAGAAGTTGTAAAAATGCTCATTTGTTTGTAAAAGCCAAACCAGAAGCAGAATTAAAAATCTAAAACACTCATCTATCTACTTTTAGATTCCGATTAAATGATTAAATGAAGTAAAATTAGAAGCATTAGTTGAAATTTGCAAACACTGTAAAGTAATTTTTTTCTAGCAAAAAGGTGAGAAATACTTTTTTTTAGTGGTTGCAAACACCCAAAAACTCAACCGAAAAGGGCTCCCCAACATCATATTTTTCATAAAACATCCAAACTCAAGCACACAAAAAATCCACCATGTTGTGTGTGTGTACTAAAGAAAAAAAAATGAAGAGATGTGAAATATGATCCTAAATCCATGCTAGCTTGTGTTGGAAAATATTACAATGGTTACAACGGGAAAAGCCTTCAAGATGGTTTACAAAACAGAAACATAAAATTACAAGAAATGTAAAACCTAACTATTACAAGTCTTGAATGAATTCCAACTCGTAAGCATGAATCGTTAACTTGAAAAACAAAAGCCGAGTCGAGTAGAACTCTATCCGCAAGACAAATACGTCCCGGCTAGTGCTCACGGTTTAACGTAATGTCCCCAAAGATAAAACGGCTTTACCTCCTTTGTGTGCAGAAGCACCCACGACCACAAAGGCACTTTTGAACTCGAAGGAGCGAGAATTCTTTGGACACGAGTGCGAGGAAGGAAGTGTTCTTGAAAATGTTCTTCAAAAGTTACGACACTTTTACCGACACTTGAAAAATATACGAGAGATATGCGATTTTTCGTGTATACTAACTCCATCTCTTCCTTCCTAACTCCTCCAAAACTCTCTACATGCAAAGAACCGCTAAGCTCCTTATATAGGCCCTCATTTCCAACACTTGTAGGGAATTAAAGATAAGAGAGTGGGCATTCAACCACATGTAACTCCCATGAGTTACAAACCTCTTATATGACCACTACTTGAGGAGTTACAAACTCCAAAAGCCACACGTGAACCTGACACCTTCAATGTCAGATTCATCCACACATGAACTTGGACACCTCTAATGTCTAAATTCATCAGGCCAACCGATTACTTGAATTTGGGCCAAGCCCATTTTCAAGTTAGAAAACTAACTCGAACCCGAGCCCAAAGGGTCGGTCCGGCCCAAGGCCTATTTGTGATCATATACTTGTCTTTATAGTATAACCAACTAATAACACCTTCTAGTATTTTTATACTAGGATAAACTATGCCCATTCGCGTGGCCAACATCGTGTATTAATTTCTCACTCATCACCGAAATTCGGTTTTGAGAAATATAAAATACTACGAACATCTACTCGAAAAGTAGATTAACAATTCACAATTTAATTCCTCCAGAATTAAATTGTTAGCCACCGAAAATTTGGTCAAAGTCGGGTCGACGCCCACTTTATCAAAACCAAATTTCCAACAATCCCCCACATGAGTGGAAATTAATGCATGCATGAATGCGGACACGCAACCTTGATCCTCAAGAGACAATCTTTGCATCGGGATAGGTAGCTTGTGGCTTTGAACCTTCCATAGTCAATACCATCGGGTATCTTGGCGGCCTAGTGGACGAACGCCTTGAACTATTCCTCCACGGTGTATACCGAGACAATAACATTAACACGAGAAGGTCTCAACCCCTCCTGTTCTCACGTTTATGTCCGTTTTCGCCATGGACACCACTTTGGATTCATAAGTGTTACCTTGAGCGCGCCTCACTTCTCACTTACATAGGTGATCTCCTATCCGAGTATCCGCCATACTCAACCTCAACGAGGTGTAGGAATCATTAAAAGTCAAATGACTTAGCCTCACCACAACTTGCGGTGTTCAACACTTGGCATTGCTCTCAGGGATGGGTTGAAACATTGTTTCCAAGTGTTACAACTCAACCTTCATAGCTTAGTTTTCCCATTGAACCAAGTTCTTGGGATCTCCATCATCATGGTTGGGTTACCACTATGATGGTTATTTTCACTTTGTGGACTTTAAGCCCATTCCCTTTAGCAATTTACACAATTGATCTCGATTTAATCCTTTCGTCAAAGGATCTCGCCAAATTGTCTTTTGACTTTACGTAGTCAATTGACATCACACCACTTGAGATCAATTGTCTAACGGTATTATGTCTCCGACGAATATGTCTGCAGACTTACCGTTATACATATTGCTCGTGCCCTTCCTATAGCCGCTTGGCTATCACGGTGAATCGTCACCGAAGGCACAGCTTCCTCCAACATGGAATATCTTCCAAAAAGTTTGAAGCCACTCGCTTCTTCACCAGCCTTTATCCAAAGCTATAAACTCGATTCCATGGTGGACCGAGCTATACACGTTTGTTTCGTGGACTTCCACGATACCGCACCACCTCCAATGGTGAATATGTATCCACTAGTGGAATAAGAATCTTCGAATCCGAAATCCAACTAAAGATCGCTTATACCCTTCAAGTACAAATAGGATATCTCGAGTAGTATAGCCCATACTCCAAGGTATACTTCAAGTATTTTAACACCTTGGTTAACGCTTTCCAATGCTCGTGGCTTGGATTGCTCGTGAACCTACTAAACATATTTGAGGGTAGGCCAAGTCCGGGCGTGTACAATTTGTAATGTACATCGATCGCCTATAATACGTGAGTATTCCATCCGAGCCACGTTTCGCTTCATTAGCAACCAGATTTACACTTAAATCAATGGGCATATTTGACGGTGAATCGTCAAAAGCATTGAATTTCTTGAGCACTTTCTCCACATAATGGGATTGTGACAAGACAATTCTATCAGAGTTCTCACGATTTTTATCCCCAGGATCACATCAAGCCCGATCCCCATATCCTTCATGTCAAAGTTTCTCTTTAACATTCTTTTCGTATCCATGATAACATCATGACTACTGCCCATGATTAACAAATCGTCTACGTATAGACAAACTATGACAAATGCTTTCGATGTCCCTTTGACATATACGCATTTATCACATTCATTGATTTTATACCCGTTTGACAACATCGTGTTATCAAACTTAAGATGCCATTGTTTAGGAGCTTGTTTCAGTCCATACAAGGATCTTATCAACTTGCACACCTTCTTCTCTTGACCGGGTGAAACAAACCCTTCAGGTTGTTCCATGTAGATTTCAACATCTACCTCTCCATTCAGAAACGCCGTCTTGACATCCATCTGATGAATCTCTAGATTGTGCAAAGCAGCAATCGCGAGAAGCACCCGAATAGACGCAATCCTCATTACCGGAGAATAAGTGTCAAAGAAGTCATACCCTTCTTTTTGTTTAAAGCCTTTGGCTTCAAGCCGTGCTTTCTACTTATCAATAGTTCCATCTGCTTTATACTTCTTCTTTAGAATCTACTTACATCCTAAAGGCTTATGACCAACAGGGAGATCAACCAACTCCCACGTATGGTTTTGCAGAATGGACTCGATTTCACTATTGATTGTTTCTTGCCAGAGCGGAGCATCTGGACTACTCATAGCCTCTTTAATCGAGTTCGGCTCACCTTCTAACTTCAACGTTAGAAAGTCAGGTCCAAAGGACTTAACCACCTTTGGCCTCTTACTCCGTCTTAGTTCTTCACCACTCGGTGTTGAACTAACTGTTCTGTCAAGTGTGACAGCAGGTGTCGTACCAAGTGTTGTTACGATATTATAACACCAAGAAGACCTTCAAAGAACATCCGCAGTAACATCCGCACTGCATTCCCAGATGTGATAACACCAGAAGTCACATCTCCAGCAACATCTGAATACAGTCTTTTCTTTAGACTTCCATTTATCCTTTCTTTACAAGGATAAATATTCTCAAAGAATATAGCATTCCTTGACTCAATTATGGTACCAACTGTTATTTCCGGATTTTCTGACTTATGTACCATAAAGCGATATACACTACTGTTAAGTGCATAACCAATAGAAACACAATCGACCGTTTTAGGACCGATTTTCGCTTGCTTTGGTTTAGGTGTTGCAACCTTAGCCAAACACCCCCACACTTTAAGGTATTTATAAGAAGGCTTACGATTTTTCCACAATTCGTAAGGAGTCTTACCTTTCCCTTAAGTGGGATTTTATTCAATATGTGGTACGCCGTTAAAACAGCTTCCCCCCACATATTCTGAGTTTCTTTATTCAACTCCGAATTACGCCAGAACTTACACAGCTCTTGGTCTTTTCATTAGTATTAGAATGCTTTCCAATGTTCTAAAACCATTAGAACCTCGTTCCAACAATATCGTTAGAACCTCGTTCAAACAAATTTCAGAACCTCGTTCTGACAATTCTGTTCGAACCATTTTACAGCGAGTGTGACCTTAGATGTTGTCACACCTTCAGCAACACTTCAGACCTCACACTTGGTTCTGAAACTGCCTTAGGTGTTACAACACTTTTGGCAACATTTCCTGCAAATGTCGTTCATCATCTGCTTGTTTCGGTGTTCCAACACCTCGCATAACACTTTCTCGCAATGTGTGGTACAATGTCGCTTCCGTGTTACAACACCTCCGACAACACTTTCTCGCAACACTTAAATCGCAATCAAGCTCGAAAGCCAAAGTGAGATGGAAAGTGTGGTCATACCCCACTGATCATTTGGATTCATTAGAATTCTTAAAAAGTATTCCAACACGTTTTTCAAGTCTCTACCAAGACTTTCATGGATTTAGCCAGGCCCTCGATTGCTTTCTTCGATTTCCAATCGAACAATCGATTCACTAATCCAAATTCCTTCCGATTATGCATTTAGGAATTTATGAATATTTCCAACTGGTAACAACATCTAAACGATGCAAACCATTTGGAATTTTTCATTTAAACCACATCCCTTCAAAGACGGATATCATGCGGGATCGTCGAAACCTTTACACTAGTTTCAACACATTTTTGGATTCTTGGAATCATCCATTTCTCAATCCAAAAAACTAGAAATAACGAACCTCTTGGAATCACATCCTCATTTCGTATTTCTTTTCAAAACCATGAACTTGTTGGAAAAACATCCTCAGTTCAAACCACACAATACATATAGTAAAGTGCACAACTAAGTCTTTTAAAGACAAAGTTACAAAGATAGATATCACCATCCTAGCCCCATGCTTCAAACGCAACGCGTTTTTAGCAACAACAACAATTCCAGCAACCACTGGAAGGTCTTCTGTCAGATTCATCTCCAAGCTAAGGCTATGTTTCTCCTCGCCATCGTGAAGGTACGATATTTGTCTTGCGATTGTTGGAAAATATTACAATGGTTACAACGGGAAAAACCTTCAAGATGGTTTACAAAACAGAAACATAAAATTACAAGAAATGTAAAACCTAACTATTACAAGTCTTGAATGAATTCCAACGAGAACATGAATCGATGTAACTTGAAAAACAAAAGCCGAGTCGAGTAGAACTCTATCCGCAAGACAAATACGTCCCGGCTAGTGCTCACGGTTTAACGTAATGTCCCCAAAGATAAAACGGCTTTACCTCCTTTGTGTGCAGAAGAGCACCCGACACAAAGGCACCTTTTGAACTCGAAGGAGCGAAAGAATCGGTTCTTTGGACACGAGTGCAGAAGGAAGTGTTCTTGAAAATGTTCTTCGAAAAGTTACGACACTTTTACCGACACTTGAAAAATATACAGAGATATGCGATTTTTCTGTGTATACTAACTCCATCTCTTCCTTCCTAACTCCCTCCAAAAACTCTCTATGCAGCAAACTGCCTAAGCCTTATATAGGCCCTCATTTCCAACACTTGTAGGGAATTAAAGATAAGAGAGTGGGCATTCAACCACATGTAACTCCCATGAGTTACAAACCTCTTATATGACCACTACTTGAGGAGTTACAAACTCCAAAAGCCACATGAACCTAGACACCTTCAATGTCTAGATTCATCCACACATGAACTTGGACACCTCTAATGTCTAAATTCATCAGGCCCAACAGTTACTTGAATTTGGGCCAAGCCCATTTTCAAGTTAGAAAACTAACCTGAACCCGAGCCCAAAGGGTCGGTCCGGTCCAAGGCCTATTTGTGATCATATACTTGTGCTATAGTATAACCAACTAATAACACCTTCTAGTATTTTTATACTAGGATAAACTATGCCCATTCGCGTGGCCAACATCGTGTATTAATTTCTCACTCATCACCGAAATTCGGTTTTGAGAAATATAAAATACTACGAACATCTACTCGAAAAGTAGATTAACAATTCACAATTTAATTCCTCCAGAATTAAATTCTTAGCCACCGAAAATTTGGTCAAAGTCGGGTCGACGACCACTTTATCAAAACCAAATTTCCAACAGCTTGCACATCATTCTCAAAACATCACTAAAAAAATTAAATAATGTCCATTTCTATCGATCATTATATATTTGCTAGTTCCAAAGCTGAAGTCAAGAGTTGTTTAATTGGTGCTCTAATTCAGAAATGGAAATGGGAACAAACACACACTAGTTGGCAATATTTAGACAACTTTAGACTTTAGAGCATACTAAATTACTAATGATATCATTATGTTTTGATGTTTTCAGTATTGTTGATGGGTTACTTTCCTCATCACTCAGCCACTTAATTTGTGTGTTCTAATTATTCTTCATTATTAGCTTAAATACATATTACATGTGTGTGTATGTGTGTTAAGATGAGTTTGTATTTATGTTGGGTTGAAAATAAGTAATGTTGAGACAATGTGTCCCATTCTATGGATATGAAATAGTTACTTTTGAAGAAAAGGAATTGAAGTATATGCTTTATTCATCTTAATTATTTTTATTGTCTTTCTCATCTTTATAAAACTTCATAATATTCGCCTGAGTATCATTAATTAGGATAATACAATCTTTTTTTTTTTTTGATAACTCAGCTTCCAGGCTTACGCCTGACTATGCCTGAGGACAACGACTCCGGCTCCTCATTCTTCCGCCAAAAGTAAACGCGGGATGTGCACGCACCGACCGTGTTCGACGGGACGTCATTGACGTACAACCAGATCCTCCAGGTAAAGAGAACAATTATGTTCGACCCCCAATCTCTACTAATAACGATCTCTCCCCGAATCGAACCCACACGGATGCTATTCAGTATGAGTTCCCACCAAATCTTCACCAGCTCGCATATGCCCCGGGAAGCAATTTGATGGAGTAGGGATATAAACCCCTGATCTCCACCCCACAAACAATTTGATCTTGTTTGTATGTGGATGGAAAACATGGAATCTACTTTAGGCTTTTTCTATTGACAAACCAAAAAAGGGGCTATCCATACATCATTCACATATATATAGGAGTATTATTAAATGGCTGGTTTTCATTGAATGTATGATATATATCAAAATAATTTACCGATTTAATAGTGAACAGTTTCAACAGAACAAACCCAAGATCGACAACCAAGGAGCGAAAGAAAACAATCAAAAAAAGAAAAAATCCTAAAAGATATAGAAGAGTGTAAACAAAATATTTAGTAAAAGTGATTTTATTAATTGTAATAACTATTTAAGCCTATTGCAAATTATTTTTACTTTTTAGGCCTTTATGATGTGTATGAATATTTGTGTGTATAGTGGGTGCTGACTCGTGCACTACAAATGAAATGTAGCATTTAGACAATCAACGATAATCTAAATCCAATATAATTTCAATAATGGTAATGATTATGACTTGTGGGGTTCAAAAGAAGTCAAATTGTTCACATCGATTCTACTTTATTCCACTAAACTACAATATTGCACCTTTAATCAATAAAACCTAACCGAAAGTGAAGAAAATGAAATAAAGTTGAGAGGGTTTAGAACCATGAAGAAAATGAATAAAAAGATTATTAATCTATTATAAGAATTCTATTTTGTCACAAGTTTGACGGTCATTATATGATTCCATTATTGGACAAGTGAGAAGCTATTAATTTACTTATAACGCTTTCCACGAAAAGTAGTGAGAAGCTATTAACTTGCTAATAAATTTTTGTTTCATGAAAAGTTGTTAAAGTCGAAATGATTTATGGAATCTTTGTTTATAAATTTTATTAGCATGCTATTAACGCGATCTTGTCTAAATTTATAAAAGCTATTCACATTCGGATATTGCTTATCTGTTTTATTTTTTAATAGTAATTAGTGAACATGGAGAGACCACATATAATTGTTGGGAAAAAGATTATTAACGTATATATAGAAGTGTAAATGAGTTAAAGTCAACCCAAATATATTGATGGCAGAAAATATTTGTGTTTTATTTGACTATTAAGTTAATTAAGTTTGAGTGAGCTTTAAACGAGTAAAACACTAGTCAAGTAAAACTGGTCAAGCTCGAACAACTTGATTTTTTTATTCATATTTTGTTTCTCTTTTTTTTTTACTAAACTAACAAATCAAATTCGAGCAGAGTTTTAAATTTTATCAAATAAAAGAATATTTTTAAAATTAATTTATTACATTTTATAGATTAAACTCAAACAGACTTTTAATAAACGATCTCAAATTGGGCATAGAAAATTTGATTAATTTTATCAGCAACAAGTCAATTGGTGTAGGACTGCTTTACATTTTCAAAATTGGAACTTTATCATTACTAATTAATATTAGTTCCATATTACTTCATGACAAAGTAGACAAGAATATGACACTCTCAATTCCGTCACATAAACCATTCAAGACATGATTAGGCATAGTAAAACATGACAACTCAGCTTCATAGTTTTTCTTATGCAGATTCAGAAACTATCATACAAAGTGACTATGACAGGTAAATGTGATTTAAAAAAATTGTGATTCAACTTGCAAAAATCCAGCAAAATTGCATTTATTGGCTGAAAATAACAATCAAAACATGGAAAGTAGAGGTTTTACAAGATCAGTGATAAGAAGCAGAAAACACCTTTTGCCTTCACTACTTTACAAATTATAGTAAACAATTTCACAACAAACTATAATTTCAACTACAGATACACTCATAATGGAGTAAAATAAAATGAAAATGCCGCTAATGAGAGATAAGAGTGTCCGAGCAAACCCGATCAAGTGAATGAGTCGACAGCTAGTCCCTCGACACCATTAAAGGGATTTCTGTGCCTGCTCATTCTTAGACAATTCCAAGGGTTCTTGTAATGCTGGATTGATGGGAAATAGCATGCATTGAGCATATTGTGCCATTAATTGGTCAACTAGCACAAGGGCTACCATTGCTTCGACCATCGGAACAGCTGCATGGCATTTTTCAAAGCAAATAAGTGACCTAGCACGTTGTATTTTGTGCAACACAGGTAGGGATGGAAATGACTCGGCTTTTAGTCAGGTCTGTGTGGATCCGAGACTAGACGTGCTAAGGCCTTGAAAGACCCTGACCCATACTCGATCAGTAGACCCATTAGATCCGCTAGATCTATTTTACTATTTGAAAAGTATTAAAAAACAAATCTTCAAAAAATAAAATAAAACCTGCTAAAAATTATTTTTCTAAATAAAATATATAAAATATTTTTAAGTAATAAAGGTTATTAAATTAGTCGGATCTAGGCGGGGACGGGTCAGATAATGGAGAAGCCGGACCTGAATCAAACCCATTTACACTGTCAAGACCCTCCCGAAATGAGGCAGGTCCGACTTTGACCCAGACCCACTGCAATCCGTGGGTACTGGTATGTAAAATTCATAAGATTCAGTCATGCATCCCAGAGAAAAGTTTGGGGAAATGGTAATAAATCTAAGAGTGATATATAACATAAAGCATAGTCCAGGAAAGCTACTTAAAGGGCCATATTATCCAGATAATATGCAATACAACATGAAAAGAAAAATCACAGTTGAGGGACGAACCTCGTGGAACGACACAAGGATCGTGACGACCTCGAGCTATGAGCTCTGTCCCGTGTTTGTCTCTCGTCACTGTATTTTGTCTCCTCTGCATAATAGAATTTATATGGTCAATAAAGCTTTTCCATTGACATAGATAGTCACAGTCATGGAATTGGTTGCAAAAATGACGTTCAATGACATCATAAATCTTACAGTTTATCACATACCCTACCCAAAAGACATTAAATTTTTTATGCATATTTATTTGTCACCCTTCTAGGCTGGCATGGTAACTAGGCGCATTGAGCTTTATCTCGGAAGATATTATCAAAAGGACACTAATTAGTCACTGCGCCCTGAAATGTAAATCATGCTTGCCACCTTGATCCTCTCTTAGCCACATGCTGTTTACAGCTCGATCGAGCTCCATATCCAGGAATCAGAATGGCAACCTTGAGCACAATTTGGAGCTCCAAAAACATATAAAGCTTCGTCTGAGCTTGCTCATTTGTTTAATATTATTAATTAAATATGTGCAGGACATGAGCTAGCATTTATTTTTTGTCACAACGTTGTTCAAATAAAGGGAATAATGAAAAAAAGAAACAATGAGCAATTAGAGTTGTTCATAATAGCAAACCTCAAGCTAGCTGGCTAACACCTAAAGTTTGCAGATCTAATTCCTAGTACCAAAAATTTATTCAATAACCCCCCATGGATCAGCATCTCTTTCTTTTTACATAGAGACACGGGCACAGAAAAATACAAACAGAAACATGCGCGAAGAGGCCGAAGGTGGGGGCCCAGGGAGAGAGAAAGAGAACATACAGATATAGTAGATGTTGGCTTGAAAGCTATTCTCATGTTGATTATTTCTCCATTTGATATTCCACCCTGAAAATAGACATGGGAGAATGAAACAATACACTGTAAAGTGATGAATACATTTTTAATATAATGGATTTCTTATCTCATGTCTGGGTATCAAACAAAAACACCAAGTGAAGTGGAAGGTTTCGTTAAACAACAAAGGGCTGTTTCATCTTTGTGATAATACGAAAAATCTAACCTGTATCCCACCAGATCGGTTGGTTTTTGTCCTAATTCGACCATCTTCATCCATGTAGAATTCATCATTATGCTCACTACCGGTCATGAATGTACCTGTTTGATTTTCATTAAAAGAAAATTACAACTGCAATATGTTGATAGATTAGATCAAATCATATCGACAGTAAATCAGAACTTAGTACGCTCCTGCACCTGCAAATCCACTGCCAAATTCAAATCCCTTTGTTGCAGGTAGAGACATCGCAGCTTTGGCCAACTCAGCTTCAAGTTTATCAAAGACCGGTGAGCCAAGTCCCTAACAAAACACAAACTGATGTTCAGAGTTTTTTCAGAGCATTTCCGAATTCAGAGCATATAATAACAAAAGAGTTTACCCGTGGGACATTTCGCACTATGCAGGTGACAACACCCCCAACTGAATCACCCTTCACTCTGACAGCATCAATAGCAGCAATCATTTTCTCAGCGTATTCAGGATTTGGGCACCTTACAATGTTACTCTCTATCTGGTAACATTCAGATGATAAGAAGCAACAGAAAATAGAACATATAAACAAAATGAGACTAGAAAACTGAAAACTGAGAGGTAATTTACAAATCATAAATATGGGTAAATATGTAGAGTTCTACTTGTCATGAGTCAGCTATCTGTTAACATAGCAATTTGACCAGAATCTTACCTTCGTTAGGTCATCCTTATGCTCCATAACCATATTGATTGAACTAAAGCTCAGAATCTTATTCGCATGCATTATTGGCACACTTTTCTTTCTTGTTTGATCATTGTACTCACATTCTTTAGCAGATCATGCATATATATTATCAGAGATTGTCTGGGACTTTCTGGGAATCTTAATGCTTTATTAGCTCCTATGGCTTATTTAAGAATTAAGAAAACTTCAGACGGGAATGATACACAGTAATTTACAGTTTTCCATGTGTAAGACTATCGCCAATATACAGGATTCATTAACACTGGAAATATGCAGAAGAAAGAAGGGAAATGATTATTATGTATACCTGATCAAGTGTCACAGTTTCATGATCCACCAAATTTTCAGGAAGGACAACCTGGTGCGCTTGTGAAACATAAGCCAGAATCTGTCATACAAAGCATGAGGAAATAGAATCAGGAAATAACAGAAAACCACTGCCTACGATCTTAGGGTAATCATTTTCTACATTTTTCACGATCATATTAACTTACATCAACGAGATGACAAAAAGAAAAACGAATATATGATAATAGAGAGGAAAAATTCTTGCAAAACCATCCATACTTGAATATAATATACTATTTCTCACAAACTCCAACGAAAAGTTCCATTCTAAAAGGCAGAAGTGCCGCACAATCTATTATTTTAAAATAACAATAAGAGCCCATTTATAAAAATATTAGGTCTACTCGAATACAGACCAAACTGTAAGCTTCAAGGAAGAAATATGGGTAAGCAGGAAGTCTATAGCTGTGAAAAGTTTAATCAACAGAGAAAGAACGAAATATTCATACTTGTATGAACAATTCTTTAGTGCACATCTAAACGTGAATGCATTAGCAGTCTACATTAACTTACTTCAGTTCCTGCATATTGCTTTAGAATCTTCTTAGCCACAGCTCCAGCAGCAACTCTCCCAATGGTTTCTCTTGCAGAAGATCTACCACCACCCTGGATTTCCAAAAATACATTAACATAAACAAAAAGATTGAGCTGGAATAAAGATTCACCAACATTTCATGAAGCTACTAATTGGAAATATTTCAATATTAAAAAAATATCCAAAGATACAGTCTTACAGAAGATATCACTAATATTCAAAAGTTTTTACCTGTACTGATCTGACACCATACTTGAAATCATAAGTTGCATCTGCATGAGATGGCCTATAAGCGAGTGACATTTCACTGTAATCCTGGAAAAGTTCCAACAAATGAACTTCATTAGAACCATAAAAATATGCATGTGGCGATAGTTAATGACTTAATTCCCTCTGAAGCTTTCAGGAAGAACTTAAGTCAATCCATTCAACCTTCAGTGGAAATTTTATAACTAAAAAATTTCTTGAGGCCAGTTATTTATTCCCTGGCATTTCCATCTTTCAAGGAAAACCAACTTTCAAATCCAAAACATTGGAGAAGTGGACCTCTGTTGTCAAACCTATCAACTATCTGTATAAATCCACAAGGCCAATATCTGCAGTTCTAAAATTAATCTATTACCAGCTATGTTTTTTTCTCATTCCCCCACCTGAACCCCTCCTGGTGGGAACTCAACTGCCCCACCAACCCCAACCCCCAAGCAACAGAATAAGAAGAGGCTGAAAGTTATCCACTTACATTGCCTCTTTGATCTGTATTAGGCACTTCCACCTTGATTGGAGATCCAGTGGTTACCCCTGTAGCGAGTAACATGACAAATTAATTCACTTCAAGAAACTCCAAGGATCAATTAGCCTAAATAACTAGTGCACCAAAACAAAAAGAAAAAAAAAAAAAAAAGGAAGAAGAGTTCAAGGTATGCAAATAAATGACTAACCATCAGCAATTCCTGACGCTATTTTACATGTGTCAGTTTCTTTTCTGGGAGTGGTAATTCTGCTCTGACCTGGTCTCCTAAATGCAACAAAATCATAAATTCATGATCAGCCAAGTCCAAGCAAATTTCTGCCCAAGAGAAACATATCATGTGAATAGAAAGTTACGGCTATCAAATTTTATATCAAGTAGTTTGGTTATTGTGGACAGTGAACTAGATTAAGAGTTTTATATTCACCAAAGCCATAAGGATCAGATAAAAGAAGCTTCCTTATTAGTGATTTTCAGGTATAAGAACATTGCAACAACAAATGAAACGATATCAAGATATACCTTCTATCCAGATCGAGTTGCATATCAGCTTCAGAGAGGGGAAGTCTGGGAGGGCATCCATCAATCACACACCCTACACCACCACCATGAGATTCTCCAAATGTCGTCACGCGGAAGTAAGTTCCAAAAGTGTTACCAGAGGCATGTATTTCTGTTGATAAGAGAAAATATAAGTACTTTACATTGCTTATACATTCCTCTGCATTGAGCAATTTATTACTTTTCATTCCCATATTCAACTTGCCCACAGACAATTCGCATGCTAGGAATTCTTCATGAAAGCACAAAAATACTCAAACTTCCTCTCCATTTAAATTCTAATAGCAATCTTTTTCTATGCAACTCTCTTTTTCGTTCATGCCATAAGAAAACTCTATGATAGGCTCAGGAAAGAAATGACTC
Organism: Rehmannia glutinosa; assembly: GCA_016081115.2. NCBI lineage: Eukaryota > Viridiplantae > Streptophyta > Magnoliopsida > Lamiales > Orobanchaceae > Rehmannia > Rehmannia glutinosa. The sequence goes on from JABTTQ020001049.1 coordinate 346,887, forward strand.
TTTTTTGTATTAGCCACTCCTTGACACTTCCAATATTAACCCACACTTTTGTTTGTCATTTTTACGCTCTAGATTATTCCATTATTTACAATTACTTTTCCGTCTTAATTCTCATGATTCAAGACTCAAGTCACAACTTTAAAAGTTCATAACTAATTATGGTCTAGAAGTGCTTATATTAGATTATTATGGTTTTTATAGTTTTCGAGATATTTAACCGAATTTGACGATGCACAATTGCACACTCCTAATGTGGTTTATTTCTATCGTTATTGGGTGCTGATTGAAGATTAAATATCTGAGACATCTGAACTAGAACTGAAAGAATTAACAGTGCCTATCCATTTTTTTCCCAGTCGTATGGACCTCTCTGTCAAAGAAAAGTACCTGTAGACACTATCGTTTGCAGCTGCATAAAAATTAAAGAAGCAAACATCAAGCTATACTAATGGCTCAGAGCAGTTTTTCGGAACCCAGCTCAGATAAACCTCTGCTCTTTGCTTTTCAAAATTCACTAATTCCTATTTCCTAACATGATTTAGAACTCCCCCCCTCCTTCCCAACAACAGAAACTAACACAAACAAACTACAACGAAATAATAAACCATGTTCAAACATACATTCCGCCATTTCACAACAAGCGAAAGATCAAACGTATCAGGAAAAAATAAATCTATCTCACCTATCAGAATTAACCAATACAAAAACACGCCTTTTGCAATTCAAATACTATTTCATAATTCATACCGAGACGTTTAGATTGGGATCGGCGAGCGGGGAGGTGGAGGCTGCGAGACGGCAGCGTCGACGATGAGTGGAGCGATCCAATGCGGGCGGGTCCATCAGAAGAAGCTGGAGCTCCTAGAAAGTGTTTGGTGGAGAGGGTCGACGACATTTGGGTTTTAGACAGGAAGGCAAAATTTTCGAGTGGGTTGAGAAATTGAGAAAATAATATATATACGAGTAGGGGGCGGCGGCCGGGGTTGGGGGGTAAGACTAAGAGAGGTAGTTGGTGTATTGAAAAATGGTTGGGTGTGAAGAGTGTTGGGGTCCACTGAGAGCACGCCACCAAACCTCCTTTTGGGTAATTTGCATTAAGCACCCTCTAAAAATGGACTTTTGGGCATATTGCACCTTTAAATTGTAAAAATGTTACTTTTCACCCTCAATAAACCATAACGTCGGCAGATTGGATATACCCTTAGGCTAGTTTGGGCAAACAATGCAATGTTAGCGTCAAATTTGTTGCTACTTGATTGTAACTCCATTTGGTATAAATTTCTAGGTAGAAGTAACCCTCAAAAGCTATCTGTCAACCGAGGAGTGCCTAAAATATTATAAATTCTAGGGATAATTACAAAATACCCTTAGGTTTGGGCTAATTACAAAAGAAAATCAAGAGATGTTTCAAAAATTACAAACAAATCCCATATGTTTGATTTTGTCATAAATTTAAGGGGGTAACTGTAATATATTTTTATTGTTAGGGAAATTTCTTAAATGTTTTTTGCGTATGAAAGGAAAAAATGTAGGATGGAATCAAACTTCAAGAGAGTTTTGCAATTTTCAAAAATTTATGGATTATTTTTTGTAATTAACCCAAACCTCGGGTTTTTTGGGTAATTATTCCTGAATTCTACATCGGAAGCCTATACTTGAACATATTTCATACAATGCAAATCTGACCATAACAAAACTTATCTTTTTTGATCTCATTTATATGCATAAAAAAGATCCAACCGTAGATATGGTTTAAGGAAAAGTATTTTATGCTTGAATCTTGACTTTTCTTATATTCCAATTCAAGGGAAACTTTCTTGATTTTCCAAATGCAGAACCAAGCTCTCTACTTGAATAGTTGCATTAGTCAATTGAAAGCCTATAACTTAAGAACTCAATCTCAATTCTCACCCCACTAGCCCACCACGAAAGTCAAAAAATTAAATTCGTTGAAGTTAATAAAAGTTGAAATTGTAGTAGTTCTCTTCGTCTTCATTTGGGTTAACCCCTGCCCCTGATCCAAAATATATACTAAAACAAATTTCTATGCGACATAACAATATTAAATCAAAAAAATAGTAATAATCTCTCAACTATTAAAATAAGTGATGTTTTGGCATATAAAAAATTCTTTGAAAATAATGACTTTTTAATGTTTTCAAAGGCTTATGAGAAAAGATTTTTCCCAAATTACTCTTATACTTATTAACAATAATGTCTAAATTTGTTTTCTTCTTAATCAATTTTATGATTAATTAAGGATATATTAGGTATTTTAACACATTATTTAATATATGTGTTTTTCCCCTAAAACCTCAAAATAGGATGGAGTAATAATTGACTTTTTTCTACTCCAATCAAGAGTTATTTGGACAAAAATCGATATTTGGGCCTGTAGTAGTACCCAAAACAAAAGCCCAAGCGTATGGGTGTATGGAATATGTATTTGAAGCATCTAGCCACTTCTTGCTTGGCCCACTCAGTTTGATTAACTTTTGTTCACAAATAGTTGGCCCATACAAAGTTTGTTTTTCATTTACGGAAAAAAAATAAGAAAAGAACATGTGTATTTCCGAGTCTGGCCCTGAGAATATACATAATATATGCATATTAAAAAGGTCGATATTATGGTCAAATATGTTTTAAGAGAAGAGGAAAATATAACATGATATTAAGATGTCAATTGTCAATAATTAATCAATTTAATATAGATTAAATAATTTAAGAAATAATTAAATTGCAATACTTACATCAAGATAGAATCACAAAATACTCATATTGTTGGGGGACAAAATTGATTTTTCTTAATATTTTTAATTTTTAATTATTTTACTCATTATTAAATTTTGAAATGACTTAATTAGTTATCCAATATTACTAATTATTATTGAATTGCACATATAATTATGCAGCAAACAAGCCCATTTACTCTTACGAAGCCCATGCAGGCAACCTAGGTGAAAAAAGAAAATTATTTTTTCATTATTTATAAGTAATCTGAATTATTCTCCGTTAATCACTCTTAATTAATGTACCAATACAAGAATAAAGTAGGCTAATTAAATTACCTAACTATAATTTTGTGTCCTAAATCGTGTTTGGTTATGTTTATAAATAATTATAAAAAAAATGTTTTCATTTGTATATAATTTCCTCAATTATGGACATTTACATTGATACACTCAAGATTTCTCACTAAATTCTTACATTATATGTTGCCATCACCATCTAAATTAGGGATATAAATGAATCAAATCGAGTTGAATATACATATATTTTATTCGCGCTCGGCTCATTTAGAGATTATTCTTATTAGAATTCTTTAATATTCGAATACAAAGTACAATTCTTATTTTATTGAAAATATATTCGAATACAAAAATTGATTCTTATTGAAATATATTCAACTATATGAGAATCAATTCAAATATTCATATTCAAAATTCTAACATATTTTATTATTGCGTTATTTAGAAATTAATATTTGAATAAGAAATATTTTCTTAATAGGAAGATGAGACATTTTATTTATTCTTCCCAAATTTGGTCGGAATAAATTATATTAGTACAACTCTCTAATCAATGTCTGGGATTTATTTTATATAATGGTTTCATTATAGTAGTCTAACAAAATAATTCTAGAGGATTTTTAGAAATTGAGGCTGCGATTGGATGTGAGCGAGAATGCATTTTCGTTCCGCTGGAGAATTTTTTTTGACCAAACATGCGATTGTTTATGAAAATTTTCAGAAAATATACTATTCTCTCACTTTCATTTTTTCTTTCACCAATCACATCTACACATTTTTTCATAAAAAACTAATCATTATTACACATTATCCCACAAATTTCACTATTCATTTACTCACACATTTCTAACTACCAATCACATTCAATCATTATTTTACTATTTTCACATCAAATCAACTTTATCATTACTTTTTCATCTCACATCCAATCACACTCTCAAAATTCATCTTTTTTCTCCCAAAACTTTTTTCACTACTATTCTCTAGTAAAATGAAAATTTTCAAAATGAAAGTATATCCAATCGCATTCTGAGCTTCTTGGACTACAATATCTAAACGAATTCCATTTTTAATTTTCTACTAAAAATATGCTCATGCTCAATATTATTTTACATACACAAAACTTATATACTAGTGTTTTGCACAAATATAAATATATATAATATTCTTTGAATATTTTTTCGAATACTCGAATCAAATATAATGATGCTCATATTCATATTAATCTGAATAAATATTCTTATTTGGGTTAGTAGAAATGTAGAATACATCATTATAAGTTATATAGTCTATATATATGCATGTGTGTTCGATCAATGAACTCGTCGTCCTTTAATCATGAACATATATGTTTAATAATAATAAAACATCTCCCTTTTTTTTTCACAAAAACAGTGAGAAATAAATACGAAAAAACAGTCCATTAGTGGATATAGAAATGTCCTTTGTTAAAGCAAATTAAGCAAAAGAAAATCCATAAAGATGAAAAAGTTTGGTACTGCATTCTGATTTAAAGCTCATGACTCATGAGTTATTAGAAAATGAGCCATTAATTACATTCAAAGTTTTGGTACTTAGAGAATAGAATCTACTTTAAGTACAGACTGAACACAATGCAAAAATAAAGGTGATATACACTTTTTCTGTTTTTTTTTTATTATTTTTCTTTCTTTTTCCTTCTTTACCTCCTTTTTAGACAAAGCTAATATATGCAGGGGGAATGTTCTCCATAGTGCATACTCCCTACACTTACACTGTGTGTGTGTGTTTTATAGTGTATGTATATGTGTAAGTATATATAAAGAAGGCCAAAATCCAATTGGTCTCAGGAGATCTCCAAAGGGGGTGATGGTGGTCCCTTTTCTTGAAACCAGAACCCCAACATATGTCCTTTTTGACCTGCATTGATTGTATAATATTATTCCCTAATAACCAACCAGAGAGCAAGAATTGGAGACACATATATAGCTAGCAAAATGGGGGTGGGGGTGGGGGTCCATATCCCCTTGCCTTTGTAGACTAGTAATGCAATTATGAATCAATGGGATCCCTAAAGCCCAACAAAAAGCAGATATCATGATACCAAAACATCTTTTTACTTGCTACTCACATACCCTAACTAGTTCACACACACTCTGTGTGTTTTTGTAATGTTGCATGATTTACCCCACTCTAAGCTAAGGGTGTCAATTTCAGACCCGACACGCAAACTCGACACGAACCTAACACGAAATTATTGGGTATGGGTTCAGACTTCGTGGGTCCGGGTCGAAAATGGGTCGAACCCGAATAACCTGCCAATTAAACAGGTCGGGTTTGGGTCAACCTACTACGACCCATTTAACCCGTTTGTGAATTTAAAAGAAAATTAAGTAAATAATTAATTGTAAGAAAAAACAACAAACAAGACATATCCTTAAAACTTAAATGATAAAACCTCCTTAATTATGTATTTGTTATTATTATGCATGTTTTTTTAATATTGTCCGTAAAATATGAACATCGTGTTATGTTATTTATGCAATTATGTTATTTCTTTTTGTATGTTGTGAATTGTGATATTTTTTTATTGATTGAATAGTGTATGATAGTTATTGATTTAAAAAAAAATAAATTTATTCAGTTAAAACTTTTAAATATATAGGAAAATTTTTATTAGACGGGTTACGCGGGTCGGGTCTGTGTTACCTGTGAAATAAGTAGGTCGGGTCCGGGTTCAAGATTCTGACACGAATAATTAAACAGGTCGGGTCCGGGTCGGCTGTTTCTGACACGCGAACCTGCGAACCCGGACCCAACCCAAATTGACACCCCTACTCTAAGCTATGCAGATGAACCTAATAGTACCCCCAAGCACTTGAACACTTTCTATATATATATATATATATTGCTGTGGAAAGTGACCACAAGGCCTTAGCTTATAATCATGTCAATTCTTCAGATATTAGCTTATTGACAAATACTTGCGTGAGACGGTCTCACGGATTTAGATCCGTGAGACGGAGCCCTTACACAAAGTTTTAAAAGTTTTTTTTTAGATTTTATTTTTCTTAGGGTTTATATTTGTTTTTTTAGGATTTATTTTTTTTCTTGGGTTTATTTTTAATTGATTTGAGTTTTTAGGATTTTTAGTTTTTTTTTAGGGTTTATTTTTTATTTTTTGGGTTTATTTTTGTTTTTCGGATTTATTTTTCATGGTTCATGTTTTTAGGGTTTATTTTTGTTTCTTCATTGTTCATTATTATTTTTAAATTTATTTTCATGGTTCATGTTCTCAAGACGGAACCCTTAGGAGGTCCGTCTCACGGATTTAGATCCGTGAGACCATCTCACAAGAGACTTGCTCTAGCTTAATTTGTATTTAATCCATAGTATATAATTTCATTCTGCCGAAAAATAACTTTTTGTACGTTAATCATGCCCACTTCAAACCAAGGTTAATTTCAAGAGAATGTGGATCCCTACAAGAAAATGTTTACCACAAATCACTACTTATATATGTAAGAAGAAAAATAGCTGACTGATTAATCAATTAGTTATTAATTAGTGATAGTGCATGTAATTAGAGATTGTTACATCGCCAAGTAGCTTGACTGTTATTGTGTATAAATATGAATTAGGTTGGTCACTTGCAAACTTTTGGAATGTGTATGTTCTATCCCAAACCCACTTATTTGTGTCAGTTAGGCATGTAAACCAATCAAATTAAGTTGAATATAATAATATTACATTTGTACTTGGCTTATTTAGAGAAAATTTTTATTTCAATCGTTTTAGGAGTTGGTCTCCTATCAGACGGTCTGACAGAGAACCCAACTTTGGCCCTTTAATTGACCTGACCCATTCCAACACAAAAAAACCACAAAATTAGACAAATCTCTGCTCCATCAAATTGTTTGTGGGGTGGAGGTCAGGGGTTCATATCCCTTCTCCATCAAATTGCTCCCCAGGGCATATGCGAGCTGGTGAAGATTTGGTGGGAACTCATACTGAATAGCATCCGTGTGGGTTCGATTCGGGGAGAGATCGTTATTAGTAGATTGGGGGTCGAACATAATTGTTCTCTTTACCTGGGAGGATCTGGTTGTACGTCGCCAGACCCGCCGAACACCGCCGGTGCGTGCACATCCGCGGTTTACCTTGGCGGCAACAATGAGGAGCCGGAGCTGTTGTCCTCAGGCATAGTCAGGCGTAAGCCTAGAAGCTGAGTTATCAAAAAAAAAAAACAACGGGAGTGCCCGTGGAGGAGTTACAACAGACGCAAATAGAGGCAAGGCCTTAAACTCCGAAAAAGCATCATACGGGTATTAGTTGGAAATTACAAGCATGGCGGCAAATCAGAGATTGGAAATGGGAGTACTTTTATACACAATTTTTTTCTAATGGGGATGATAATGAAAAGCGTGATAACTAACAGAATTTTTGGGGAAGAATATGAGAGTATCAGAGTTGTTGATGTCAATCTGTTTTTCTTTATGGAGGATTTCAGTTTTTGTTCAGTTCTTTTTTATTTTGCTTTGAATTTGGTAAAAACTGATTCAACTCTACCATCCAAGTTGTATGGAGATGGTGATTGATTTAAAAAAACTGATTTAAAAAAACTGATTTTAAAACCGATTTATGGAGGATTTAAAAAACTGATTTAAAATGATACAAGTATTAGTATCAGTTAATATTTTTATGGAGAAATAATAATATATTTTGTAAGGAAAACTAATATTTGCAAGAGCACTACTAAAATACTCTCTACAAAATTACTAATACTTTTTCGAAAACTACTAATACTTTTCCGAAGGACAACTAATACATTTCGGGAAAAAAAATTAATTATATTTAGGGAAACTACTAAAATACTATTCAGGGAACTACTAATACTTTTTCGAGGAACTAATAATACTTTTTTGAGGGCTGCTAATACATTTCGGGAGTATATTCATTAGAAATACTAAAATACTCTTCAGGGAACTACTAATATATTTCAGAAAAATTGCTAATACTTTTCAGAATGACTGTTAATACATTTCGGGAGAAAAACTTAATTATATTCAGAAAAACTACTAAAATACTCTCCAAAGACCTACTAATACTTTTTCGAGAAACTACTAATACTTTTTTGAGGGACTGCTAATACATTTCATGAGTATATTCAGGAGAAATACTAAAATACTCTTAGGGAAACTATTAATACATTTCAGAAGAACTGCTAATATTTTTCAGAAGGACTGTTAATATCGATAGTCCCTGAAAACTACTAAAACACCACTGCTAATATTACGGAAATGTCACCGGGTCCGCATGTCAGATCCGTCTAACAAGTCAGACCCGTTAGATGGTCTGACAGGAGGTTTTGTGTTGTTTTAATATTCAAATACAAAATTGATTTTTATTCCTATTTAAAAACATATATGTATATACAAATCAATTCGAATATTCGTATTCAAAATTTTAACCTATCTTTATATATTTTATTTATGCAAATCATTAATATATAATAAACAAGTTGAAAATAAACTTGAATTGTTTCAAATAATATTGGACTTCAAAAATATTTTTGAGTAGAAAATTAAAAAGAGCCCATCAAATATTAGAGCAAAAGAACCAATTTTTAAAAATTCTTTAGAAATGTGTTAAGAGAAAATATTTAAATTCTTTGGAAAAGAATCGTTGTAAAGAATTATATAATAGTGTATATTTTATTAGAGTATTCTAGTGAATGAATGGTACCATTAGATCATATAAATCTTAGTCATGGGTTAGTAAATTGTCTTAGTATAAATAATGGTTGATCATTTTAAACCAAGCCAAAATTGAGAATAATTAAGAAAACTACTTTTTTTCCGACTAAAAATATCTCTTATTCCAGAAATATAATTTCTAAATAACACAATAATAATATTTGAATATTTTTAGAAAATTCGAATCAAATGATGATATTTATATTCAAATTCAAATTCTCAATGTATACTCATAATATACCAATCTGAATAAATATTTTTATGTGAATTAATATTCTATTTTTTCGAATTCGAATACCGAGTCAAATAAAAAAAATCATTCTTTGACTCCTAGTGTCAATAATATGTCTCAGTAACGAAAATTATATAAATAATTTATGTGATAGGTTGTTCATTAGGTATGTTTTAAGAAAATACATTGACATAAATTATAACTTATTAATAAATTAACTGGACGAGCTGATCCAATTGAAAAAAAAATGTCAAAAACAATGAAAAGAATTTATTAAGACGCATTTGTACTTTGTATATTATATCATGCATCAAATAAAAAGGCTGAAAAAACAAATCATTATTAGAGCTAGTTAGCAATAAAACTAAGGGATAATTATGAGTATATTACAATTAACCCCTTCATAAACAAAAAAACATTTGTAGAAATATTACAATTTCCCACTTAATAAGTAAAAAATATTTCAAAAATCACCTTGATATTTGTAGAAATATTATAATTAACCCCTTTAGTTTAAGAAAAAATCAAACATGAGGGAGCTTTTTATAATTTTGAAACATCTTCGGATTTTTTGTAATTAGGCCAAACCTTGGAGGTATTTTTGTAATTATCCCTAAAACTAATTGAACAGGTGGGATGTGGGGTTTGTGGGTTGGGTTTGTGTTAAAATGATGTATATATGATACATAAAAAAAAAAGATATTACAAAATACTTAATATATAGAAAAAGTTGTAACTTTCATGTTGTCGGTATATACAGAGTGTGGATGCCTTATCGGAATATGAGCAAGCACATAATTGTAACAGGTTCTTTTGCCTTGCCAGTCTACTTTTTTTGTTCCACGTGAAAGTTTCATCTGACAAAAAGAGTTACACAAAAAAATGTTTGTAAATTATTTTTATTATTATATTACCAGCTCTATCTAAATTTGCTACAATATCGTAATTTAATTACCAGTCAATTATACATATAAAACAAAAAAATAAATGAGGCAAAAATAAATATTGAATTACTTACCTGGTATGTTCAACGCCAGATCAGGACTGTGAAAATTTGGTAATGTGATTGTTGTTATTTTTATTTAGTAATATAATTTAATTTAGTACCAAGAAACAAAGTAAATTAAAGTGACTAAAAGCAAAATTAACACAAACACTTGTCAAAAGAGAGAGAGAAAATAACACATATACGATGTGTGGATATGCTTGGCTCCTCATACGCCATCCACGGAGGTCCATCGATTTTCCGGTGGTCACTGCAGATGGCATACAGGGAGCCAGGCATATACGTATATATGTATGTATGTATATATACACACGCACAACACATCTCCGTGTGTGTTTTCTTGGATGTTATTAGCTTGCTAGCTCCATGCAAACAAGTCAAGATTGTATGAATGATGCCATTTTTCTAGCCCTAATTAAAACCAAAACAAGAAAAATTGAGAACCAAAGCGAAATAGAGTTTGGGTATGTGCACATAATATTTATATATTAAAGAAGGAAAGATGAGGAGAAGAATGAGATTTGGAGGATCAAACTGGGTCCAAATCAAAAGAAGATTGGAAAACAAATTAACCCCACACAACACAAAACCCTTTTTTATAATATAACTTTTGTAAATGAACAAGAAGAAAAAAAGTAATTAAAGAAGCACACACACACACTAGTAGCGCCTTTCAAATGGCAGAAAAGAAGCATGACCAAATAAAAAAGCAGTGGCTCAACACAAGAGGAAAGGGCTCTTATAATTTTCTTGTGGGGTTAAATTTTTTTGGAGCGAGTGAAAGGAGGAGCTTTTAATTTGTGGGGTTGTAAAATTCCATCTCCAAATTCGCCCACTAAATATAGACACACGTAGTGAGCTAGAAAAGAAGAAAATTAAATAAAAATAGGGGTGGTGGGCTGGGGTGGGTTGGGAAGGTCCAAGACCAAAGAGGAACAATAGGGTTTATATTAATTTCCTAAGCTCATTCTTTTGTGGGTTTGAAATCTCCTTTTTCTGGGTGGTAAAGTAAAGTAAAGGTTGCTTTTTTCTTCTGAGTCCGTTTGTCTGGGAGCGTTTGGACGTCCTGGATTCCTCTCATCCCTCTAACCACACTCACAAACTACTTTCCCTTTTTATAATTTATAATTAATGAAAGTGGAAATGAATAATAAACAAATAAGAACATAGTCGGACCTATTACGGTTCCTCCGAACCGCGGAAACCACTGATTCCGAACTGTGGAAGTACCCGCGGTTCCAACAACTACTTCAAATTTTTGTGTTTTTGGTTTTTAATTGCTGCAAGTAGATGTTTTCATAAATTTTCGTAAACAGCCTAAAACGCACCACACTGCTCCGTACCGTACCGTACCATTTATAGTGATTTCTTTTTGAATAAAGCATCAATTTATATAAAATACTAAATGAAAACCGCAATGCCTTGTTGGTTCAGTTGTGGTTTGGGAACAAATATGCACACGTCTTATACAATTTTAGGGGTAACATAAAAGATGTTTCTTCTATTTTTAGTTGAATAATTAATATATTAAAAACTAATTTGGTGAATAATATTTGTTATTATGGATTAATATTAAGAATCATAATTGATTGTAATCCGATTATTTATGTTAATATCAATTACTACTAATTACGGATTTTGATAGCAATTGAATTATTATTGCAAACTAAATATTTATTTTTTGACAAGTAATTAATATTTGTGATACGATTTTGATTTAGACTGGAAAAAAAATCACAAATTAAAATTATTTTATTGACCTGAATCGAAAATTCATATCTTGATATCTAACTATTCCAAAAAGTCCAGAAATTTTGGGATCCAATGCAAAATAGTTCAATACACAGTACACATTTAAATAATATATCTGATCAAATATAAATACAATATGAGTGCATAATTATAATATATATTTTTCATACTTAAATTTTCTTCAAAACACCTATAAATATGAGTTTTCCTTGCAGTGAAAATTCACATTCATATTTCATCTCATTTTGAAAAATCCTCTATCTTTGCTTTTTTATCTTAAAAAATGGCACCAATGCTTTCTCATATCAAAGACATTAAGATGTCAAAATCACAATGAGCAATGGGCTATGAAGCTACGTCTAATTCGTCTCTAAGAGAAATCATCATACAATGATAGAACGAATACAAATAGCTTGGAATGTGTTTTTCACGACTTGGAGGTCTGATTTTTATTTTACCATTATTAAGAACTTATCACATATAATATCGACTTATGTCTTTGTGATTTCTATTACTGTAGGGAGATAGAGTACACAGTAATATACGAAAAGCAAATATCACACAGCATAAATGAATTCTGATTGAGGGAGACATATATCTAAACGAAAACTAAGAAAATAAAGTTTCTACTGTGGGCCTCAGCTTCAAAATATAAGATTAATATTTATTGGGTTGGGATTTTTTATTTGTGCTTGGGCTCTTAATATAATTTGTCTTTATTTATTGTTTTCAAATTAGTCTTGAAATTAAATTTCATTAATTCTAATTATCTTATATTTTATTTTACTCAAAAAAATTGGATTTGTTTTTTCAGTTTTTAAACTATGGCAACCATATATAATATATTAAACATTTACTGAAAGTAAGAGAAATAATTGAGAAATAATATATAGTTATTTTTTGGTAGAACAATATTATATGTAATGAAATTAAAATGATATTGAGTTATAAATTTAAGTAATAATCCATGTTATTTCAATTAAACTGGTGTAATATATAATAGTAGATACCGATTTATTGTAAATATTATATTTTAATTTGTAAACCATATCAATATATGCAGAAGATAAATTAATAGAATGTTAGTGTTAAACTATTTCTTTTATAAATTTTGAATTTTCTAGGTAAATTAATATTTTTTTTGGTAACATATAAAGAAAAAATGCATTCAATTATATATTTACCAATTCAATAATTGTGAAGTATGTGTTTACATTTCTTTTTTTTTTTCCCAGAAAATCGGACATGCAGTATCACAAGCTACATCTTCAAATATGTCTAAGAGAAATATTTTTATGAAAGCCACCATTTTTTATATGTTTACCCATTTTTGTAAATTTTTATATTCATCGATAATATGATTCTTATAGGCATGCAATTTACATCCAACGACACATCCCACGCACCACAAAATACTAGTTATTTTTAATAAGAGGGTGTTTTTAAAAAATGAACTTTCATTGAAAAAATGAGTTAGGTTTGGTAGGCGGATATGGAATCAAAATGAGCTATAAATTTGAGATGGAAAAAAGTAATTTCCCATGTACTTCACTTAGTTAACTAACCCATTTTACATGGAAGGGTAAAGACTAAGTGTTGGTGATTTAAATTTACTTTTTCTATGAGCCATCAAGGTGAAGATTTGCTTTCCTTTATTTTATTCCACATATTTCATTATTATTATTTGGTAATACTTATAATTAAAATCACTCTCTCGAACCTAATAGAGTGATATGAAAACATCTTTCTCTAAAACACTTATAGGTCACTTAGGGGAAAAAATTACATACGACGAACTTTTATAAACATACATTCGTCTTGTAATGTAATGCGACAGAATATTATTTAAAATTTCAATACAATTTGAAAAGTATTTTAAAATAGGGGAAAATGCAAAATTAGTCCCGTATCTATAGGGGTGTTGCAATATTAGTCCTGTAACTTTTGAAGTTGCGATTTTAGTCCTGTATGTTTTGCCTTTTTTGCAATTTTGGTCCCGCGAGTTTTAAATTTGTGCAATTTTGATCCTATAAGTTTTAAGTTGATGCAAATTTTGTCCTAAGGGCTATTTCAATATTTTAATTATTCCCGAAATGCCCTTGATAACCAAAATTTAATATACCTAAGATCAAGTTTAAAATAACATTAGAACCTATATTTTATTGATTGAGTAAAATTTATTTATCACTATAGATTGCCTAATGATTGAATAATTTTAGATTTATGATTCCATGTCAAAATCCGATATACGAGTTTTACATATATTTTTTTCTAATTAAAAAATATAAAAACACGTAAAAATATGCCAAAATTGGTCATTTTCAATAATACGACCGAATTACCACAACTAAAAAAATAAAAGAATAAAATTGCCAAATTCCAAAACTTACATAATTAAAATTGTTGTTTTTGCTAATGGGCAAAATTGTCATAGGACTAAAGTTACAACTTTAAAAATTACAGGACTAATTTTGCAATACTCCTATAGATACAGGACCAATTTTGCAATTTTCCCTTTAAAATATAAACTGAAGTAATTAGATGATTTGTGTGCAATTGATGGGAGCCTAACTAGCACGGTCGCATTGCCTCATATGTGCATAGCAAGTATAACACGTCTAACCTTATTTGATCTTCCTTTGAATGGTCAATATCTTATGAGAATCTTTTGCTGTCAATAGTAAACTTCACCAATACAATTCTAAGGTTGACATCAATTACGCCTAGGCCCACTCAGGGTTTGTATGAATATTTGATATCATATATATGTGCCATCTCTTGGACTTATTTAGCCTAGTGATATTATTTCTAAAGAATTGACTTTTTTTAGTGGCTAATGCCTAATGGATACATACTTTTGGTGCTTATGGCAATTGAAAAGTTTATAGGAAGAAAAATAAAAAAGACACTACGTTACGTTAGTCATGGTAGCTAAATTATTTTTTGGGTCCTGGGGATCATAAATATTCATGAATTAGTTAAGGTTTTATTAGCAGGAGTTTATTCGAGTTGGTAGCAGTACTACTCTTTCGGATTGAGATTTGAGAGATGTTATGGGAAATTACACAAATAGTACAATGACTCAATAAGCTACAAGGATGTAAGGGTGTTATGGTCCATTCACAATCAGATGTCCCTTTCTGTTCCTAAGTTTTTTTTTTAAAGTTGAAAAGCATTATTAAATTACAACTTAAATGTTTACAAAAAGGGATTAAACCTAAAGCTGGCAAATGGTCGGACCGGGTATAAGTCCAACCCGGCCTGAGCTCTTTGGACCATCGCAAAAAACCGGGTTGGGTTGGGTCGTTCTGAAATTCAGTCAGCCCATCATTTTTCTTGGCTCATTCAAGTGCAAACCGCATTTTTATGCTTAGTTTGTGTCGGGCAAGACAAAATAGACCCCACACATTTCGTGCCTTTATATAAGAAGCCCAACGTGACCATCTCCTCGGGCTAGTCGGTTGCGGGTCAAGTTGAAAATTGCCAACTCTAGTTAAAACCAAAGATGAACTTGTATATTTTTTTTTTTTTTACATTATATAGGGTAGAGGTAGGGGTGTGTACGGGACTTGGAGATTACCGAATCCGAACTTATATCCGAACCGAAAAATATCTTAACCGAAAATACCCGTTAACTTTTTGACTTTTCCCGAACTGAACCGTACCGAAAATTTTAATGATATGGTTCTGGAGATTTTTTAAATATCCGTACCGAGAACCGTACCGAACAAAAGAGAAAAAAATTGTTGATTGATGAAATTGTAGACTCCAAATATTGTAAACCTACAATAATTTGAATATGCCAAAATTGAAGCTGGCACCTAAGAGAAACTTAAGAGATCTGATTGATATAACAATACACAAATCATTAGTTCAAAAGCCATTTTATTTTATGTGCGACAATCAGTTCAAGTAGTCAAGGAAAAATGATATCACCCCAATGAAATTCACATATAATCCAACAATAATTATATGTGAATCAAAAACAACAATCCATAATGTGTCTTTTCAGGCAATAATTTAAAGTACTATTAGATGAGTCATGATTATGAAACAACTAATTAGATATGACTTGTAATAGAAGTGAAGTAATTAAACAACCAACTGCTTTTTTTTTTTTTTTCTCAAAACCAAATTCAAACCTGTCATTGCAGAGACTCGAACCCGGGCCTCTTCACTAAAGAGTAATACCCGTGGCCACTAGGCTAACCCCAGTGGTTCAACCAACTGCTTTGTTATATTTTTATTCCAACTTTTTTTTTTGGTTATATTTAGAATCTTTAAGAATAAAAACAAATAGTCTTATCGTTTGAATTGTCCTTGGGTACATTAATTCGACTCTAAAACAATCCAATTATTACATGTTGTGGTGGCGTCGGATTCATTATTGGCCGTGCAAACAGTCACGACTAAACAAGAAGACCTTAGTTACAACGATATATTATTACATGATATTAATCATTTATTGGCGTGTCTAGGAGTAATCACAATATTGCATATGCGTCGCACGACTAATAGTGTTGCTCATAGACTAGCCTGTTTTGCTTGTTTTTCCTCATCGTCTTTTTGTTGGGCGAATAGGGATATCCCGTATTGGATTGAAGAAATTGTATTAGCAGACAATCAGTGGCGGATCTATTAGGTGTAATGGGGGTACAGTTGTACCCCCAATTTTGAAAAAACCAATAATAATATTTAGTTAAAAAAAATAACAAAAATAGTTTTGTACCCGGTTATGCCATTTTGGGCTTTGCTCTTACCGAGGCAATTGCCTTGTTCGCATTAATGATGGCCTTTTTGATCTCATTCGTATTCTGATCGAAGAAAGAAAGTTATATTTATAGAAATAATTAGAAAATTTAAATAATACAATACAAATTCCCAAAAGAAAATTTTTAAAAATTAAAAACAACTTAACAACGTGGAAAATAAATGGTAAAATCTATAAAAAAAAATAAATATAATAAAATCAATAGTATTACCAAAACTATGTTTTGTTGTCTCATATTTTAGTTCTTATATATACATATATATATATATATATATATATATATGTGTGTGTAATTTTCCATGTATTATTACCCGATCAGCTCTTGCAAAAATCTCTGCCCCACTTTACACATACAAACAACTTTTAAAAATAAAAATGCATCCGAATTTACTACTAAAACCTTGAAAAAAATGTATAACATAAATTTCCATACTTATTATGAATATAAACATGACTAGAATATAATGTGCAATGAAGTTGCACCTTTTACGGTTTTATGAAAAATCAATTTTTAAATATCAAAGACAAATATATAGTCTTGAATGTATTTTATATGATTCTTATGTATGAATTTTTTTCCTTTTCTGACTTTATCAATAAAAAATATTAAATTGTATTTCTCATCTGATGCTACTTTATAAATATTAGGGCAACTCCAATGGTAGGTTTTTGGAGGGGTTTTTTCACGAAAAACCGTGTCAACCAAAAACCTTACCATTGTGAGTAAGGATTTGGGGTTTGTAGGGAAAACAAGGTTTATAGTTATGAACCGGTTCATGGATGAGAAAATGGGATAAAAAGGTGTTGGTGTGGGGCCCATGTGTGAGAAAGAGGTTGAAATTAATATTTATTTATTTTTTAATTATTTTATAAATTGGATGGTGGGACCATTAAAAATTTGTAAATAGGTTTAACTATTGTGGGGAAAGGTTTGTAAAATGGTGGGGTTTTTGCTTTTGACGTGGCAGGTGACATGGCACACAGAAAACTGTGGGAAAACCTTTGAGGGGTTTTTCCACTGGTGATGCCCTTACAATATAGGGAATTAAAGTTCATAAACACGTATATTCGGAAAATGCACATACCATTGTACAAAATAGAGGTCTCACGTATATACAACACATGCATTGCACGGGGTCTCATATAGTCTTACTTTAATCAGTTGCAATTATACCTTTTATTTTAATGAAATTTTTAACAATGTTTATGTGCAATATGTTTTTTTTTATCTACCGTACCCCCATTTTTAAATTTCTGGATCCGCCACTGCAGACAATTCATGATTTTAATAAGGCTTTACAAATTCTCTCAAAAAAAATATCAATACGATAAAAACAAATAAAAATGAGCAACAATCAATTAAGTTCGTGGGATACAGCAAAGCCTTTTTTTTTACCAAGATAATTTATTTTTTTATTTGGATAATCGAAAATTATCATAAAGGTAACCACCGACATTAGTTACAGTATAGTTATCTGCACTTATCAAGTCCAATTAGTTGTATGTCTGAGAATTAATGTTTTATTTTAAAATAATTAAAAATAATAAAGATGGACGGCAAATTTAAATAATATAATTTACTTTTACAAGATTTCACAAACTATATATATATATATATATATTTATAAAGATCAGAGAGATCAAATTATAAACGTTCTACCAAAAGAAAATAATTATGATTAGTAACCAATTATATATATATTCATCGAATTAATTAATGATACAGAAGTAAAAAAAAATCATTTTTTTAAAATAAATTTTATGAACACTTTAGTTAAATTAAATGTGAACATAAAATTGGCCATATAATATGAAAAACAAAATTGACGGGTCACGGGGCTCAAAATAAAATATAGGAGTATATGTTGGGAACATTAGTGGGGGAGTGTGTGAAAGTAAAAATAAAAGGTTTCTCCAAAAAAAAAAAAAAAATACAATAGAAAAGGAATCCGTCAAAGAAGTAGGTGTGACAAGAAAGGAGACAACAAGGGCATCTCAGTCCAACATGCAAGTCACAGGTACATCAGTCAAACGTCGGGAGATTTTCTTTTTTTATTTTATATTAACTTAGCTTTCAAGCATAATATGATTGAGAACAACATATTTCACCCCTCATCTAAGCTGCTAAGGCAAACTGCATGATGTGCTTTTGGTCCGGTGGGCTGGTCTGACTTGACCGACCCGGACATTTTAACAGCTCTACTATTCGGATGAGATCTTCTATTCCAAAATCGTGTTTCATCTCCTATTCCAACCGTGTGAATGATTAACACGTGTATTATACTTACCATGTTAATTTTCAAGAATAAATCAAGCAGAAATTGTAGGGTTCTAATATGGTAAGTATAATACACGTGTCAATCATCCACACGGTTGGAATAGGAGATGAAACACGGTTTTGGAATAGAAGATCCCATTCGTTCCACGACATTATTTTATCTCATATTCTACCGCACGGATGATTGACATGTGTGATAACTTCTACACACATGTCAATCATCTGTGCGCTGGAATAGAAGATGAAACACTGTCCTAGAATAGAAGATCTCATCCGTCTACTATTCAGTATGAGTTATAACCAAGTTTTTACCAACTCGCATATACCACTGGGAGCAATTTAATAGAGGGGAGTTATGAACCTATGACCTCCACTCTATAAGAGACTTAAGTCCCTTATGGTAGCCACTGGGCTAGGCCCCTAGTTATCGTAGGAGATTCTTAATTCCCAATATTATTGTCGTTAACAACCTTGTGATCCATTTTAACACTAAATTAATTTAAATGAGTAATAGGTATGAGTAAGACAATCGTTCGCACTAAGAAAACTCGAGCTTTGTTCAAAGACAAAAGTCTAATATGAATTAAGATTATGATGAATAAAATACTATGTATTTGCTTAAAAATACAAAATATGTGAAATTTAATGATGTAAACAGGAATCCATCATCAAATATGGTTTTTTTGGGGGGTAATTTTTTGTGGTCTAATTTGGCTCCCCTTTCTCTCAAATTTAGTGTTCATATATATTTTTTGAAATATTTTAAATAATATTTTATTTTCTCAATAAATTTGATTTCAATAAAATCATATCAGTTAAAGTAATGATGTAAATATGTATAAAACTTTTAGTTTTTTCAGTTGTCATCTAAACTTTCGTGTTTAGTCAAATAGAAGTAACTTTTTTAATTTAAATGTATTCTTATGAATAAAAAAAGCATGGTCTTCAAAGTTCAATTTTATTTGTCGTATATATTATTTTTCTGTTAATAGAATATACTTCTTATATTGACGGCATTAATGGACTCGAGTCAAGTTGGGTCAATACGGGCCGGGTTGAGATCCATGTAAAATACCTGGACCCTAAATGTAAACCTGATATTTTGGTGGTTTTTGAGGGGCATAAAGGTAAAATCACACTTAGATATATTTACAAGAGGAAAACTAGATACTTTATGTAACTTTTTTTTTTTTTTGAGGAAGGAAAATAACTTCATTGATATTACGAAAAGCTCTCATCAACAGGAATGAGATGCATGAGTTCATGAGGGAAACAACCAGAATAAACTTGACAACTAGAGTACGAGAAAACAAATCTAGCTAGGTAATGAGCCATTAAATTCGCCGAACGGGGGATATGGTTGATCGTGCATGAAGTAAATTGGTTCGTGAGTGTCCGTATGTCGTCTATCACGCTTCCAAGATAAGTGAGATTGCCCTGTTGCTGGTTGTACGTTTGGACAAGCTGCATGCAATCAGTTTCCAATTCAATTCAATCGAGCTCCATCTCTTTTGCTAGTTGAAGTCTCGCTCTACATGCTATGGCTTCCATGACTTCGACTGTGAATTCCTGGTGGAATTTTTGGGCTATAGCTTTGAGTACTTCTCCATTGTGCGTTCGAATTACTACACCGATGCTGGACCCTTCACCTCGGATTATGGATGCGTCGGTGTTGATCTTGGTCACTCCTACAATTGGGCGTTTCCACTTAGGGTCTTGGTTTAGCTTTGTTTTATTATCCACGCCTTCTTTGGAGGTGTGATACTCCTGTAAACATTTCAACGCTAGCGAGAAGCAATCATTATGCGACAATTCTTTACCTTGGAAGGTTCGGCTATTTCTTGCGTACCACATGGCCTATAAGAGCATTGCGAACAGCAAACCCGCCTCATCATTGTTAAGCCTCATAACTTGCTGTGTGAAATCAGCCATGGACGCCGATTGTGTGATGATGGTTGGATCTAAGCGAAGAGGAGAAGCACGCCAAAAGAAAGAGCTCCACGGGCAATCGCGTAACGCGTGTTCAATTGTTTCAACATTTTCGCCGCACCGTTCACAAAATGGATGAGGGACTGCCTTCTTTTGGAACAGGGCCGTGCGATCAGGCAAAATATTATGAACCATCTTCCACAAAAATATTTGCACTTTAGGAGGGATAGGCAATTTCCATAACCATTTCCAGATTGCATTAGACCTTCTAGAAGTTGAGGGACGAAGTGCAAACCCATTGTCCAATGTTAATCCCAATTTATAACCAGACTTGACGCTATAATGTCCGTTAGCTGTAAAGTGCCACGCCCAACGGTCTTCACACCAGAAATTGCGCAGTGGAATGCTAAGGATGTTTTGGGCGTCATCTTGCGTGAAAATTTGGTGTACCAGCCCGACATTCCATTCAGCCCTGTCATCGTGAATTAAATCTCGTACCAGCATGTTATCCGGCCAATTCCCATGCGATAAAACAGGCCGAAAATTGCTACGAGATGACAACCACGGATCTTTCCAGATGCGTGTGGAGTTCCCATCTCCTATCAGCCGTCTACGACCTTTTCGAATGATTTCTCTGCCCGCTACAATACTTCGCCAGGTGAAACTGGGGTTATGTCCGATTGTAGCGGTTAGAAAATCTCCGTTAGGGTAGTATCGTGCTTTTGGGGTACGGGCCAGAAGTGTAGTGTCATCTTGAAGTAACCTCCATCCTTGTTTAGCCAACATGGCATTATTGAAGACGGATAAGTCTCTAAAGCCCTAGCCCCCACTCTCTTTTGCCATGCATAATGTTTGCCATTGAATCCAATGTATCTTTCTTTCGTCCCTCTTTTGCCCCCACCAGAAATTTGCCATTAGGGAGTTAATTTTCTGGCAAATTTCGAATGGAATTTGGAAGCAGCTCATAATGTATGTCGGAATCGCTTGCGCCACACTTTTTAACATTGTCATCTTCCCGGCAATTGATAGTGTGATAGCCTTCCAATTTTTAAGTTTTTTCCCCACTCGGTCAATTAATGACTGAAAGATAATTTTTTTGGACCGCCCCACACATGCCAGTAACCCCAGATAGATATGATGTTTGTCCACCACCTGTACGCCCAAAAGGGATGCTAATGTCATTGCATGCGATTGATTGACCCCCTTGCTAAAGGTAATTTCCGATTTCTAAAATTTACCAATTGACCCGACGCTTCCCCGTACGTAGTAATGATGTTTTGGATTTCGTGGATTTCATTCGGGGTTGCTCGTCCAAAAATTAAACTGTCATCCGCGAAGAAGAGGTGGGATACCGGAGGTGCCTTTCGACAGACTCTAACACCATGGATTCTGCCCGCTGCTTCAGCTTGTCTGATTAATGAAGAAAATGCCTCTGCGCAGAAGAAAAATAAATATGGGGAAAGAGGGTCGCCTTGGCGGAGCCCTCGGGTGGGAGCAAAAACATTACCAGGTATACCGTTAGCAAACACATAATATGAAATCGTAGATACACAACGCATGATAACATAAGTGATATGGCTAGGAAGGCCTATGCGATGCATAACACTGTGTAAGAAATCCCACTCGACTCGATCGTAAGCTTTACTCATGTCTAGTTTGAGTGCGAATGAGCCTTTTTTGGTTGCGGTATTGTTTTTCATGGCATGGAAGATTTCGAAGGCTAGAAGGGCATTGTCGGTTATCAGTCGGCCAGGAACAAAAGCCGATTGGCAAGGGTGAATGACGTGGGTAAGGGCAGGCTTTAGTCTATTGACAATGACTTTTGTTATGATTTTAAAGATCACATTGCAAAGACTGATGGGCCTAAATTCACTCGGGAGGGTCGGGTGTTTCTTTTTGGGAATAAGGATGATGTGGGTGTGGTTAAGTGGTGACGGGTCAGCATTGTGGTTAAGGATATTAAGGATGGTGGCAGTGATATCATGTTTAATGTAAGACCAAAATTGTTGGAAAAATAAGGCAGGCATACCGTCGGGCCCGGGGGCCTTTGTGGGATGCATTTGTGAAAGTGTTGCGATTATGTCTGACTCAGTAAATGGTGCGTCAAGTTCGGCCATGAGTTCATCCGATATTCGAGAGTTTGTAGCGTCCAAAGCCCGATTGAAATTCGCGGAAGTAGTAGAAGTGAATAAGTCTTTGTAGTAATTTTCCAACACTCGAGCAATCGCATCTTGATCTTCCACCCACGCACCAGTGGCGTCCATAAGTTTTTCAATGGAGTTTCGTTTGTTTCGACCGCTGGCTACTTTATGGAAATAGGCCGTATTTTTATCCCCATTCTTTATCTAGTTTGCTCGGGCTCGTTGAAACCACATAGTTTCCTCTCGTCTCATAAGTATCTGAATTTTTTGTTCCATTTCCTTAGCCGCTGTGATATGAGACGCTGAGGGTGGTAGAGCCTCAGCGTGTCTCTAATCCAATGGGAGACAACTCATTTTGGAATAATTAGAAAACAACTTGATGATGCACGGACACAACTAGATACTTTATGTAACTTATTGGCACTATATATGAGAAAAAAGTTTATGATAAATATATACGATTGTAATTTATATATGACGGGTTGAATTTATCGAAATTTTCTTAGAATCACATATATGCATTGTAGTCGTTATTCTATTTTTTCTTCTTTAATTTATTTTAGTCTCTCATTTCTCATCAATCTTATAATTATTTTTTTCCATAAAAATAATATATATTTTCAACGCCTTAGATATATCGTTCACCAACGACTCAGCTGTCTCAATCCAAGTTTTAATGTTTTATCAATACCACAAAAGTATGATATATGCTAATTCCGATTATTCTTTTAAACAATAATAACATGAAGAAACATAATATATTATTATTATTATTATTATTATCATCTTAGATTTTTTTACTCTGAGTTTTGTGTCCAATCAAATATGATAGAATAGTTGCCATTTCTTGGGAATGCTTTGTCATTTCACCAATTGGGTAGCCATGCCCTCTATGTGGATGGGACATAATTTCAGCAGCTTAACAATTTGCTCATTTGAATATTGAGTATGGGGAATATTTTTTTCAAGTAATTTGCCAGCATATATTTCATTCTTTTGTAATTTACACTTCATTAATTCATTTTACAATCCATATCTGAGAAGTTAGATATTTCAATTTATAATTTCTAACTAACTTGCCGATATATATGGCATGAGGTTTTTTTAAAGTTAATTAGCAAGGTATTAATATATTTCTTTAATGGCTTTTCAACCTTTTCTCCTTTTACAGTGGATGAATGACAATCTCCTTAAAATTATTTGTAATTATGAAGTAATATTGCTTATCTTTTACACATTAAAAAAAAAGAATGCTTGCCGATTAAAATCATTTTCTATGCAACTCTCTACATTACAATAAACCATTTGTTAAAATAAGTCTCATTATATTCAAGATTAATTAAGCTGATAAATCAACTCAATTAAATACCCCTATTAATTTCCACTAGTAAAAAATAAAATCAAATAATAACTAAGGTCTCTTAATTAAATATGAAATTTAGCATAACAAATTTTAAATATCCACTTCACCTAATAGAGCCAATCCAAATCTGTCCCCAGTGGCATAGCCGAGTTGGTAAGGACTGAGGTGATGTGGGGTACATTCCTCCGGCGACACAAGTTCGAATCACGTGTAGAGCAAATTCTCACTGAAATATTGTGGGAGTATGTTCTGATTCTCACTGAAATATTGTGTGGGTGTGTTCTAGGAGACGAATCTTGTTGGCTCTCTCTCTCAGGACTCTGTCGCTCGGGTACATCCGTCGATTTACATCTTACTTGGTCAATGGGCCTTTGACAGTACTGGCATGTAGGATTAATGAGGCGTAAGCATGTATATCTTAGATTATTAAAAAAACCAATCCAAATCCAGCAATTCTTTAATATCAGTACTCCAAGTGAATCAGAAACACAGCCATCCATAACCAACTTGTGTTCAACTAATCCCCTAGCTAGGTGGACCCTCATTGTCCGCCCCAAATTTATTATTAAAATTTTTAAAATAAAAATAAAAAATAAAAAAAGTTTATCATAAATACTTGTCACTGAATCAAGTTGCATATATTGTATATTCAGAATATCCAGATAGAGCTAGGAAACACTCTATTTACATGCTTGTTTTGCACATAACTCCAGCACAAAAGTTAAAATTCTCCAGGGATATATTGATGGCCACTACATGACATTTGAGAAACTATTACAAAGAAAAAGACACCCCCTACCCCTACTCGCCCACCCTCACCCTCTTGAGAAAATTATGTTATTAGATTCACAATAAAGTGAGGAAACACAACTTCTGTCCTCTTCTGATGCACCTCATTAGAATGCAGTATATAATCAGCTTAAAAGAACTATTTGCTCACATGGAACCATCATACTTTTCTGCAATATACAATCAACCATATACCTAGTCTAATTTTTTTTTTTTATGGCTTTTAGTGAATATTGAGTATAACTGTCACTGATCTCCCTAATTTTATAACTTAATTAATGAGTTTAATTAGTATTGAAACGTGTGTTGAGAACATTTAATTAATATCATATTGGGTAATTTAATTGTTTTGGTTTAATTGAGTGATTACAAAATTAATTAGGTTTATAAGTAGGTAGTGCTAATCGTACTTAGTGTTAGCATTTAAAAACAACATCAAGTCAATGTTTTTTTGCTTTGTGTGTTTAATAGCTGTAGACCCCTAATCAACTTATGGATTTATACCCTTTTTTACACAAGAAATTTATAATGATGTTGCATTTTATATACTATGAAGTTTTCTTTAATTTAATTGTGTCTGGAAAAAAGAATTAATTCTTACATGCATTAATTAAAGGTTTTCACATCACAACAAATAAAATCGTATCACATTATTAATAAATTTCACATTATACTCATGCAAATTAACACAAATTAATTCGACAGTGATCGACCACATCAGTGTCACATTTGTCACTTAGCTTATAGATACAATATAATAATAATGTGATGAGTACTTGAAATTAATTGGAGTGACAAATGTGATAATCTGCATATATTTAAATCTATTATCAATTTTTTTTTTAGAGAGTGTTTGCAAACTCTAAAATAAGTGACTCTCAGCTTTTATGTAGAAAACAAAAAATAAAATAATAAATTTCAATCAAAATAGAAATAAATTAATGACTTCATAACATTTAGAGCTTTCGGATATTGGAAAATATAATTTTAAATTTATCCAAACTTTGACATGAAAAGATAGGATACATGACAAGGACCAAACTAGCCAATTCAAAAGTTTATTTTCCGTTTCAACATCAATTAAATTAGAAATTGAAGTAAAATACTAAAAAAACTTGCTCACCCCTTAAAGTTGATGGGGGAGCTCTCTTTTAGTTACAAAAGTCAAATTAAACCATATTTACAAATTTGATGGCAATTTTAGTATGAACTTCAAACTTAAGAAGTAAATGAAGGCACTCTTGATTTTTTTAATTCAAATATAACTAAAACAGGACCAGACCATCCCATCTCTGTTGCTTTATAATTTACCTTTATTTATAGTAGTATACATATAGGGCTGCAAATTGTTAAATATGTTGTCTGAGAGAGGGCATGGCGCATGGGTATGGCAGAAGATGAGTTGATGGTATGTCCATATGTTGACGAAACGAACTTAAATGAACATTTAACGATCGATCTGAAATCAAATATCCAGTAGTTCAATTTCTTTTTCAGGTATATATTATTTGTGAACCAAGCTTTGAACACATTTTTTAGTTCAATAAAATATAAAGCTCGTCTTGAGCTCGATTAATATAAACATATCAAACTAACTGAGTTCGATTAGCGTTCAACTCGACTAAAGTTAGTTCAAGCTAGATTTGATTAATAATCAAACCAAACTCAAATACATGATTTGAAACTCAATAAAAGTATAACAAGCTTCAACATTAATTTGTTTGGTTTTTACTTGATTCGATTAGTGTTCAGGTCGACTAAAGCTAGTTCAAGCTCGATTTCAGTAATAAATAATAATCAAACCAAACTTAAATACAAGTTTTGAAGCTCGATAAATTATAACAAACTTGAACAATACTCTGTTTGGTTTTACTCGATTCGATTAGTGTTCAGCTCGGCTAAAGGTGGTTCAAGCTCGATTGATTAATAATAAAACTAAATTCAAATACAAGTTTTTAACTCAATAAAAATTATAGAAGCTTGATCAAAACAGTAGCGGATGAAACACTTTAAGGAATAATAAGAAATTCAAACTATATAAAATGGGGTAAAAAGTAAAAATTAAAAGAAAGACAGAGAAAGGAAAAAGGGGCAATTTTTTAAGTACCCACTATGGATAGTGGGTACTCTTTTCTACCCACCAAGATAACAAAACTCTTTTCTACCCAAATTGGCGAAATTGCCCTTTCTTTAAGTTGGTGTTTTATGAATTTTGAATTTTAAAACTGATGCAATTAATGTTTTTCTTGAAAATCGTGTACACTTCCCCCCAAATACACACACTTATGTAAAAAATCGTATACCCATATCGTGCTCATATCGTGCCTTATTTAAAATTGGGCATGAATATTGGGCACGATATCGTGCCTAATTTTAACTGAGGCACGATATATCGTGCCTTATTTAAAATTGGGCATGAATATTGGGCACGATATCGTGCCCAATTTTTACTGAGGCGCGATATCGTGCCCAATATAGGGCACGATATCGTGCCTAATTTTTACTGAGGCATGATATCGTGCCCAATATAAGGCACGATATATCGTGCCTAATTTTTACTGAGACACGATATTGTGCTCGTGTTCAATATAGGCACGATATATCGTGCACAGTGCATCTTAGATTTTGAAATTTTAATTCTAAATATTAAAATATAAAAAAACACGATAATTTGTTTAAAAAACAAAAAAAGAATCAAAAATATGAAAATGGTTTTTTTTAAAAAAATACACACTTTTTCGAAAATATTTTCCATTTTTTCGAGAATATTTTCCATTTTTTTAAAGTATCTTGAAATTATAAAATAATAAAAACTAAAATTATTTTCAATTTTTTTTATAACAAACGATTTTACAAAAATCTGATTTTGTTTTAAAAAACTAAAACTTGTGTTAAAAATCTGAAAATAAAGAAAGTATATTAATGTGAGAGAGAAATATGTGAGAGATAAAGTATCAAGGGTATTTGGGTAAAAGGACTAAAAAAATGGGTAGAAAATTTAGTTTTTTATCTCACATGTCATAAAAGTTTTTGTTCTATCCTAAGTGGGTAGTTCCCTCCATTTGCTCAAGGAAAAATGTAATAAAATTGGTATAGAAGTGGAAATTAAATGGTAAGGCAAGAAAGGAGAAAGGGTATAATAAAAATGGAAACAGTTGGTTTTTATCGTGTAGAGAGTTGGAAGGAACAAGTGTGGGAATCCTTATGTCAGGTGGTGGAGATATACATATATATATATATCATATTGTTGGGCTTTTTGTATCCCTAGTGCTCCCCCACCACCACCCTAGCTAAACCCATCCCCACCCCCACCCCCACCCTTCTTAGTATGAGTGTGTGTGTATGTATAGGTGATGTATAGGGAATTGGAAAGTGAGTTAAAAGATGCTTGTTTTTCATCACTTTATTTGCTTCTATACGCCTCGAACTGCACAAACTGTAAACACTTTCACGCACGGAGATAATAATAAGCATGAATGATGATGAGATTTTGCTGCTGCACCTATGTCATGTGCTGCCTCTGCTCTCTCTCTCTCTCTCTCTCTCTCTCTCTCTCTCTCTCTCTCTCGGTATGTATGTATGTATACATGTATATGCAAAAATAAATTAGTCTATAATTAATGCAAGTTTTAAAAATAGTCATATTTTGGATTTGAAATTCAATTAGTTTTAACCAATAAGAAAACTTGAATTTTCTCAAAAAATAAAAAATAAGTAAACATGAACTTGAAGTTTTTTTTTTTTGGGATTTCTGGATTTTCCATTCAAATATACTTAATTGGACTTTATTTTTATGATTAACTTGCTGCCTATGTGGGAGAGAGGATGATGATGAAATTGGATTAAAAATGTCTTCTTGAGTTATTTGAGTGATAATTAACGGGTTAAAAGACGACTTTTTAAATTCAGTCTCGTCAATATTTATTTTCCCCACATTGGACGCCAAATCATATGATCAAGAAGCTAGTCAAAATAACTAATTTGACAAAAAATATCTAGAAATTTCCAGCATTTCTATTAATTACTTATTACATGACTAAATTAAAATTTTATCACAAAAACTTGTGTCAGACCGTCTAACGGGTCTGACCCGTTAGACGGATCTGACCCGCGGATCCGGTGTCATTTCTGTAATATTAACAGTAGTGTTTTAGTAGTTTTCAGGGACCACTAGTATTGACAGTCTTTTTGAAAAATATTAGTCGTCCTTCTAAAAAGTATTAGCAGTTCCTCTGAAATGTATTAGTAGTTCCCTTAAGAAAATTTTAGTATTTCTCCTAAATATACTCCCGAAATGTATTAGCAGTCCCTCAAAAATGTATTAGTAGTTTCTCGAAAAAGTATTAGTAGTTCCTTGGAGAGTATTTTAGTAGTTTCCCTGAATATAATTAATTTTTTCTCCCAGAATGTATTAACAGTTCTTTTGAAAAGTATTAGTCATCCTTCTAAAAAGTAATAACAGTTCTTCTGAAATGTATTAGTAGCTCACTGGAGAGTTTTTTAGTATTTCTTCTAAATATACTCCCGAAATTGATTAGCAGTCCCTCAAAAAAGTATTAATAGTTCCTCAAAAAAGTATTAGTAGTAATTGAAGAGTATTTTAGTAATTTCCCTGAATATAATTAAATTTTTCTCCCGAAATGTATTAGCCGTCAATCGGAAACGTTTTAGTAGTTTCTTGAAAAAGTATTAGTAATTTCCTAAAGAGTATTTTAGTAGTGCACCTGCAAAGTATTAATTTTTCTTATAAAATGTATTAGTATTTCTCCATAAAAGTATTAACCCATAAAAAACCAATATCAAAACCTAAAGATATTTTATACCTCTGATAATATTACATTTATATATTTATTATTTGGGATTGACAGCAAAACAAAATCATATATATTCGCCTCCCAACGAATTGGAATGATCATATCAGATCTAATTCATCTAAACAAAATAAATAAAGAGTTAATCAGAAAAAGATGGAAATTAGCCCTCAAACTTAGAAGATGATTATCATAAAGAAGTGCATCGTGATGGAGGAAAATATCTTAAAAGACAATTAATTACTACATAAACATGACCTAATGAAACAAGTTAATTTTCTGAAGCGTGAATTGGTTACTGTGAAAGATCAGAGTTTAACAGAGGCGAACGAAGGCCTAAAAGCTTAGGGTATTTTTCTTTTGGCGAATCCGGGTCAGAGTTGGGTAATGAGTAGGATATTTAGACCCATCTAACGGATATAGATCAATTAGATGGTCTGACAGAAGACTAGCTCAAATTTTATATCCCATATTAGTTATTGGACCATTTTGTATTTGCTTTCCCTATATATGTATTTGTATATGCACAAACACATACACATAGCAAATGTATAGTATATATGCAAAGAAATTATATTTGGGATTTCATTAAGAAAAAGGGGGAAATTGGACGAATATATAAATTTTGGGGCCTCGAAATTATAATATGTAAATAAATGAAGCGTGGGATAGTGTAGTAAATAAATGAAGCGTGGGATAGTGTAGTACCATATAATCATAAACTAGCCATCATGCTTTGCTTAGCTTTGTTTTCCTTCAAGAAAGTAATTTTGGTGTGTAATTATATTGAAAGTGTTGTGCTTCTCATATTCAGGTCCTTTTTTGTCCTCAAGTGCAAAAGTTACTGGTTATAAACCAAAACCCTAAATTTTAGAGTAATTCTATATAGATTAGATCACTCACTATATATTCAAAAGTTATGGGGTTTGTTTTGTATATTCTTATCTTTTCATAATACACTATTTAAAATTAAATTTGGAATTATATTTGTTTAACTTATTTTCAGTGAAAGTATCTAATTTATCTTCTTGTGTTTTCATAAACATTAATGTTTCTTCAACTTATACAAAACTCTAATCTATAACTTGTCAATCACTATTTGTCTATTTTCATCATTTCAGCCATTATTACCAATTTTATCCACTTAATAATATATTTTCAAATTAGATCATTTAAACGGGATTCATGCCTAAAGTAGTAGTATATATATTCTAATAATATTTTTTAAAATGGACTCTATCGACTATCACTACCAATTTCATCTAATTAATATATTACTTATATAGGTGGCATACTTTCTTTCCATGAACCCACCATTCAATCCTATTTATACATTATGATATTCATTCTTAAAAAACAATTATACATTATGATATTTGAATTACATATATATTCAAAGTGGACTCTACCATAACTTCATAAAAAATTATATATGGTACTGCAAAAATTTTACAAGATGACCCCAAGCTCCAAGCTCGAGTTGTCACGAGGAAACACTGGAGATGGCAAAATGCTCCTAGCCCGATCGAGAAATCTATCCCCATTCCGAACCCAATGAGGAATCCCCGCCCCAATTATGTCAATGGAGCGGGAATAGGTTTAGGTCACCGGTCCTACACGCTCCACCTCGCCCCTCTCTATTTATATATATAATTATATATTAAGTATATTTTATATTTTTTAAATATTACGTATGAAAATATTATGTTATTAAAATACTATCTTCTCATAATCTTTTTTCAATATAAATAATGATAACTTCTAGAAGTGATAACAAATAAAACATATAAATTTAATAAAATATGTATGTATTTTTGTTAAAATATATAGATTGAGTTAAAATAATTATTTAA
Source organism: Rehmannia glutinosa (assembly GCA_016081115.2). Taxonomy (NCBI): domain Eukaryota; kingdom Viridiplantae; phylum Streptophyta; class Magnoliopsida; order Lamiales; family Orobanchaceae; genus Rehmannia; species Rehmannia glutinosa. The sequence continues at coordinate 378,576 of JABTTQ020001049.1, forward strand.
ATTATAAGAAATACAAATGGGGCACCCGCTTGGCCGCTGCCGCCCCGTCTCGATTCACCCAGCACCGATCATACCCCGATCCTTAGCGAGGCGGATAAGGGAATGACAAAACCCACCCCAAATCACATACATTATTAAATAAGACAAGATGGGACTATTTATAATCGGGTTTGGGACCTCATAAGCGTTGGTTAATGAGTTGGCCTCGACCAATCATTTGACAGTAATGCAAATTTAGGCCCAAATTAATAACTAGTCCATAAAAAAGTAATTAAATAATTAAGAATAAATAGAATCAATATTATGTCTTGACCGGGCCGGGATAGCTCGTAGAGTCGTAGTCCATCTTGCTTGGCCGGAAATGTAAATAATTTTATCAATTTATTATATTTGATAAACTATTAATTAAATGTAACAAAATATAAATTGTTTAAAAAAACTATTAACTGTAAACTATTATATTTAGTTAAATAATTTAATAAAAATATCAATTAAAAATAAATTTTGGGTTTGCATTTGAAAATATTTTCTTTCTTCCTTCAACGCAATAACGACTTATTGCGTTTCAATTTTTTTTTCATTTTTTTTTAAAAACTGGCACAACCACAATATGTGGATTAATGAATTAGAAACGTACTCTATATTTCAATTCAATATGTATAAAATAATCTACTTTTAACTTCAATTTTCAAATGAATAATAAAAACAAAATAAATAGATAAAGAAAAAACACAGGTGAGAAGAGAAACAAATGAATATCATTAAACAAAACCGAATTTCAATATGTCAAAACCCACCCCACATTTGCAACAAGATTTGGCAAACAATATAATTTGTTAAACAAGCCTATTATGTATGTATATCTATGTATGTGCGGGAGATTGACCGTGATGAGTGTGACATGAAAGTGGTGGGTTTTAATTTTTAATATAGAAAACTATTAAAATTAAAATATTTATTTGTCTGGGCCGGGCCAATCCATAGAACATTTGAAAACGAACCTAGTCAAAGGAAATAAAGTAGTGGGCCTTTAATTTCAGTCACTTTCTTGTTTACAAAGGGCCCATGACACCCCCACCCCAAAAGGAAAAAAGGAAAAAAAAAAAAAAAGTGAAGCACAACTCAAAATAATAATGACGACTAATCAGCCTATTACAAGAAATTTAATTTACATTTTCGTGTGATTTGTTCACATTTTAAGAATTATTCAACTGAAAACAATTGTGAGAAAAATACTTTTGCTATTGAAGGAGAATGTTTTCCGTGAGATTTCTCATTCCTTGAATATCCTAATATACAAGTTTACAATGCTAATCCCTAGGCTACACTTAAGGCTACAATTAAGGAAATATAAATCAGAATCATTTACAATTAAGCCTACAATCAAGCTAATCTAAATCAGAATAATATACCTTCTAAATATAATATATACACATTAATTTCATAATCTATCATACCCCCGCAGTCTTAGCGGGAGGCTTTCGTACGCTGAGACTGTCCCGAAAATCATCAAAAAGTATGCATGGAAGCCCTTTCGTGAAAATATCAGTAATCTGATAACGAGACGGGATATGGAGAACACGAACTTGTCCACGTGCAACCTTCTCACGAACAAATAAAATATCCATCTCAATGTGTTTAGTGCGCTGATGTTGTACCGGATTACCAGAAAGATATATCGCACTCACATTATAATAATAAACCAAAGTAGACTTTGTAATTGGGCAATGTAGCTCCAAGAGAAGATTACGGAGCCAACAGGATTCAGAGACAACATTAGCAACCCCTCTATATTCGGCTTCAGCACTAGATCGAGATAAAGTGGGTTGGCGCTTAGAAGACCAAGAGATTAAGTTATCTCCAAGAAAGACACAATAACCAGAGGTGGAGCGTCTCGTATCCGGGCATCCACCCCAATCAGCATCAGTATAAGAAGTGAGACCAGAAATGGAGGATTTCTAAAGATGCAGGCCAAAATCTAGAGTACCTTGAATATACCGCAAAATTCTTTTGAGAACATGCATATGTTCATCCTTAGAATCATGCATATGTAAACACACTTGTTGAACAGCGTATGAGATATCTGGTCTTGTAAAAGTAAGATATTGCAATGCTCATGCAAGACTGCGATAATGAGTAGGGTCATCATATGGAGACCCCGAAGTACTCAACTTGGCCTTTGTATCAACTGGCGTGGGTGAAGGCTTACAAGAAGACATGCCGGCTCTGTCAATTATCTCCTCGGCATATTTTCTTTGAGTAAGAAATAGACCACTTGTATGTCGGGTCACAACAAGGCCCAAAAAATAATTTAAGGGGCCCAAATCCTTCATAGCAAATTCAGATGCAAGGAGAGACATGATAGACTGGCGAAGAGTATCAGATGATGCAGTGAGAATGATGTCATCAACATAAAGAAGTATGTATGCCATGTCATTTCCTTTCCGATAAATAAACAACGAATGATCAGATTTGCTATGTGAGAATCCCATGGTAAACACAAAATCAGCAAACCGTTTATACCATGCCCGTGGGGCCTATTTCAGACCATATAGTGACTTCTTTAGCAAACAAACATAATCAGGATGAAGACGATCACGAAATCCCATAGGCTGATGCATGTAAACAGTTTCCTGGAGTTCACCATGTAAAAATGCATTTTTTACATCCAACTGGTGAATGGACCATGATTTTGACAGAGCTAAACTGAGAACGGTTCGAATAGTAGCTGGCTTCACCACAGGGCTAAACGTTTCGTTGCAATCCACACCAACCTGTTGAGACCTGCCATCACCAACAAGACGGGCTTTGTGCCTCTCAAAAGAACCATCAGATTTCTTTTTATGACAAAAAACCCACATAGAACGAATTATATTCACATCAGAAGGACGGGGCACTAACTCCCACGTCTTATTTTTAATAAGAGCATCAAATTCATCAAGCATGGCCGCTTTCCAATTCGGGTTGGACAATGCAATTTTTGGGTTACGATGAATGGGGGATGGTGTAACCGAAGAAGTCAAATTAAATTGATGTTTGGGCTTGAATATCCCATGCATGCTACGTGTGGCCATGGACCGTGTTTGGACTGGGTTTGGTTGATGCTGATGTGATTCTAGTTGGGATGGGACAGGTGGAGTAGGCGGAGATGTGTGTGGGCTTGGGGAGTAGGCTGCTCGGCTGGGTTGGGAAGCAGCAGGTGTTGGGCTGGGATGTCGAGTTTACATAGGAGAGGCTGTTGAGCTCAGATAGGATTCCGTTGTGGGGGCTAGAGGAGAGGAAGCGAATATATGTTGTATAAGGGGACTTGGGTCATCATCAAAAAAACCATAAGAGTGAGAAGATGGTGTATGCAGCTTGGCAAACGGAAATTGGGACTCATCAAATATGACATGACGAGAGATAATAATTTTTCGACTCGACAAATCATAGCATTTATATCCCCTATGATTGAGAGGGTATCCCAAAAAGACACACGGAGTGGAACGGGGTTGTAGCTTATTGATGGATGTAGGGGGAAGAAGTGGATAACATAAGCACCCAAAAACCCGTAGTGTGTGTAAGAAGGATCCCTATGATATAGAACTTGAGTCGGGGACAGATTTGAGAGTATCTTGCTAGGAAGTATGTTTAAGAGATATGTTGCCATTTGAAGAGCATGATGCCAAAATGAAGGTGGCAGAGATGCATGAGCAAGAAGAGTGCGGATTAAGTTATTAATAGCCCGTATTTTTCGTTCGGCTTTTCCATTTTGAGGAGAAGTATGAGGGCAAGAGAAACGAAATACCATGCCATTTTTGTGGCAAAACAACTTAAATTGTTCGTTATCAAATTCCCTTCCATTATCACATTGAAAGCATTTTACAGTCTTCTCAAATTGAGTGCGAATGAATGCAGTAAATGATAAGAAAGTGGAGAAAACTTGAGATTTCTTTCCAATTGGAAAAGTCCATAGAAAATTAGAGTAGTCATCCAAGAGAAGAATATAGTACTTATGACCTGCCGAACTCAAAATTGGTGATGTCCACAAATCACTATGAATTAAATCAAATGGCATTGTAGTGCAAGAATTTGAAGCATAAAACGGCAACTTAACATGTTTCCCAAAAACACACGACTCACAAACAGAAGAAATGGAAGATTCATTACACGTAATGAATTTATTTTTTCTAAGGGAGTCTAAAACACGATCTCCCGGATGTCCCAAGCGATTATGCCATAAACTAGGAGTAAGAGTTGCAAATGTGGATGAAGTAGTGGCTCGATGTCTTGTGGATGTGGTTATAGGATAAAGATCCCCGGTGCTATCACATCTCATTATTGGTATCCCAGTCTGATGTCCTTCACAGAAAACCCAAATGGATCAAACTCAATAGACACATTGTTATCAACGGTGAAACGACGGACAAATATTAAGTTTTTAATGAGTTTGGGTGCATGAAGAACATTCTTCAAATAGAAAGATGGGTAAGGGGGGAAGGTTAGATTGTCCAAATCCACGAATTGGAATTTCCTAGCCACTACCAACAATAATATTTTTGTGACTGCTCATATTAAAATAAGATGAGAGAGTACCTTGAGATTTCGTCATATGGGAAGTTGCGCCTGTATCCATATACCAGTTCTCATCAGGAACATGCAGGGACATAGTATGTATTGTTGCCTCAATGTCAGTCGGTGCATACTGCATAGGTGGATGGAGGCGAACTTGCTGCATATGTTTGTTGGGGACGGGGACCGAGAAGGCATTGTTGTTGAGCAGAAGGCCGAGTCCATGCAGAAGTGGGGTACGGGCACGGAGGAGTTGTTGGCCACTGTTGAGCAGGAGGCCAGTACCCCCACGGTGGGTAGCCTTCCCACTGTTGTGGCGATTGTGGCCATTGGCGCGGTTGTTGGCGCGTTGTTGGTTGTTGTCATTTATTCTTTGGTCTTTGCCACGACCACGACCCTTGCCACCTCCATTTTTATTCCGATTATTATTGTTGGTTTTAGGACATTTCTGACCAGAATTATTACGGGCACTGGTGTTTTGAGAACCAGAATATGTACCTCTTGCTTCCTCGCTTGAATTGTTGGAGGTGTAGAGGATGGTGTCGGCGGCATTTGCGGTTGCTGCTTGCTTTGCCTTGCGGGTTTCTTCAAGAATAAGCCTCGATCGAGCCTCATAAAACGGAGGCAAAGGATTACTTTGTTGAATAAATGTAGCAACACCATCATAATTTTCGTTCACACCCGCAATTAATTGGAGTACTAACCGTTGATTCGAGACCGGAGCACCAACATTCGAGAGTTGATCAGCAATCATCTTAAGCTCTTGGCAATAAGCTGACACATTTGGGAAATCATCCATTCGAACGTGGGTGAATTGATTCTCCAGATAAACGGCACGAGAATGCTTATTATCTTGGAAAATATTCTGCAGTCGCTCCCATGCTTGTTGTGCGGTCGAATCTGGCTCCAAGATGGTATGCAAGAGATCGTTCGATATCGTACCATAAATCCATTGAAGGACAATGGCATCCAAACATGACCATAACTCGGTATCAACCGTGGTAGCCGCTTCGGTCTCTTTATCAGCAGGTTTTTCCGATGGTGGGATGATGTGGTTGATTACCTTGTATGCACGACAATGGATTTTAAACAGCTCCGCCCAAGAAGAGTATTGTCCCTTTTCCATCTCAAGTGTAACAGGGATCAAATTCTTGACATTATTTACTGTAAGAGCAGGGTGAAAATCAGATTTTTCAGCCATTGATAGAATGAATAAGAATGAAGAAATTATGAAGAAGAAGGAATGCAGCAGGCTATAGGCAGAGGAAAAGTTAGGCTAATAATACCATCAAGGAGAATGTTTTCCATGAGATTTCTCATTCCTTGAATATCCTAATATACAAGTTTACAATGCTAATCCCTAGGCTACACTTAAGGCTACAATTAAGGAAATATAAATCAGAATCATTTACAATTAAGCTTACAATCAAGCTAATCTAAATCAGAATAATATACCTTCTAAATATAATATATACACATTAATTTCATAATCTATCAGCTATTTTCCACACTTTCTTTATGTAATTTGATTTACATATAAATCTATAAAACCGGGAAAAGATTTAATTCTAACTTTACTATTATTGAAATTTGCAAATTAAGACGATGCATAATTAGTTAAGTTTGAAAAAGACTCAAAATTTATTTTATTGTCTTAAACTAGTATAACACATGTGCGATGTATGGATCGTAATATAATGAAGTACTAGAATAATACCCGTGTGTTATACGGGATTTGTCCAAAATTAAAATTTTAGTATCACAAATTTATTTGTAATAATTATAGGAGATCCAAAATACTATTTAGAAATATTAAAAAAGAATTTCAAAAATTAGAAGAGTATTATACAAATAGTAGTTCACTTTAGATTCTGAAAAACTTCTTTGTAAACTATACTATTTGTTCTATTTCCAAGTGAATCGTCTTTGTCACAACAAATAATTTTCAAACTCTTTATGTTCTTAACTCTCTATATGACTACATAGAGTTGACCGTGAAATTTTGATAAAATCATTTATATTTGATATATAATTTATCTTTTAGAGTTAATTTTGTCAAAAATTCATTTATTTTGGTATTTATATTTTATCTTTTAGAGTTGAAATTTGAATCTCGTAGTAGTAAAAAATTAGAAACTAAAAGATGCATATAAACCAATGGAGACGGTTGAAATTTATGCTCACTTAATAATTTTCCATAACTAAATTAATTTAGATTAATGGCGACAGTTGAAATTTATGTCAAAATATTACTACAATTGTTATTTTAATAAATAAAATCAAAGTGTCATCGATTTATCAATAACAATATCATTCTACTTAAATCGAGGATATTTGAAGAAAAAATCAAACATGAATGTATACAAAATATTTTTTTATTGATTGAGATTAACAAATAAATATAGCCTAAATAATAGGACGAATAAACGGGTTTTTGTCATCAATATTTACTTATTTTATATTCGAAAAGTATATACAGCATTTATTTCTACAAAATCTCTCTCTCTCTATATATATATTATTTCTAAGAGCGTTGTATAATACAAATTTGGATATATATATATATATATAAATCTCATTCGTCAATATTTAAACTTGCATATTTTTTTTATTTTGTGTTATATATTATATTTATTTACATTTTTAAGTTGGTTTTGACATTTTAGTTTTGTTATCCAAATTTTGTATTATTCGGAAAGTGTAGTACATTGTTTGAAACTTTCATATATGATAATTACCAAATATTTGGTTATACTTATCCAACAAAAAATGATTTTTATAGAAATTAAATAAAACAAATAATGATTTTTGTGAAGAAAAAATAACATTAGTAAATATATATTAAATACAGATTCACATTATGTCTCAAATCATACCAATTAAAAATCTATGAAAATCTATAAAAATTAAATTTACTCAAAATAATAAATTTTAATTGTTTAAACTAAGAAAATATAAAATTTGTATTTTTTTTTACCTTAGTCATTAAAACATATTTACTGAAAATATGGAAATACAATTTTTATAATTTTATATCATTTTTATTTATTTAAATAGTCTTATATTTTATATGGTAATTTAATAATTCTTAGAATAATTTTAGATGTAATTTAATTATTTTTGAATTTATCCAATGATATGTATTATTGTTATAATAACTTTTAGATTTGTTTTAATACTATTTAGATTTTATGAGATGATTTTAACACCTGCCAAATAAAATTCAGATTTATTTGATAATTTTAAGGCTTTATTTCATATATTTAATTTATTTATATAATTTTATGACTTCTTGGATAATCTTAGATTTATTGAATATTTTATAGATTTTATATATATGCTTGTTTTTGAATTTATATTAATTTTATATTTTAAGGGTTTAACTTATCAAACAATATTTAGATTTATTTCTTAATATTTTGATCTTTAAATAATATTTAAATTTGAAATTAATTAAAAATAGGAAATTTAAGTTTTTATATTAAGAAAGTATAAAATTGTTGTCAAAATAATGTTATCTTAATATTTAGAACTTACCAAATTATGTTGACATTGAATATCCAATTTATTAAAAATTACAAATTATAATTTTTTAAATTTGGAAAGTATAATTCAATTTTTGTCCAAATGATATTACCTTAATTATTAAAACTTGCCTATAGAATTTTCATTGCAAGATGTTAACACAATTAAATTACCAATTTAGTACTCAATTTTTTTTAAATAATAATTCTACATTTTTTAGATTTAGAAAGGTGAAATGTGGGGAAATTTTCATATACTACTATTTAGTGAATCTCTCTCTCTTTTTATATATATATATATATATATATATATATATATATATATATATAGGGATTGGTTCAAATGAGACCAATCCCTTTAGGTTAGTCCATGAGACCAATTATAAACCCTTGATTTAAATATTTTAATGGTTGAGATCATTTTTCTTATTTTTGGAATGTAAGGGTAATATTGTATTTTCATCTAAATCGGTTTTATGGAAAAAAATCGTTACTTCCTGTTTTTTAGGAAAATACAATCTTTCTTATCCCACCTACCTGATTTTTAGGAGGCAAAAAGCCCAATTTCAGTCTAAGTCACGCCTTTTCAATTTTTTTGGGGGGTTGAAGGAGTTCGATTTTGAAGGAGTTCGTATTTTTTTCTGTATACTAAGTAAAAGATGTTGTATACTAAGTATACAAATATGTTATGATAAATATACAATATTAAGTGGAATGTAAACAAGGAATTGATACTTGAAACCCATCTTCTATTTATTCTTTTTACAGTTATGCTCCTGTAGAAATTTGCAGTTTGTACTCAAAAAAATGAACTTGGTGTGTTTATATATAAAAAACAAGGAGTTGATACTTGAAATCTATATTCTATTCTTTTTCGACACCCATCTTTTTTTTCTATTTCATCCGTATACTAAGTATGCGGATGTTGTATACTAAGTATACAAATATGTTATGATAAATATACAACATTAAGTGGAATATAAACATAACGTTGTATAAAGTTTTGATATCTGAATTGTGTGTTCTTCTTATGTAGGAGTTGTGGTTAATAAAATGTCACGCGAAGAACATGAAAGAGAGGTTGGTAGTCGCGAAGAGGAGAGTTCGGGAGACAAGCAACCTTCAAAGAGGCGCTGGATTTGTTTAATTGGATAAATTGAATTGTATTATTTGTTGTATAAGTAGTTTAGTGTATTTGTTTACTTAGTAACGTGGAATTGTATTCTTGGTTAAGTGGAATTGTATCCTTAGTTATATATGTGGTTAAGTGGTTTTGTATTTTTAGTTCAGTGTAATTATAAATTTAGTTTAATATTTTTGCATACTCAGTAATGTTTATAATATAGTTAGTTCAGTGTAATCGTATATATAGTTAAATAATTATGTATGCTTAGTGTTGTGTTATTGTATATTTAGTTCAATGTAATTTTACATGCAATACATGTATGAGAATCCAAAATATTCTTAAAGATAAATTAACAGGTTACATAATGCTATGACAAAATTAAGTATACAATTGTAAGTTAATAAATTATATGATCGCATTGTATTAAATATACAGGAACACATAACTAAGTGTACAATTTCAATCCAATATGTATGCAGATCCCACCAACTAAATAAACACGGCTGCTTTGTAAAAATACAAGTTGTTTCATTTTTTAACGATACACATTATTCACATTATGATAAATCCAATTTGGCATGCAATGACACTCAATTATATGAACAATTTAACTAAAATAAGTATACAACACTAAAAGGAAAAATTATATACCCCAATGTATTAAATATACAAGAAAAACATCATTCATTGTCCATTCTCGGAACAAATAATTATACAAATCACATTAACTAAGTAACATGATATATTACTTCGTTCTTGAACTTCTTTGTCGTGCTCTTCCGATGTCAAACCCGCTAATTGCTCCATACTCTTTGTAAAATTTTATACAGTTTCTAATGTAGAAAAATGCATGCCCACTCGTGGAATCTTTTCTTGTTCTCCTCCGGTATCCAATATTTAGTTGAGTCGGTGAGATTCGAGCCGTTGACGTCCATTGAAATTGTTGGTTGGTTCGTGATGTTTTACATTAAACAAGATAGAGCATTATAAAAACAAAATGGATGTATTATTTATACAATATGCAACCATATACATACATATTATTATTATTAGTAACTACGTTCATATAAACCACCATACAATTTTTTTTTTTTTTTTGAGAGGAATTTATATCCAATCCAACTAAATGGAATTAGGGAAACTAATATAACAATCATACAAGTTTATATTATAATTATACAACACTCATGACTATGTATACAAGTTAAATATGTTAAATATACACGTAAAATAGTTAACAACATATATGCAATCTCCAGACTAGTTGTAAATATTTAAGAAATAAATATTCAAATACAAGATTTATATACTAAATATACTAACATTGTTCACTACATATACAAACTAACAAGAAATATACAATGCACAGACAATTTCAAAATTTGAAAAAATGTAAAATATGTATACAATGTTTGTACACTAAATATACATCTGTTGTATACTAAACATACAAATTACGAACAAAAACATACAATTGGTTCGATTTTGCGTTCAGTGTTTTTTTAGTGATTCCTCCTAAACGTTTTTGCAAGTATATCGTAAGATATTACCTTGGAAACATTCACCAATCGCGTTGGAGGGAAGATCTTCTGCCATTGTACAATCCCTTTGCTCTAATTGATGACAACCTCGTCAATTAACGAAATATATTGTATGTTTTTTCCGATCGCAAATGTATATTGTATAATTTTCGAGGTCTAAGAGATTGATGTCAATGATGGTATAGATTGTCGTGGTGAGGAAGAAGGGTTGACGCGGGTGGATTTCCACTGATTATGGGACGTGATCAATTCAAGATCACGTCCCTAATTTTTAGCATTCGGTTACCATTTTTATTTCGACAGATTACTATTTTACCCCTTCCTATGTATAGTTTCTTATGTAAAGTTGTATAGATTCATTTAGATCCTGGCCGTTGATTTATGTTTTTAATGGTGTGGCTTTGGTCTTATGGACTAACCTAGGGGGGTGGTCTCACATGATCCCCTCCATATATATATATATATATATATATATATATATTAGTAAGCTCGCACGTGCGATGCACTTTTATTATTATTTTATTATTATTCACATGTATTATTATTTTTATTATTATTCACGTGTATTTCTTTTTATTTTATTGGTTTGTACTGAAACTGTCGATTAACATGAGTTGGTATTTATTACTTTATTTTAATAATAAAATATTCATATAAAATAAAATTTACATTTTCAATTATAGACTTAAATTTAAATTCAATTCTGGAAAACATCAAATGAATCGATTAAAAAGGTCAATTAAATATAGTAAATCTTAATAATTCAATACAATAACATTACCCAAAATAATTTGTCTAGATTTGATACCTTGGCATTTTCTCAGTCGTTCTTTGTAGAAAACATCATCTAACAAATATTTCCAATATTTTTCTCAACCATTTTATGGACGGCTTAAAGAGTCTGAAACTAAGTAATATAGTCAATGAATACCATTTATCACTGAAAGAGGTTCTTGAAATGGATAGATTTCAATGCTCAATTCAAAATTTTCACTATTTATAGGTTTTTCGGACTTTTCTGAGAAATGATCTGTAGATGATGATCCTAATAATTCAATTTTTTTCAAACATACAAAGTACCAACACTTTACAAATGATATAAAGACCAAGATATAGTAACAAATTAAATGCATGCTATTATTATTATTGTTGTTGTTATTTCTTATTGTGATTTTAATATTTTAATTAATTGTGTGAAAACTAATCATTCAACTATTTTAATTCTGAATTAAATCAAAATTTTAATAATCAATAATCAATTCATAAATTTATTGATCATACATATAATATAAAAATACATAAAAATGATCTTAACGTTTTCCCCACCTACACAGAAACTTGCTATTTTTTATTCTATGGTATAACTTAGTAAGAAAAAAAATTAGACCGGTTTCGTATCATAGAATTAACATTGTGAATATGCTTGCTACATAATAGATATTTTTATGCTATTGATTATACATTTTAAAGAAGAATGAATAAAGATTTCTAGAATCAATTGACAAAATTTAAATTGAGACATTATTCAAAATAAAAAGAAACAATCATGAATAAAAATATATAGCAAACTATTTTTTATTATATATAAACTGTAGTTGTATAACCGCAAATTTAAAGCAATATCATTATGATATACTAAAAAAATTATGAATATAAACATGATATAACTGAAACAGAGAATAAAAATCGTACCATTGACATTTATGTCCGTTCTCTATCGTTTATTTCCAGTAATTGTAGACCCCTTGAGTTTTCTCATTTTGATCAACAATGGATTGTTGTAATCACTCATCAATCAAAAGAAATTATAGAATACGATTGAAATTTTCACAACTCGAAAAAGTTTATCTAGAAGTTTTATTTAAAAATGCAATGTCCGAACGAATTTTGTTTTTTTGGTAAGTATTTGAATAAGATTCTTTCCTTAAAGGTAATAAATAGATGTCCATTTTGAGAGTTATACAGTTTGAAAAAGTTATCGCGTTGAACAAATTGTTGTTAGTCCAAGTGGCTACGATAATCTAGAGGGGGGGTGAATAGATTATCTCGGTTTTTCAGATTTTGCCATCTTTTTCGAATAATCAAGCAAAGATGAAAGCTAAATGCGGAAAATAAACAACGCACGTCGATTTAAAGAGCTTCACCCCACCTAGGGACTACGTGCTCTACCACCCCAGTATATCCGGGATGGGTTTCGGAAAAGAAAAAGACATTTTATTAATTACCAAAATTAATACAACACATTGAGGATTACCACAACCCTCTTACAACACCTTCAAGGAGATTACCACAATCTTCCTTCACCACATTTGAAGAGTACCACACTCTCCAAACACCTATCACCTAGATCACCCAAGTGTATTCTTACCACAAGAATACTCACAAGAATGTCTTGTGTTGAATGATGACCAAAATCAAGATCACAACTCAATAATGAATAATACAATATGAGTACAAGTGTAATCAAGAATTGAAAGCCTAGACCTCAAATATGTGCAAGTGAAAGTGCTTAGGCTAATACAACAAGATATATGAAATTGTTTGCTTGTATGTTCTTTGCTTGTGTAATGTGTTGTATCTTGTTGCTTGAATGAAGCCTTTATTTATAGGAGATGTCTTGGCTTGATTTCCAGAAATAGGCTCCTCCTTGGGGAGTGATTTTCTGCAAAAGAAACCATTTAAAATCAAGATTATAGATGTTAGAAATCAATCCCACATATTAGGGAAAAGCTGTCTGAAAATGCAATGGATAGTTTGCTGATACATAGGGGGTGCGACCGGTCGCGCAGAGATAAGTTTGAAATGAGTTCTCTGCGAATTTTACACAAGGGGACCGGTTGGCGGTAGACGGGGGGTCCAACCGGTCGACCCCTATGTTGAACGGTCGGGGGTGACCAAGATACGAAACAGAGAAGTCTGTTTGAAAAACAACCTTCCCAGGCACCGGTCGCCCTTAGGTCGACCGGTCGCCCTTAGGTCGACCGGTCGCCCTCCTTGATTTACAATCCGTCCCGTTTTCTGTTTCAGAACTCAACTTAGGTACATGTTGCCCTATAGGGCGACCAGTCGAGCTTAAAGAATAAGTGTTGTCCAATTTTTTATCGAAAATAAACTCCAAAAAATACTCCAAAAATAGTAAAAACATTTTAAATCGGTCGGAAGTATTTGGACAACATTTAGGGACATTGTTTTGGTATAAAAACTCATTTGAACAAAATCATCAAAATCATAATAAAAATATTTATCTAACAATTGTTGTCCTTTTATTGTAAGATAATAAATTTCTAGATTGATGAATTCTATTTTAAGATAAGTTTTGTCAAATTTTCCCAATATTTATTTTTTAATTACCTGATCACATATCATTGTCAAATTTGATAAATAAATACTGCAAATTCGATTAAAAATATAAATAAATATTCGATTATAATATTTTCCTAAGATAAGAAGTAAAAAGAGTGGGAAATTTTTTATTTCGGACTTCTGCTATTATATATATAAATAAATAAATAGATTAATTAATAATCGTCAAAATACAGACTCACTTTTGGTAAAAAGTAGGAATACCATTTATAATTTTTTCCTATTTTTTATACATATAAAGTAGAAATACCATTTACATTATTTTCCTAAACTAAAATAAAACCGAATATAAGAAAATAAAAAGAGCGGGGTATTTTTGTTTTGGACTCCTAATTTATATACGAGCTAGTCTCTTGTCAGACGGTCTAACGGATCTAAGTCCGTTAGACGGATCCCCCAAACCCGACCCAAATCTTTAAAAGAAATATTCCAGCCTCCTTGGTCTTTTCTCCTTTCTGCGTGTTGTTTCCTCTCGCTTTCTCCAATCATTCTCTTTCTATTCACTAATTCTAGTCTTTTTGTTTAATAAGTTGTTGAATAAGTTTACGATGGTGTTCTTCTTTATGTGATTTTAAATAAGCCATTGAGGGCTTTGATCAATGGCTTTGCTCGTGTTGTTGGATGCTTATTGTTGGCCGTATTCTTCTGGGTTTTGGAATTGGAGATTGGACTTTTGAGATAAGTAACAACTAATACATCTCAGGGAGGCTATTACTACTTTTTATTGGAAAAACTAATACTATTCAGGTAAATTACTAAAAACATTTCAGGGGACAAAACTAATATTTTTCAGTGGAACTAATAATACATTTCATTGGGACTACTAATCCTTTTGATAGAAAAAAACTAATACGTTTAGAAGGATTAATAAAACACTGTCCAAGGAACTACTAATACTTTTTCTAGGGACTGCTAATACTTTTTCGAAAGACTACTAATATTTTTCGGGAGAAAAGGTTAATTGTATTCATTAGAAATACTAAAATACTCTTCAGGGAACTACTAATACATTTCAGAATGACTGCTAATACTTTAGAAGGACGGCTAATACTTTTCAGAATGACTGTTAATACATTTCAGGAGAAAATTTTAATTATATTAAGGGAAACTATTAAAATACTCTCCAGGGAACTACTAATACTTTTTCGATGAACTACTAATACTTTTTTGAGGGACTGCTAGTACATTTCGCGAGTATATTCATGAGAAATACTAAAATACTCTTCAGGGAACTACTAATACATTTCAAAAGAATTGCTAATACGTTTTAGAAGGGCGGCTAATACGTTTTTGGGAAACTACAATAATTAACTATCCAAAATCGTGCACAATATTCGGTAAAAATTACTGAAAGCGAACCAAAGACCAACAAGCGGAAAAGAAAAAAAATCACGTTCAATGCAATATATATGGGGCCCACCTCAAGTCCCACGTCTATAGGAGGCGCGAGGCTTGCATCAGATGGGTCGATGTGTATTGCTGAACCTTTAAAGGTTTGTTAAGGCTGAATAGCCTATTCACTTTTTAATTTTTATTAGTGGCATGGCTCATAGGCATGGGCCACCACCTAGCCCATATACCAGACTTTCACATGGCTAATTTTTTCATCATTTGGATTTGGGTTAGATCCGGAACAGGAGTTTTTGTCTTTATATACATATATAATGTAGGAATACCATTTATAATATTTTCCTAATATAGGAAATAAAAAGGCGGGAAATTTTTTGTTTCAGACTTATGCTATTATATATATATATATATAAATTAAACTTAAGCAAAATTAACAATGGTAACTTTTTTCCCTTTTGAATAAAAGAATCCAAAATTTCTAAAATTCAGAGTTGATGGAATCAAAACCGCAAGTGCCCCTAACTAGAAATATAGAATTATTTATCCACAACTAGAAATCTCTTTTATTTATTTTCCAGATTTCAAGATTTTAGATTCGCAGATCACGATTTACGTAAATTTTATTTTCCTTTTCGTTTTATAATTGGTGGGCAAATAAAGAATTTACCAAATTGGAGACCTCTAGATCGTGTTAATTTACATATTAAATCAACTAAAATGAGTAACTTCCATTCAAACTTCGATTCTAAAAATCACTTCTTCCCTTGAAATATTTGACCAAACCCCTATAAATATGTCATTAAACGTTCTCAATTTTTATACTTTTCACATTACATTATTTCCAATCAAAAAAAAATATATATAAGAATGTCGGGACGTGGCGTTGTGTTGGTGTTTCTCATCATGTTTTTCATGTACACTAATGCACAACAAGGCATCATCAATTGTGACGAAGCTTCGTGCAAAACAACATGTGAAAAGGCATATGGCCCCAAATTAGAGTTCTCATATTGCAAATATTCACCACCATTTGGATTTATTTGTGCGTGTGTGCATTTACCTTCATCTGGCACGGGACAACCTATTCAAACTCCCATTCGCCAGTGATATATATTTCTTACAAGGATGAATAAAATATATGGTGAAAATACCTAGTTTAGGAAATTAGTGTTTTGTTTCTTTTGTATCACTCTGTTTGGAAATTTCTTGATATATTGGTCTGGCGTTGAGGTTTATTAATATTAGTGGATCCATTATACAAGTCCATCAAATTCTGAAAATTTCTTAAAGGTGCTTCTGATATTGTCATGTATCCATAACAATTATGTGAATATTCTTCTGTAATCTAGCAAAAAATATATAAACGATACACAATCAAATATTATTCTGAAAATTTCCCGGCCCATTGGCAACATAAAAATATTTACATATACAATCAAATATTTATAATGCATAGTTTTTGATTATTTGATCACAAGTTGCAGAAGAAAGGAAAAATAAGTTGTAACTGTAGGAAAATAGTAGTGTTTCTTCAAATACAAATTTTATATGAATCGAAAAACCCGAATCGCTAAATTTGCGAAGTAAGCAAAATAAAAATTAGCTCAAATTATGTGTTATGTGTTGGTCCAAGTGACTACGATAATCTAGAGGGGGGGGGGTGAATGGATTATCTCGGTTTTTCAGATTTTGCCCTCTTTTCTAATAATCAAGCAAAGACGAGAATGTAAATGCGGAAATTAAACAGCACTCGTTGATTTAAAGAGCTTCACCCCACCTAGGGACTACGTGCTCTACCACCCCAGTATATCCGGGATGGATTTCAAAAAGAAAAAAAGATTTTATTAATTTACCAAAAATTAATACAACACATTGAGGATTACCACAACCCTCTTACACCACCTTGAGGATTACCACAATCCTCTTACAACACCTTGAGGATTACCACAATCCTCTTACAACACCTTTGAAGATTACCACAACCTTCAAACACCTATCACCTAGATCACCCAAGTGTATTCTTACCACAAGAATACTCACAAGGATGTCTTGTGTTGAATGATGACCAAAATCAAGATTACAACTCAATAATGATTGATACAATATGAGTACAAGTGTAATCAAGAATTGAAAGCCTAGACCTCAAATTTGTGCAAGTGAAAGTGCTAAGGCTAATACAACAAGATATATGAAAGTGTTTGCTTTGTTTGCTCTTTGCTTGTATGGAGTGTTATATCTTGTTGCTTGAATGAAGCCTCTATTTATAGGAGAGGTCTTGGCTTTGATTTCCAGACATTGGCTCCTCCTTGGGGAGTGATTTGCTGCAAAAGAAACCATTTAAAATCATCAATATAGTTGTTAGAAATCAATCCCACAAAATAGGGAAAAGTCATCGAAAATGCAACGGATAGTTTTTGATAAATGAGGGGGTTCGACGGTCGCACAGAGATAAGATTGAAATTGAATTCGCGAATTTTTACGGGGGGACCGGTCGAAGGGGGTTCGACTGGTCGCCCTTGGTCTTGACCGGTTGGGGTTGATAGAAAATCAAAAAGAAATCTGCATTTGAGAGGGCACTCCCAGTGCACGGTCGCCCGGTGGTCGGCCGGTCGCCCTCACCGGCCGCCCACCTGGTCGACCGGCCGCCCTCTCCCCATTTTCTCTTACGTCCCATTTTTCTGTTTCAAAACTCAACTCAGGTACGGGTTGCCCTATAGGGCGACCGGTCGAGCCTGAAACAAAAGTGTTGTCCAATTTTAAATCGAATATAAACTTCAAGAAATACTCCGAAAAATAGTAAAAACATTTTAGATCGATCGGAAGTGTTGGGACAACATTTAGGGACATTGTTTTGGTATAAAAACTCATTTGAACAAAATCATCAAAATCATGATAAAAACATTTATCTAACAAACTCCCCCTTTTTGATGATTACAAACCAAAACAATTTTTCAAGAGGACGATTTCAAAAAACAAAATAATTTTCCGGTTTATGAGTAAACTATACGTTTAAAAACATTTTACAAAAGCTCCCCCTATCAACAAGCACATTAATAAGAAATATTGCATAAGCTAGAAGCACAAGCTTTTACAAAATAAACAACAACTCCATGAGCTTAGAAGCTCCCCCTATCACAAATACTTATTATCCATGCAAACAAGTTCATAAAACAATCATTGGACTGAGTTTTCTTTACAACTTATGGCCTTAATAAGCCATAGCTTATAGCTTCTATCATGAGCTTTTATTAGCTTCTTTGAGCTAACGAGCCAATTTCATGTTTCTCCCCCTTTGGAATCATCAAAAAAAATGTTAGGATGATAAAAACATCATAGAAGTATATCAAAGTGCGCCAAAGAAATGGTTTATCAACCATTGAGCAATTTAGGCTTAAAAACCAAGGAAAATGGGAGAAATGTATCATGAAGAGTTCATACGCTCGTTTTATTTGCCAAAACATGATCTCAATGAGTATTGAAGACTTTTGGAAGCGAGAGAATCATGTAGAAGTTGAAATTTTCATTGTGCCATTTTATCGAACACATTGTGGGCGTGAAAAATAAAAAGAGTTGTATATAGCCCTTGTAAATGATCCAGGCCAAAAAATTGCATCACCAATTCACATCAAACATCATACAATACAACATAATAACTAAGCTCATCAAGATCATAAGCAAAAATTATCAAGAAATATACAAGAAAGCCATAAACTCAAGGGTTCAACCCAATTGAGCAAAGTAAGGAAAATTCTTACCATTTGATCAGAAAAGATGAGCAATGATGATGATAAACATGCTATATAAGGTCCAAGATATGAATTGAATGCATGAAAATCAATTTGAGTGAAAATTGTGTGCATTTGGCAAAGGGGACGAAAAATGGCAAAAAGAAGTGAAAATAACAAAATCAAGACAGAACGAACTTAAACCAAAATTTGGCCTAGGCGACCGGTCGTGGTTGAGGGCGGCCGGTCGGCGTTGAGGGCGACCGGTTGCCCTCAACCTCTTCAGCCCATTGTTTTGTCAAATTTTTCAAAATCCAAATTTTCAACCAAAAATCCGATTTTTCGCCCTAAGTTTTAAAAACATGCAAAATGCAAACGTAGACCTCATTCAATATGCATTATGCCTAACCGAGCTCGTATTGACGCAAAAAGTCTCGGAAGTTAGCGGTTTTGTAAAAATGTCCGCTAATTGATCTTGAGATGGCACAAACGATATCTCAATTTTTCGTTTTGAAACACAATCCCTTAGAAAATGATGTCGAATCTCAATATGTTTAGTACGGTTATGATGAACCGGGTTTTGAGCAATATTTATAGCGGATATATTATCACAAAAGATAGGTACGTTTTCAAAAGAGCATTTGTAATCCGCTAAGGTTTGTTTCATCCAAAGAAGTTGAGTACAACAAAATGCGGCGGAAATATATTCGCCGGCCATTGAAAGAGAAACACGCTGATTTTGCTTCTTTGAAAACCAAGAAACTAGACAATCGCTAAAAATTGACATGATCCGGAAGTACTTTTCCGATCATCAATATTACCCGCATAGTCGAATCACTATAACCTTTAAGAGAAAAATTTTCATTCTTTGGATAAAATAAACCATATTGAATCTCGCCTTTCAAATATCGAAAAATCCATTTAACGGCACTCATATGAGATTCTTTTGGATTGCTTTGAAAACGAGCACATAGGCATACGACATGAAGAATGTCCGGTCTACTAGCGGTTAAATAAAGTAAACTACCAATCATACCTCGATACTTGGATTCATCAACCGTCTTGCCTTTTTCATCTTTGTCAATTTTGACATTGGTTGCCATAGAGTCGAGCGGTTCTTCCTTCTTCAATGCCGAACTTCTTCAAAAGTTCTTTTGTATACTTTGATTGCAAAATATAAATACCTTCTTGGCATTGCTTAATTTGAAGTCCAAGGAAGAAATTTAGCTCCCCATCATACTCATCTCGAATTCACCTTTCATTAACTTGGAGAATTTCTTGCACAAAGATTCATTAGTAGCACCAAAGATAATATCATCAACATAAATTTGCACAAGTAAACAATCTTGCCCTTTTTCAAAAACAAAGAGTGTAGTATCAACTTTACCTCTTGTAAAACCATTTTGCAAAAGAAAAGAGCTAAGTCTATCATACCATGCACGGGGTGCTTGTTTTAAACCATACAAAGCCTTTTTAAGTTTATAAACATCATTAGGCCTAGAACAATTTTCAAACCCGGAGGTTGTTTTACATAGACTTCTTGAATAATACGATTTAAGAAAGCGGATTTAACATCCATTTGGTAAAGTTTGAAATTTTTAAAACAAGAATAGGCAAGTAAAATACGAATAGCTTCTAAACGTGCTACGGGTGCAAAAGTTTCATCATAGTCAATACCTTCTTCTTGACAATACCCTTGAGCTACTAACCTTGCCTTATTTCGAACAATGTTGCCTTGATCATCAAGTTTGTTAAGGAATACCCATTTTGTACCAATAATAGTTTGAGATGGAGGACAAGGTACCAATTCCCATACATCATTTCTTTTAAATTGATTTAACTCCTCTTGCATCTCTAAGAACCAATCCTCATCCTCAATAGCCTCCTTAGCATTTTTAAGCTCCTTTTGAGATATAAGAGCTTTCTCGGCAAATTTTCTTTGGTCATCACTTTATCAGGGGATCACCAATAATAAGATCTTCTTTTGGGTGATCTCCTTAAATTTTAATGCTACGGGAAGATCCAAGTATCTCCTTTATCTTCTTGAGGAGCATATAAAGTGGATGGTTGATCATTTGATGTATCATTTTGAACAATGGATTCACTAATATCCTCTTCATCACTTTCATCATTTGGTATCCTTTCAACACCGAAGCTTCATTGAATTTGACATGGATGGATTCTTCAACAACTCCACTAGTCTTATTGTAAACACGATATGCTTTGCTCTTGATTGAATACCCCATAAATATTCCTTCATCGGCCTTAGGATCAAGTTTGTCCAATTGATCCTTAGTATTCAAAATAAAGCACTTACATCCAAATATCTTGAAATAACTAATATTTGGAGTTCTTCCTTTCCAAAGCTCATAAGGAGTTTTATTCATTTTAGGGACGAACATAAACTCGATTAATGACATAGCAAGCGGCATTACTTACGGCTTCGGCCCAAAAGTATTTTGGAAGAGAAAATTCATTGAGCATGGACCGACTCATATCTTGTAGCGTCCGATTCTTCCTTTCGGCTACACCATTTTGTTGAGGTGTCCTTGGAGCCGAAAAATTGTGTGTATATCCCTTGGTTTCACAAAAGACTCTAAACTCACCGTCAAATTCTCCGCCTCGATCACTTGAATAGTTTTAATAGTATCTTCCTTTTCATTCTCAATGCGTCTACACAACTTAACAAACTCATTAACGGCATCGCTTTTATTTGCAAGAAAAAGAGCCCAAGTGTATCTAGAAAAATCATCAACAATAACAAAAGTGTAATGTTTTCCACTTAGACTAGCCGTACCAATATCCCCATACAAATCTAGGTGAAGAAGTTGTAGAGGCTTGGTTGTGGAAATTTCATTTTGGGCTTAAAACTACTCTTAACTAATTTGTTCTTTTGACAAGTGTCACATAAGCCAAGATTTTCAAAATTCAATTTGGGTAGTCCTTTTACATGTTGGTTTTTGTAAATATTTTTCAAACTTTATATCCAACATGTCCAAGTCGCCTATGCCATAAACTTGTTAAATCATTGTTGGCGACAAAGACAAGAAACATTTTGACTAACCAAATCACTAGTAGAAATTTTGTAAAGATTGCCTTTTCTATTTGCTTCACAAATAATTTCATCATTTTTACGAATAAGGCATTTTTCTTTATTGAAAACAACATTATAATTTGAATCACAAAGTTGGCTAACACTTATCAAATTAAATTTAAGTCCTTCTACTAAAAGAACATTATTAAGAGAGAAAGAAGAGTTACCAATTTCTCCATTTCCAAGAATTCTTCCTTTGCCATTGCCGAACATGACCATACCCTCTTCTTGGAACTTGATGTTGGTAAAAAGTTCTCTCTTTCCGGTCATATGGCGTGAACATCCGCTGTCCACAAGCCATTTCGAATCCTCCATGGTTGTTATAGCGCCTATTACCTACAAACGAACCATTTTTAGGTACCCTATAGTTTTGGGGTCCATGGGGGTTAGCCTTGATACCTTTGGGTCTCCAAACAAAGCTAAAATTGTTCTTCAATTTACAATTGCTAACATAGTGACCAACTTTACCACAATAAAAGCAAATAATATTATGGGCACTTTTAGCACGTACAAAATTCTGACCTTGGTCATTTTTCTTTGAAAATGGTGAAAAATGTTTATAGCCAAGTCCTAATTTGGAATGCTCACCTCTTTGTGCATCTAAAATTTTTGTAACTTTGTCCGTACTTATGTTAAAACGATGCACATCCTTTTTTAAACATTCAAGATCTTTGGTGAGCGATTCTTTTTCGGATTCAAGAGTAAGAACTCTAGTAATAGTAATAGCATGAGCTTTATCAAGAGATTCATAAGAAGTAAATAATATTTCATTTTCAATTTTAAGCTCTTTATGCTCTTTTTTTAAACTCTTGTATTTAATGATCAAATTTTGAAATTCAATTTGCAATTCATCAAAATCACATTGCAATTCATCAACTAAGGAGGAGGTAGAAGAGTTAGCGCGCCTCATTATTTTCGTCGTCTATGGCCATAAGATCATGTTCGGTTTCTCCTTCCTCGTCGGATGTTGCAAGCAATTCATCCCAAGATTTGACCTCCGCATTTAGAGCCTTCTTTTTCGGAAAAGGCTTTTTCTTCTTTTGTTCCTCCTCATCGAGTTTTGGACAATCGGCAATGAAGTGCCGGGTTTCCCGCATTTAAAGCAAGCATTATCTCTCGGTTTTCTTGCCTTATTTTTATTCACAAATTTTGCAAATTTCGAACAAGTGCGGCCGTCTCTCATCATCATCATCATTATCATAGTATGCATTATTAGAAGAGGAAGCAAGACCTTTAGGAATAATTTGCATACCCGATTGGTTGATGGTTGGTTTGGAATTTTTCCTCTCCTTGAGATAGACTTCATAGATGAGGAGGTTTCCGATGAGCTCGTCAAACTTGAGTGTCTCAAGATTTTGTGCCTCTGTGATCGCCGTCACCTTTTCGGACCATGACCCGGGAAGTGCATTCAAAACTTTAGTCACCTTGTCTTCTTCGGAGATGACTTTGCCGAGAGCCACAAGTGGATTGACAATGTTGTCAAGCCTTTCCACCATCTTAGATATGCTTTCACCATCATGCATGTTAAAGTTTTCAAAGTCTTTAACAAGCATGGTTTTTCTTGCTTGCTTGACCTTCTTTGTCCCTTCATATATAGTTTCCAGTTTTTCCCAAACCTCATGTGCCGACCTTATGCCTCTTATGCGATTGTACTCGGTAGCGGTAAGAGAACAATGCAAAATATTTAAGGCCTTACCGTTTAGAGAAAAGGCCTTCTTGTCGTTTTCATCGAACTCCTTGAAAGGTTTAGGAGTCGAGGTGCCATCCTCCGATTTCTTGGTTGGTTGATCAACTCCTTCAATGACCACATTCCAAATGTCGAACCCGCACTTGTAGAAAGCATTCCATACGGTCTTTCCAAAATGCGTAGTTGTTTGCGTCGAAAAGTGGTGGCTTGTTGGTGGAGGCGCCGGTGGTGAGATGAGCATCATATGTAGCCATGGATCTTTCCTCTTTACTCGGAATGAGCTAGCCAAAGAGTTTGGCTTTGATACCACTTGTTGGTCCAAGTGGCTACGATAATCTAGAGGGGGGGTGAATGGATTATCTCGTTTTTTCAGATTTTGCCCTTTTTTCTAATAATCAAGCAAAGACGAGAATGTAAATGCGGAAATTAAACAACACTCGTTGATTTAAAGAGCTTCACCCCACCTAGGGACTACGTGCTCTACCACCCCAAAGATATCAGGGATGGATTTCAAAAAGAAAAAGATTTTATTAATTTACCAAAAATTAATACAACACCTTGAGGATTACCACAACCCTCTTACACCACCTTGAGGATTACCACAATCCTCTTACAACACCTTGAGGATTACCACGATCCTCTTACAACACCTTTGAAGATTACCACAACCTTCAAACACCTATCACCTAGATCACCCAAGTGTATTCTTACCACAAGAATACTCACAAGGATGTCTTGTGTTGAATGATGACCAAAATTAAGATTACAACTCAATAATGATTGATACAATATGAGTACAAGTGTAATCAAGAATTGAAAGCCTAGACCTCAAATTTGTGCAAGTGAAAGTGCTAAGGCTAATACAACAAAATATATGAAAGTGTTTGCTTTGTTTGCTCTTTGCTTGTATGGAGTGTTATATCTTGTTGCTTGAATGAAGCCTCTATTTATAGGAGAGGTCTTGGCTTTGATTTCCAGACATTGGCTCCTCCTTGGGGAGTGATTTCTTTGCAAAAGAAACCATTTAAAATCATCAATATAGTTGTTAGAAATCAATCTCACAAAATAGGGAAAAAGTCATGCGAAAATGCAACGGATAGTTTCTTTGATAAACAGGGGGTTCGACCGGTCGCACGAGAGATAAGATTGAAATTGAATTCTGCGAATTTTTTACGGGGGACCGGTCGAAGGGGGTTCGGCCGGTCGCCCTTGGTCTCTTGACCGGTTGGGGTTGATAGAAAATCAAAACAGAGAAGTCCGCATTTGAGAGGCACTCCCAGTGCACGGTCGCCGGTGGTCGGCCACCGGTCGCCCTCACCGGTCGCCCACCTGGTCGACCGGCCGCTCTCCCTATTTTCTCTTACGTCCCATTTTCTGTTTCAAAACTCAACTCAGTACGGGTTTGCCTATGGGCGACCGGTCGAGCTCTGAAACAAAAGTGTTGTCAATTTTAAATCGAATATAAACTTCAAGAAATACTCTCGAAAAATAGTAAAAACATTTTAGATCGATCGGAAGTGTTGGGACAACATTTAGGGACATTGTTTTGGTATAAAAACTCATTTGAACAAAATCATCAAAATCATGATAAAAACATTTATCTAACATTCTGCACACTATCCTTAAAACAGACGACTCGTCCCCCTATTCTGGACATCTGTTTCCCACGATAAGACTAGGAATCGGATTACATATTCCGGCAAACTGAAAATTATGCCTGAAAAATTATCACCAAAAATTAAATTTCAAGAGCTTTAGGGGATATATATAAATTATTGTGCTTTATTTGTTTGTTTTTCAAATGTGAAAATAAGCCATATTTATAGGCATAGAACATAGATAGACCTTTCACCACCAAAAAATTGACCTTTACTATTACTAAGGTCAATTTAAAATTTGTATTTTACTATTGATAAGGTCAAATTAAAATTTGTCACTTACTATTAATTAAGTCAAATTAAAAATAATAATTTTCTTCAAAATTTCCAACAGTAACATTATTGACACTATAAAAAAACAAGGGAATTCCAACGAAAAAAATCCGTTGGTATTTGGCCAATTTCCATTGAAATTATCGATTCCAATGAAATTCCAACGGAAAAACACCATTGGTATAATGGTCGTTGGAATGACAAACTTCCAACGAAAATTCCTATGGAAAAAATATTCCAACAAAGACAAAATGGTTTTGCTTATCATTGGACTATTTGTTGGAATTTTCCAACGGTATATTGTAGCATTGAAATTTTAAAAATTCCAACAATTTTTATTCCGTTGGAATTTTTCGTTGGAATTTGATTGTTTTCTTGTGGTGTGAGTTAAATACCAAAAATAAGTAGTATGGAGCTCCACTTTGCCTCTCGACATTCTGAATATGTTATGCAATTAAGAATATACAAAATGCATATTAAAAAACTAATTTAAGTGTCTATATGGGAATAATATTTAGTTGCTGAGGAAAATAGTTCATTTTCTTATTACATCCCCTTAGCTCAGCTCCTTTTTTGTTTGTAAAAAATAATATTATTAAGATTTTTTTTTTGCCAAAAAAAAATATAAGTTGGATTTTTTTTTAGTTTTCCATCGAGATCATCACACTTTCGTATATTAGCCCATCCTATTATCGTGTGTTGACTCCTCCGTTGTTCACAAGTCATTTCAATAACTCTGGTGAGAAGATTGAACTCTTGATGGGAGGTAATTGACGTCATCTTAATCCATATACTGGGAAATTCTTAGCCACCCAAGTGGGGTGGCACCCTCACACACTCATGTGGGTGTATGTGAAGATCCAAGGGTGGATGTGGGTGGCATGGAACCAAGCCCCATATTCTACAACAAGTGTGAAAGAATTGAAAGACAATGCAGTGATGTGAAATGTATTGTCAACACTTTAGGTGTCATAACGTAAGTTTTGTAAATTGAAACACAAATCACAATAAAAATGGAATGATGGATATTAAAATGAACACAAGTTTTTTCAAAATTGTGTAAAAGTATAAAAATACTTGTACGATGTCCTTATGACAAAAACTCTTAAACGAAATATTGTTACAAAATACAAAAATACTCTTAAACTAAAAGATACTCCCTTTTAAGTATTGTAAAGTAAGCAATATTTCATTACAAACTGAGAGAATCCTCCAATGTACGCCCTATACATTCATTTATAACATATGCTCTCTCAAAATGAACAAACAAACAAATCTATGGAGAATGTTGCCTAACATACCAGCAACATTGTTGGCCACATTATCCTCTTGCAAACTTCTTGTGAGTAAAATAAGTGTCTCTTTGATTTCTTCAATATGATCTAACACTATAAGTCCGTAAGTTTTCTGTAGGAGTGTTTGTAACTTCTCCAAAGAATAACTTCCTCAAACATAACCACCTACACAAAATAAGGAAATAGAAAAAACTACATGCAACTTAAAAAACTGCCATTAGCCACTAGTCTAGTAAAAAACTGAATTTAACTGTCATTAATTTATCCAGAAAATTAATTGACATTAAATATTCAGAAAATTGCAAAACAAAAATAAAAATAATGTTTAACTTAAAAAGTCAACATTAACAAAGTCATGCCCGTTTCGATGGTCAACTAACGGAAAGTGCCAAGAAGCGATCGGAAAAAGAATGACCAAAAGTTTGATGAGGCGTGGGAATGGGGTAGCGAAAGCAAAAAAAAAAAAAAAAAAAAGCGGTGTACTTAATGTACCAAAATTGAAATTATCACAGCTTAAAATAAAACTCTCACATAAATCTATAGTAATGTTGTTATAGAAGCATCTTTTAGATTTTTATTCTTTGTTCTTTTTCCACTTGAAAGTTTTTAGTTGTAATAAGATCTTACAAGATTCTCTTATTATTTTATTTTCTAATATCAATGTTCTAAAAAGCGCTAGGCGATGTACATATGTTAGATTGGGAAACAAAGCATCTATCCGAGCCCAAGCAATTAGTTGTGACCTGGACAGGATTAGGCAACACCTAAGATCAGTATAAAACCATATGCAAACAATGGTAGCCTAACACCTAGACGTGGATTAATCGGGGCTAGACATGAATTCTTAGAACAATATCTAATAGTGATTTTTACTTTCTTATATGAAAAATAACTACATACAATTTGGAGTTAATGTATTTGAGTTACACATGTGAACCACTATACATAATAGAATGATGTGCAGATTTAAATAATATTTACTAATTCGACTCTAAGTATACTGCTTAATAACCTGAGTTATATATTTGAAGTATTAGTAACAAAAATTTATACAACTAATTTCCTTTTCAAAAATTGAATGTGTATTCACTATAACATCAAAAGTTAGATTTATTTATTTATTTATTTTATTTACTTAAGATGAATCTTATTTAATTATTTTAGTTTTGAACAAAATTTGGGATCAAAATAGTTGATATTTAATTATAAGACAAAGTATTTATAGTTTATTATATGGGGAGTAAATCTAACATTTTGTTTAACTAAAGGTACTTTTGTCTATTAATATGACTTTATTTTATTGATTTAAGGGAGCATTTGAAGATTTTAATAGTACATGCGTTATTTGATAGAATACTAAATTAAAGGCACTACATATCATTCTCATTTTAATTATCAGGGTTATGGGGCTAATTTAACAAAATACTGTTAATTAAAAATTAATTTAACAAATTACTGTAAATTCTTTTTTCTAAAAAGAATTAGGTGAAAACAGCATTTGGAACGCTGTTTTCTACAGAATTTTTGCAGGAATTTCAGAAAACAATGTTCCAAACGCTGTTTTATGATTTTTTTTTAATTTTTTTTAATTTATATATTTTTTCAAACAGAAATCGAACCGCAATGCTAGAAAAATTAAATCGAACCAAATCGAACTATTTCGATTTGGTTCGGTTCGATTTTTCGGTTTGGGCTTTATTTTGGATCTTTACGTTTTTCGCTAAAAAAATATATATTTTATATTTATTTAACAATTTAACAATAAAATATTATAGAAAATTAAAATAATAATATAAAAAATATATTAAAAAAATATAAATTAAAATAATAATATAAAAAATATATAAAAAAATTTATGGACCAAAATCGAACCGAACCAAAAATTCATTCGGTTTATTAGATTAAAAAACGAACCAAACCGTTTAAAAAATTGTTAAACCGAATAAACTTTCGGTTCGGTTCGGTTTTGGTCGGTAAATTTTTTATATTTTTTATATTATTATTTTAATTTATATTTTTTTAATATATTTTTATATTATTATTTAATTTTATATAATATTTTATTGTTAAATTGTTAAATAAATATAAAAAAATATATTTTTTAGCAAAAAACGTAAAGACCCAAAAAATAAAGCCCAAATCGAAAAAATGAAGCGAACCAAACCAAAATAGTTCGGTTTGGTTTGATTCGATTTTTCTAGCATTGCGGTTCGATTTTGGTTTGAAAAAACATATAAATTAAAATAAATTAAAAATAATTTCAGAAAACAGCGTTTGGTCCAAACGCTGTTTTCACCTAATTTTTTAAAAAAATTACAGTAATTTGTTAAATTGATTTTTAATTAACATTATTCTGTTAAATTAGCGGGTTATGGACATCACTTAGGAAAATAAGATCTTGCTAGTTGCTACTTGCTACTTGCTAGCCTCTTTAATAAAACTTAGAAGTATAGGCAGTACAAATAAAACTTTCAAGCATAGCCTCTTTAATAATAAGAAAGATTTGTGCCTTTCTCCTCCCAAAAGTGGGACATTGAAGTTGTGCATATAGGTTATTGTAATTGATTTCAAAATCATTGTAGAATTAACATTATGTTCAGGTAACTCTGCTTGAGGATGCTCATGACAACAAAACAATAACATTCTTGGAAGTTGGTCAATGAAGTAGTTTTGTCAAGAGATAGAGTTGGAATTGGAGGCTGGATTCTTGATGAATAGGGTTCAGTGGTACAAGCTAATTGAGCCGTTTCGAGAGACCTCTCACTGATCCAGTATAAGCAACTCTACATGGTACTTGGCAAGATAAACATTTTGCATAAAGACAAAAATATTGGTATATTTATAGATGATGAGGATATTGTATCACAGTTGAACAACCAGTTTCCACAGGGGACGACAATAATAGCCAAATACATCTACTTATTAAGGTACCTTTTTGATAGTTGTTTGTTTTCTTTTTTGGACCAACGGGATTGCAATATTTGTAATAGGTTAGCTCCATTTCACCGTGAGTTGTGATTTGGACTCGAATTGGTTTAGTCAATTTCGCTCTTGGCTCTCGTTGGGCAAGGTGGATCGTAGCCAGTGGGCAATGAATTCTTTTATGTTTTTTTTTCCAGAGTTTAAGAAAGTCTATCGTTTTTTTTTTTCCTAAAAGGGGGGGTTCTGGAGTTTGGATCAGTTTTGTTTGTGTTAATAAGGACTTAAAGTGTTAATTGGGCCGGGCCAATCCATCATACTTTTTTTAAGTCAAAAGCACTTAAAGTAGTAGGCCTTTTTCTTTAATAAATTAATGGCTCATGACCCAAAAGAAAAAAACGTAAAGCACATATCAAAACAACGACAACAATAATAATAATTCAATTAATCACAGTAAAAATGGAAAAACTTATAGAAAAAAGTAATGTAAGATAATCGATGTCTCGAGAAATAAATGAAAAAAGAAATCTAAAAACACAAACCTATGACTATGTCACCTTAAACAATGCTCAGGATTACAAAAACTTGAAGAAAATGAGTAAAATAATAACGAAAATCCAATCATCTTCAATAATTGAACTCATGGAAGTTTAGCAATTATGAAAATTAAATTATTTCAATCCAATTAAAACACTTTTCATTATGCAATTTGATTTGCATATAAATAATAAAATTAGGAAAAGATTTTACTTAACTTGAAAATCATGGAAATTTACAAATCAAAATGATGTATAATAATCTAAGTTTGAAAAAAAGATTCAAAAAAAAAAAAAAAAACTATTGTGCTAAATTATAAAGATTGACTTGACTGGTTGAGGAAACAATCTTCATTTTTTCTTTTTAATAAAATAACTCAAAAATTCTAAAAATATGTAATTTGTTACTAAATGTAATGTAATTTGATTTTTCCTAATCACGATAAGATCACTTATTCTTCCCATTGAAATACTAGACCAAACGACTCCAACTAACAAAAAAAAAGGGGGAACGAATTTTTACCCTCTCTCTATCATTTCTCCCTCTTCTCTCTCATCCCATACAAACTTTCTTCCCAAAAACACCCTTCTCTCCCCCTCCCTCCCTCCTTCCCCCTCCCCTCCCCCTCCATGTCTAAAAATTGTAATTTGTACGGGAGGTGTTTTGGAGCCGAGTAGATTACTAAATGTATTACAATTTTTTTTTTCAAAATATTTTCCTAATGTCGATAGTCTCCCTTGAGGAGTGCATTAGTCCTCCTTTGGAGGTGGTTTTTGGAGTGTTTAATTTTATTTAGTTTTGTGTTTTTAGTTGTTTCTTGTCATTCATGTTCAATATGTATCGCGTTCATTTAGTTAGTGTAAATTTTGTTGAGTTATGAATATATTTCTATCGTTTCAAGGAAAAAAAAAAAAATACTAGACCAAACCCCTATAAATATGTCACTAAACGTTCTCAATTTCTATACTTTTTACATTATTACAATCAAAATATATAAGAATGTCTGGACGTGGCCTTGTGTTGGTGTTTCTCATCATGTTTTTCATGTACGTTGCTCTTCAACCAAACAAGACGACAACTAATGCACAACCAGTCATAATAAAATGCGACGAAGCTTCGTGCAAAATAACATGTGAAAAGGCATATGGCCCCAAATTAGAGTTTTCATATTGCAAATATTCACCACCATTTGGGAGTATTTGTACATGTGTGCATTTACCTCCATTAGGCAAAGGACAACCTATTGAAACTCCCATAGGGCAGTGATATATATTTCTTATAAGGATGGATAAATAGAAATTATATATAGGTGGTGAGAAAATCTGGGTTTTGTTTCTTTTTTGGTTTGTTTGCTAGTTGAAAGAAAGTTTTTTTAAGTTAAATAAATAATGGAAGTGATTTTCTCTTGGTCTGGCTTGGTCGAGCACAATAATCATATGAAAAATCGAGTCTGAAATAGAATTTATTTTTCCTTTACCTTTTTTTTTTTGTTTTTCTAATTTTATTTTTGTGAGTTTACTGTTTATATGGATCCAGCGATCATAAAAATTCTGAAAATTTCTTATAGTTTATGTATATCGTAATATATACATAACAATGCAGTGATTATACTTGCATAATGTGTCAAATTAATGACAAAAACAATTATAATAATAATAAACTTTGGTATATTCGATTAAACTTGAAAAAAATATGAACAAAATTCTATTTATATTACAAAATTCGTATCAATAAACCTTCACTTTTAAGTCAAACATCTATCAATACAAAGTACCTAATTATATTATAAAAATAATAAAATTATGTGTGAGGAAGAAATGTCTGTAAAAATTATATTTTCTAGTCAAATTATTTATATGATAAAAGAATAAATTAGTCTTTCATAATCTTCCTTTTATATGAATAAAAAGTTGGCAACAAATCACTTTATCGAAATGGAAAAATATCACTATATTTTTGTTATGTTCTTCTTAACTAATCTTAAGAAAAAATATAAACTTGCAACTCCACCATCCAATAAAAATACCGTCATTTATTTGAATTATCTTCTAAAATTTAATTATAATAAAAGCCTTACACTAAACCATTTTCCTTTACATATAGTTGTGAAGAATAAGTAAATTTATATATTCTGGTTTTGTTTAAATGATAATTTGATTATAGTACCCTTCCAATTTGTCTAAAGTTTTCAAGGCCATATTATAAACTAACAATAAGTCGAACATAAATACATAATGTAAGTTCAATAGTACACAATAATGTTACAAGAATTTTACAATGTGTGTATTTTCATTCATAAATATTCAAGGCAAAACTGATGGAGGAATAAGAACGCTGCCGATGTTGTTGTGCCATGGATCAGCCAAGTGAGTTGCCAAGTTCTCCAATGGCCCTGTACCAGGATACGCTGATTGTTGCACGCAAAATCCCACAAACGCCAACAATGCAAGACGACCTTAAAATACACAAAAATATAAGACATAAATTTAGTACAATGAAACTAAATATTAATGGGAAAAAAGTTAAAAATATATTTTTCATACCATTCTTGATTTCCTTGACTTTGAGCTCTTGGAGCTTTGTTGGGTCCTTGAGTAGCCCAATGGGTCAAAAGCTCCACCAGGGTACTTCTTCTTTTCCGGGTCTTTCTCCATGCTCCGTTGGTGCTCAACAAAGGCAATTGCCAAAAATTCAATCACCAAAATTGTGGGTAGGGTACCCCATGGAACTGGGTTGCCCAAATAGGTTGCTTGTCCTCCTGGAACTGCGGCCCATTCTTGGCCTTGACCCAGTTGCCCAGGCCCAATGCCTCCGGTACAAGGATCCCGGGCTGCGAAATTCATGCGTAAATCAATTTGTGCTTACATCAAGAGAAAATGTTTTGAGTATTTTACTTTATAATATTACTGCATAATTAGATCTGCATAAAATAAATTCTTTGAATGGAATAAGCAAACTTACAACAGCAAGCATAGCCCATCTGCAATGAATGAGCTCAGATTCCTTGTATCTCTCAAGATTTTCTGGGACTTCTCCTAGACGAAGTGGGTCGAATCCAAAATCTCTGAAATTCAACAATCATACGAAGCATATTAATTAACCAAAAAGGTCATATGACCCAAACTAAGGATATATTTAAGAAAATATTTTGAGGAGGTCTCATGAATCTAAATTCATGAGACAGTCCTAAACACATACAAAAATATGGGTAAAATATGGGGTTTTATCATGGATATGGATATGAGTTTGGGTCAAAATTTATTTTATATAGGATCCATCTCATGGATTATATCAATGAGGCCGTCTCATGTAAGTTTTTGTGAAATATTTTATATGTTACACGTCTTCTATTTGATTTTAAGGATAAGCGTGAGAATCAAACCAAACTGTTGGTTACTCAGATTCGAGATTGATATTTAAAAACTTGTTTGAACTTGGTGCGTTAACATAACTAATCAAGTTTGAACACAATTTTTGTTCGATAAACCATAAATCTCGCTCGAGCTCGACTCGATCAGTGAAAAATTAACATAATATGTGAAAACATAAGAGTATTATTCGTGTTCGGCTCGACTAAAGCTCGTTCAAGCTCGACCCAATTAATACTTAAACTAAGCTCAAACACAATTTTGAAGCTCGATAAAAATTCAAACAAACTTGAACAATACCATGTTAGGTTCAATGCGATTCAATTAAGAGTACCAGATGAATAAAAAAATTCAAATAGAGAGAATTAATAATTATTATGGTTACCCCGGAGCTGAGCCGTCGAGGTAGGGCGGACGGGGCTCGCCGGCATCCATTCGGCGGACATGGTGAACCTAGAGGTGGTGGCATTGGTGCCGAAATTCACGGATGCGGCGAATTTGGACTTGGACGAGGAGAGGACGGAGGGGCACACGGCGGCGACGCCGCAGCTCATCATTGCATTGGCTGCCATTTTTAGAATATTGATTTTGTTGATGAGAAATCCCCGATTTAGGGTTAGTAGAGAAGAATGGCTATGGGATGAACTGAAAAAATGTTGGAGTAGAGGTACAAGTATATGGGAATTGGGGGGATATTGGCAAATCCAAATGTTGATTGTGATTGGGTGAGGATATAGGTATCTGTCTTGTTATTGGGCCACGTGTTTGTTTGTTCATCTGATGAGATGCTGATGTGGGGGCATTGAGTGGATATTGTGAAGGTTTTTTCCATGGTGGAGGTTTAATTTGGAGAGGGCAAAAAATCAGGCGATATCTTGTGTGGATTATTTGTCTTATGATTTTCATGGTTTAATTCATTTACTCGTATTTGTGAGAATTTTACAACAGTTATTATATTATGTTGGGTTTAATTTAAAGATAATTTTACCTGAATTTAAATATATTATGCACCCATTTATTGTTAAAAATCATTAGTGTAACACGAATTTACAGATTTACGTGTTAGGCTGATGCACCAGATGTATTGTTAAATATACAGAATAAAGAAAATGATTTATTTTCATCATATAAAGAAAAAGAAATGTAGAGTTTTTTTAAGTAGATTTTCTAGATCAAGGTTCTGGAGCGAAAACTAAGTAAATTAAGAAAGTTTATTTTCCTATTTTCCTTTTTTTTTTTGGGAAAAACATTTTAAGGTTTAAGGTTTAAGAATGATAGGAAAATAAGAACGGAAAATCTAACAATGAAGTGATATTGTTCAATGATGATGAAACTCTCTCAGTTCACTCTAGAACAAAATAATCAGAGGACTTTCTCAAACGAACTCAGAGCTTAATGAAACTTGGCCCTATTGGCTATTACTCAAAGATCACAATAAAATCACCAGTAAATGCAATAAAAATTAGTCAGGCCAACTTTTGACTGAAAATAAAAATAAATATAAACTCATCTCTAAGTAACAGAACCTAGACCGTGTCAAAGATCTCTAGAGGTATATTTGGTTTGCTTCTACCATAACAAAAAATTTACTCCCTAACCAAACATGTATCACATCCATATATTTTTCTACTAAAAATATATTTTTCTACTAAAACATTACATCAAAATTTCTCTCCCCAAATATTTCCACCAAAATCTAACCAAACATTCCCTAAAACATTGTTTGCTGAGTACAAGTGTAGAGAAGTATTTGTTTCATGTCCTCAATCTAAAGCAGCAAAGAGCAAAGATGCATTTGTTCCACCAAAGCCAAAAGAGTTCGACATGGCCGCTTTAACGGTCATCTTCTTTGAAGCACTCAAAGGCATGAAATCACCATTAAAAATGGGATCCGGCTTACTGAGGTTGAGCGTTAAGGGTGCAATTCCCTGCAATTAATTGTGCGTATATATAAGCCTAATAGAACTCGGAAAATCTAGGATGCTGATGCCAATGGCATGGGGTTTTATTCTATAAAGTGTATAATTATCCATATATTTGCCCTAGGCTGTGATGCATGGTCAACAGGCATATAGGCTATAACAAAACAATAATAAATAGTGGTAATAGGCCAGGTTGGCCACTTATGTTTTGTGAAAACAAAAATAGTCATGTTTTTCTAAAACACGTTTTTAGTCATTTTGACTAAAAACTAGTGGTCATTACCCTTGTATATTCTCTCGATGAGGTGACTTGGCCATTTTTCAAAAAATTGATTTGATACATAACTCAAGATCGAGTTATGTGTAACAAAAAGGTACCGCGTCCCCAGAAATTGGAAAAAAAGGGCAAATTGGGATTTGAACTCAAAAATGGCTATAAAATCATGTTTTTGAAAAACTTGGCTAACATGCATTTTTTCAATGGAGAAAAGGCCAAAATTCCGACGGACTCAATAGTAGATATGTGCACAGACAATATATGTACATACAATAATAATAGTTGATTCCAGAAAACTAAAACTTCATTTTTTTGCAGTATCTCATTGCTTAAGTAGTTTGTCCTCAACATGAATAATGAGACCTAATATTCAAAATAAATTCTAATACATGCACTATACTATTATTTTTGATAAAATTCCTACTCATTTTATGAATAAGTCATCATAAACCCAAATTCAGGTAGCATCTTAGATGGTTTGGAAAAGAATTTCTTGAAATACCTCAAAAAACAACTCCGGGGCCTTTGAAATTATTTCACAGGAGCTATTGTGAAAAACTATTTTCTGCCTATAACGACAAGTTTGAAGCCCAAATTTTGGAGAATAGACAAATTTATAACCAACATAGATTTGCTTACATGATGTATGGCTAATATAGAGAATAATGCTTCAACTGCTCCAGCTGCCCCGAGGAGATGTCCAATGGCACCCTGATGTAAAATCACCAGTAAAATAAAGATTCAGCGTTGTAACATTCAAAACTGCTTTGTGAATAATATATTATTTTTTGTTGCAAAAGAGGTTACGAAGAAATTTAAAGAGACACAGCAGCACACATTCAGGATAGATAAAGAAGATGTTAAGTTAGAAAATCATGCTACTATTCTACACCAGAACTGATAGCATATATGTTTTTTCCCACTTTTTCATGCTTGAAATGCAGCCAGAAGAGGCGTCTAGTCATCAATTGCTTAAGATGCTTTTGCATTTACATCTACTATTGTTATTTAATTGTACTGGATATGAATACTAGGTTACCTTTGTGGAGGACAAGGCCAAAGCACCTGATGTTGCATGACTGCAAAATAAAGACTGAATTGCCTTGGCTTCTATTGCATCACCTGCATGAGGAGTTTCAACGTGTTAGCCCAAGTTTAGCAGACCATTAACTAGTATTTGTTAAAATTCAGAATGACATTATAACTGGATTTAAATTACCTAAAGGGGTAGATGTAGCATGTGCATTAATGTAATCCACCTGGTTAGGGTTCAGGCCAGACTGCCAATCACAGAAAAATAAAAACCTATATTAATGAATTATAATATTTGCATCATTGATGAATGATACTTTTCTTTGTGTTTTCCTTTTCTCATTGATGGGTGGGGACTAAAGGAGCTATATGTGCATAATTTGTTATATAGGCTTCAAAATGGCACTGTCCAGAAAAGGCATTAGCAATCAGACAAAAATATACCAACACATGTACAACGATCAATAGCAGTTGGAGAAATGATGATGGAGCTTCTGAAACCCTATTTAGGCCATCTTTGTTAGATACATTTACGTTTGTAATCTCACTAAGAATCAATAAGAACATAACTTCACTCACTCATATTTGAAAAGGAAGAGGAAGACCCAAAAAGAATTAGAAAGAGACTATTAGAAAAGACATGTTATATCTAGAAATAAATGAAAATATGGCCTTTCACCGTAAAAGATGGCGTGATATGATCCATATAGCCGACCCCACAGTGGGATAAAGGTTTAGTTTTTTTTGTTGTTGTATCAATAAAAAAATAATTTCCGGTTCTCTTCCTCAAATGCATTAAGGCACTTTAAAGCAATCCAAGGTACAAAGGAAGTAGGAAAAAGAAAATAATAAAAATAAAGTCAATGAAAATGATCAATTTCGACCCAGTATGATATAACTGGAGATCAACACTGAGAGATGTGACATTCCAGTTCTTGTTTGCAGATATGATATGATAATCTAAAGTAGGTGATTGGAGAATTCTGCTCAAACAATAACCCCACTTTTCCTACGGGTAAAAGTATATTATAGCATATTATGCATCATGACAAAATTTAGAAATATAAATGAGAACTGTCAACGTTTGAGTAACTTCATTTCCATTGAGGGAGAACTAAGTGTTAATTTATTGCAGCAATGAGCTTGTGAAACATGGGAGATGGAGTAGCAGATCTGTTTATTTGACTCTCTTAGGAATTTCAATAAATTAATGGACCTTTATAGATCTATTTTTGGTTTTTAGATGGACAAAATACTATTTCAGCAGGGTGTATTAGGTTTTTGGGTTTCATTGGGTTTCATTGGATATCTAACATCCTATTGCGTGAGGCTATCCAAATACTAGGTGACAAATACTGCACAAACAAGTCAATCAAAACCACACTTCCGGATCTAACTATGTCAAAGCCACCGCAAATGTCTATATTAATGATCAATATGTATGTCAAATACCTGCTCCAGAGCCCGTGTCATGGCCAAAATG
Organism: Rehmannia glutinosa; assembly: GCA_016081115.2. Taxonomy (NCBI): domain Eukaryota; kingdom Viridiplantae; phylum Streptophyta; class Magnoliopsida; order Lamiales; family Orobanchaceae; genus Rehmannia; species Rehmannia glutinosa. The sequence continues at coordinate 417,301 of JABTTQ020001049.1, forward strand.
GCCCCTCTTCCATCACCATGTGGTTGAGTAATGTGATATGCATCACCTTAAGGAAGTAATAGCATCTGAATTTTGAATGAAATTCTGAATATAGATAGGAACATTAATCAAAACTGATGGTTAAAGAAATTACCAGACATCCCATAACCACGGACTTCGGCATAAACTTTAGCTCCTCGCCTCTTTGCATGCTCCAGTTCCTTAGAGATTAAAATAAAGAGTGATAAAAGGTTCCAACAACAAACCAGCTTTTTTGTTGGATTTAGACAGCAAATACAAAGCGTCCATTGTTGAGGAAGCTTGCAATAATATAAGATATACTACTCTGCTGTTGAATTTTTTCAATTGACAATTGTGTAGGACACTGTTGGAGCTATATCATGATTTTTTTCGTTTTTTAGGAGACAAGAAAATTGATTTGACGTACTTGTAATAACACTCACCTCCAAAACCAGGACGCCAGAACCTTCACCCATACTGTGTTTCGGCAGTGTATTAGGATAGGCTCAAATAGCTATATAATTACAGAATATAGCAGCCATTACTTACACAAACCCATCACGGGCACAATCGAAAGGTCTTGAGGCTTCTTCAGGAGCTGCATTGTACTTGGTTGTCAATGCCCTCGACCTGTATACAAAAGTAGCATTTACTTGTTCCATTTAAAATTCGAATTTTGAATCAGATTTCCTCCTGCATTTTATCATAGAGACTTGCTTTTAGACTTGTTTGATAAGCAACCAGAAGGTTCATTTATATTGCAGCACTCAAAAGGCAATCTTATATTTCATCTCAAAGACCTTTTTTTTTTTTTTTTTTTTTGAGAAGTTCATCTCAAAGACTCTAATTAGCATCTGCATATGACTGGCCATTGAAAATTTAATACCATAAACTTTAAAGTTTAACATCCAAAACAATGAAAAAAACAATAATGAAAAATCAAACCATTGCTTGTTATCTGAAAGTCGATTTCAAAGCTTTTATAAAATGTGCCTATTAGCCTCAACTTTCCGAAAAACCACCTACTTGTAAACATGATATGGACTCAAAAGAACACCAGCTTTCCATTTTTCCTTTTACTAGTGATTACGCCCTTCTGACAATCAACCAATGGGATATAAAATATTTGTAAAGAGGAATAGCATGACAGATAAATTAACCATTACCTACAGAATCCTGCTATGGACAAAGCATCAATGCTTGCCTCAGTCCCCCCAGCAACCATAACATCAGCATCTCCAAATTGAATCATCCTGGTAGCATCTCCAACAGAATGTGCCCCAGTAGCACAAGCTGTCACTGCAGCATGGTTTGGTCCCTAGATTCAAAATCAAGACTAGGATGCACAATTATGTCTTGTATATCACAAAATGATTCTTCAAAGCACAAGTGATTCATACAGATTTGAAGCCAAAAATGTATGATATAATTGTTACTCAACCTTTATTTGACAAGCGAGTAAATTTAAGCATTTGCGTCCTTAGACTACACTATTTCAAGTTTTTCTTCAATAAACTTTGACTCATGTTTGCAAAGTTTGCCCTCTATTACAATAACAAATTACAGGTTTTCTATAGTCACTTCATTAAAATACAAGGTTGGGGTACATGATTTTACTACTTAAATGGGTTTAAAAGACAGGTAAGCGGCAGAAAGGAAATTTATATGGCCACATAGAAATGTATTAACTACATACCTGGAATCCATACTTCATGCTCACATGGCCAGAAGCCATGTTTATTAGTATCCTTGGGATGAAAAATGGACTGAGCGGCGTAGTTTCTGCATTCAAAAGAAGCAATTAAAATTTTCACCAACAGTTTTGACATAAAGTACAATGTAATATTGTAAATAATTGAAACAGAATGGCACAGGGGAGCAAAATCTCCTTGGATTCATCCTCTTGGTTCAAATTGAGGACCTTCTACATTGCAAAAAAACTTTCAAATTCTGGAAAGTTTTACCACAACTCGACAACGAAATATCAGATTTCTAAACATTTGTATATTAATTAGGCAGCAAAAATAAGCAACCAATCAACCTTCTCACAGATCATTTTTGAAGCATCCAATATATCACTGATGCTACCGGTTCGGCACCGATGGAAACTCCCTGATAATCTTAAAGTCAGAATTAGAAGTCTCAAACCTTCATAACATAAAAAGGATAACTACCGTTCTTTCCTTCTCATCCTGCTTGGTGGGCATATAATTTGCATCTCTTAGAGCCTCAGCTGCAGCACATAAAGCATAGCCTATAAACCTGGCAATCGACCTATGCTCCTGGGAAGATCAAAATTTAGAATCTGAAAATTCAAGTTATTGGAGCTTCCTGAAAATTTGAATATATAATCTAACACGAAACAAATTCGATGTGGAGACCCCCAAACTCCCACCGAAGAGACTTCTCCCAACCAAATATGTAGATTCTAGCCAATCACATATCCGAGAGCATATGGTCTTTTCTATTTCTTAACCTTTCGCATTTTCTGGACCTACCAAAAGACTTACTAACTTTAATTTAGAAATAAAACCTGTGACTGAAGCTATTGATGAGCCAGATTACAGTGAAGATCTTATTTTAGTGTATGGCTTTAACAAATGAATTACCTTAATTCGATAATGCCAAAACTTGTTAGAGTGGTTGCAAGTTTGCTTTAATAGTCAATGCTCGATTTTAACAATATTTAGTTGCAAATTATGAAAAAAAAAAAACTTTATTTATTATTTAGTGTTTTCATAATAGAGACCCTTGCTCTTCTTGACTTACCCTTACTCCTAGCCTTTGAAAGTTGACTTATCCCATAACCTTCCCGACTCACTACTTGTTTACCTTAACTTCTAGCTCTATAACCTTTCGCGCTCTCTTTTGTCTCACCCGACTAACCTTCTTCTTTCTCTTCGATTCAATAAAATATCACGTGGGACTTCCTCTATCGCCTTTAAGCTCCGGCTCGTTGATTGACTCTAGAACCTTCCCAACTATAGCTAGGGTTAAAAAGCACCAGCTCTATAAGCTCTATCCCTGGGGATTACTACTAAAAGGTAGGGCAAAGCTTTTCGGGTAATGGGCAAGGCCCCACCCAAGGAACTGAGATCATGAACTCCCAAACATCGGGAAAGAAGCATAAAGGGAAATAAAGTAACAAAGTCGCTTGCCCCAAGCCCCAGAGGAGCCTATAGCCATTCGACTAGTTGGAAAGGGGCGGATCGCAACTCAATTGCTTGTGAAATTGAAGAGCTCTTTTGTGGGCTTCCAGGTTGATTTTTCCTAATCTAAGCATTTTTCTATCGAATGGATCTAGGATTCAACATCAAGAAGAATGCTAGAATAAGATATCAACCATTTTGCTTCCGGTACAGGAGAAGAAAAATCAGAAGTAGATTGTGCAGCAACCTTTTTCTCTTAGATAATGAACATACAGCTCAAAATCAATTTTTCACTTGTTTGTCTTAGGCACCCTACGCAAATTTTTTTCGGAACTGCCAACTGAAACTTCAGTTGGATACTTCTACCAAAGACCCAATAAATTTAAAAACTGACAACATAATCAAACAACTATTACCTTAGAATTCAGCCACAACTCCTCGTTAAATTCACCTGGGTTGGATCCACATGGGACAATTCCGGCGACTTTGGATGTCAATTGATCAAATGTATGCAGCTGTGTCTCTCTATCAAATCCATTCATCTTCAGATCTTCAATAGTTATTGCTCTAATTCCACACTCGCCTTCTATTAGACGCTTCCATGTAACTTCCACACCACAACCCAGAGGAGTTACCATCCCTAAACCTATATCAGTATAACCACGAAAAACCATACCATACTTTTGAGTTAATGTAGAATCGGCAAGTTCAACAAGAAGCTACCAATTTCCAATTATAATAAAAACATCAATAGCACTATTTGGTATTGCACACACACAAATAGAAACACGATTACATTGGCACATTCAAGCATGAAAGATTTGAGGTTTATGAGAGTGCATGCGCTTACTCAAAAGTAGTATATCATATCATTAAGAATATTGGAGGCATGTATACTTCCAATTTTGGTATAGTTATGAACTTCTAAGCAAATTTAACTTCCTTACCAATATGCACATCGCATTTTGAAGCATAAATTCGTCTGCGTTCTCAAATATATCCTTGTTCAGCAAAACAGGTTATGCAGTCACTAGTGCTGATACTTAATAACTTAATAAATTAACAAGTTTCCATTCACCAAATGGCACAAAGAAGACTATTTATTGGCATACCAATCCCAAACACTCGAATATCAAAAACTACTACTTCTGAAACTGTGTATAAAAAAAATCCTCACATTTCTTTAGTCTGCCCTTTCTTGATCATTAAAATTACTACCCAGCGGCAAAGTACCCATGTCATGGTTACTGTGTAATCCTTCAATTGGTTTTCTCCAGTGAAATCTCTTTCCATTACATTCTCTAGCACATCAATGGAAACTTCTTTTTCCTAATGGATTATTTATATCAAGTCTGACTTCTTTCTATATTTGTTACACAACTCTTCATTAAACAGAAACTAGTAATGCTAAATGGAACTGTTGATCCTAGTTAATAATATTTGACCAAGCCCCTTATCAACACAATCTGGAGATGCTTTGTCCGGAATTCTCGGAGAAGATCATAATTTTGTAATTCCGAGCTAGGAGAAAAATGTAGCATATATGATCTACATGCTTCTTAATGTACAATGTATCACTTTCGCCCGATCCCATAACATAGAGATAGGAAAAGAAATGATTCTCAAATTTACTAAATCCAATTCAACCAAAAAATACCTAGCACACAATGAACTGAACATAGGGCAAGAATTGATGTAGAGATATTTCTGCAGCAGAGGCGTCAAACAACCCTTAATATAACCTCATCGCTCAATGTCGGGAAATAAGATGTTATATTCATCAACTAATTGTGAGTCAACCAATGACTTGTCACCAATTTTTTGACAAGGCAAATTATTCACAGTCTGAAATCGGTGGCTAAACTTTCACAACTAACATGCAACATATCAATGGCATGTTTGCTCACATTGTGACAATCCAAGCATCTCTCTATAACATCGAAAGAAAAGAAAAGGAATGGAAAGATGGGTAAGTACCTGTTACAACAACTCTACGAGGAGCTATAGGAGGTGGCGGGTCAAAGGGGACAGAAGAGAAGAAGCGGCTGAACTGGATGATTGACGTCATGAGCCTCTTAGTATTGTGCTTTGTTACAGCCATTCGCTTCAATAACCCTTAAGACAACGAAAATCAATAGCAGTTCTTGTACATTATATTAGCAACCTAGAAAGAAAAGAAACATATAAATAGCATTTGCCTATGATATTTGGTTCAAAAAAGAAAACAGACAAAAAAAAAATAACATTAGATATATACATATATATGGTTGATTCAATCTGCCCCAACAATCACAATCATGAATTATTAAATCAAATAGCTTCCCTCTCTTTCTCTACTACCTTAAAACGTGGAGCACATAGCACTGTTTTCTATAATAAAAAAGAATAATGAATATTGTGGGTCTCATTTTTCCCCTCTTTGGAGCATTCTGTCGAACGAGTGATATAGCAAATTAGCAATTCAAATGCGTCGTACAGTACAGGGATTTCCTTTAGGGAAAAAAGGACACACTCTATGCTGCATTTTTTACTGGATTAAAGTTATTAGAACTAAAAAAAACAGTAAATTAATAAATTGGGAAAATTACCTCCTCCTTCCGAGCAAATGGAGGAAAAGTTCACAATTGTTTCCCGGGGGAAGTATTTAAGAATTTATAAAGTTTTAAGAATTTACACACGCCTCCTTATAAAATTAAAAGACTAGGTAATCACTCCACAACTTTCAGATTTATGGCAACCACATCCCTTTTGGTACATATAGCATATGAAATTCATCGAATATTTTAAAGTAATTCAAATATAATTACTTATTATAGTAACTGAAATGAAATGGATGGGAAAATTTTAAGCTACTATTTTAAGAGACTTATCTTTATATGTATAGATAGATAAATAGATTACCATTATTTGTAGAGCTCCGAAATTTTTTTTTTTTGGGGGAGGGGGTGGTGGGCAGCAGCCCCTCCCTTGTCCCCATAGGTCCAACTTTTTTCAAGTCTAATGTGATATTTTTTTCTTAAGAAGTGATAGTTTATTTTCTTTATCTTTTTTCTTCGTTTCTTGCGTGTAGAGAAAGAGGATGGACGTGAAGACAAGGAGAAGGGTATCACGAGAAGAGTGATACGAGAGGAGAGAGAGAATGGGAACTACAAAAGGATTGAGATGTGATGAGAGAGAGAGAGAGGAGTATATAGAAAAAAATAAAGAGGCACTTGAATTTTGGGTTTTCAGTGTTGTTTTGTGTCAAAATAGAAGAAGTGGATTTCTATCCTACATTGATTGGGGAACAAAGGGGAGGAACTTCCTAAAGCCATTTAAAGAGCTCAAATGACTTTTGTTTCAAGTGCACCAGTCAATAACAGTTTAATCTTTGTGTTTTGACCCTAGTAAAATTCATTTCTTGTATTCTCTAGTACGCAAAGTTGGGTGAGAGGTGTAAGTTAGTCAAAGGTTTGTAAGAATGTGGGGTACTGAGGTCGGGAAAGAGAATGTCTATCTGATTGTAAAAATATTTCACATAATGGAATTTATTTCTCTGTGGGTCGTGATTTTCCTCTAGTTTTGGAGTTTCCACGTAAATTCTTGTATTGTGGATTGTTGTTATTTTTCTTTATATTTCGATTATTTTTGCTTATCCCTAGGGGATGAATGTGGGATCTATTTTTCCTAACAAGTGGTAAGACAACATGGGTTGTGTTTCTTGGAATTCTAAGTATGCTCTGTGGTCTCATTATTATCTGACCTTCCACATCATAAAAGATTTCTTGAATGGGTTCCCGAGCCTCATTTGGAGGCGATTGTTCATATACACTATGATGATTCAAATATATGGAGAAATTCAATCACTACAACATAAATGATATTAGGTAACACTCAAAAAATGTTACCTAATGACCATAAAATGTTACCATAGACAATAGGTAGCACTTTTATGGTGTTGACTTGCCCGTGCTACCTATAGTCTAAGGTATCACTTTTATTAGTTTTTAGTAACACTTTTTCTAATTGTTACATTAAATTTTCTACCTGTAACACTTTGAAGCAATATTTCTAAAGTGTTACATATGAATCTTATGTAACACTTTTTGTAACACTTAAAAAAATACTTCTACAAAGTTGTTACATATGAATCTTATGTAACACTTTTTGTAACACTTAAAAAAAAATACTTCTACAAAGTGTTACATATGAATCTTATGTAACACTTTTTTTGTAGCACATCGTAGAAATACTATTTTTTGCCACCAAGTAGATTCAAACTCACGACTGTTATGTGTGGAAGTGACAATTTACCACTAAGCTAAGTTGATTCTTATTACAACTTTTGCTTTGTTTTATATATACACATACAAACACACAGACATATATATAAATTATATTATATGTATATATAATATATTTTATATGATAAAGATTATATTATATAATATATGTATAAAATTATATTATACATCGTATATATCAAATTTTATATTATATATTATATAGCTTGAAAATCATATTATGTTATATATTAAAGGACACAACAAATTAGAAATATCAAAATATATAAAATAAATTTATCGATTGATAAATATTCAATCGGTAAAAATAAAAATATATAAAATATACAATTAATTTACCAATGATAAAAAAGTTATAAAAAAAAAATAAAATAATAAAATAAATAATGAAAAAGTAATTTACCGACAACATCAATTTTCATTTGTATTTTTTTAAAAAAGTAAAAAAATTAAGAAAAAAAAGTTAACGATGAAATTGATCTCCGTTAATAAAAATTAAAAAAATAAATAAATAATAATAAAAATATATATACATGCGCATTTTCCGTCAGGTATTACGACGGAATTAATTACCTCGGTAAAAAATAAAAATAAAAGTAAAACTAAAATACTTTGTAAAAAGAAAACAAAAATTCAGATTAAAAAAAAAGCAGTACATGATGTCTACAAATTTTAGTTTTGTGATTTTTTCTCTTCACCTATTTGTGACATCAATTAATTAAATAAATCGTTGACATGATTTAATGATAGTTATATAATTTTGTGTTACTAAAACATAACCTAAAAAGTGTTACAATCAATAAAATTTAGTGTTGCCAATAGTGCTTATTAAATAAAGTGATACCTATTTCGTTACAAAAGAAATAACAAAAAAATGTGATACTTAAAAAGTGTTACTTATATAAAAATATTACATATAAGCGTTACATATTGATAAAAGTGTTACCTATTTTCGTTATAAAAGAAATCAAAAAAAAAGTGATACTTAAAAAGTGTTACTTATATAAAAGTGTTACGTATAAGCATTACATATTGATAAAGTCTTACAAAAGTGTTACATAAATAATGTAATGTAAAAAGTGTTTACAAACATGTGTTACATATGTACCTAATGTCATTTGTGTTGTAGTGAATGGAACGTTCAAGTTTGACTTATGGAAAGTATAAGTCAAAGTTTGTTTTGGTGTAATCCAGGTTACACAAGGCTTTGAAGATGAATCACAAAGTGGAAGTGGAGTTGATCGACAAATAACTCATAATCCAAGCTAACATTGATGCCGGTGAGGATTTTTCTCGATGAGAAAATGTATGTCCTTTTGGCATGTGAGGAGTTTCCATGAAAGAAGATGTGGTTATGTTGGCGGATCCATAAATTTGCACACGAACATTGGCTTGTCATGGATGCAAGGTGTGGTGAAATTTCACACAGGCATTGATTTGACATGGATGCAGGGTATGTGGTGGGATTTACACACGAATATCAGTTTGGCATCGATACAAGGTATACAAGGTATATATCATGTCGATGGCCAAAAGACTTCCTTGAGAGCCAAAAGTCGAAAGTTGCACCATAAATTTCAGTGGATTTTTTGACATGTGCCGAAGAAAATTATTAGAATGGTGTATTCTAAGTGGGTCTACCATATGGTGGAGTAAGATTCCCTGGTTTGAGAATGATGGTTCTCTAGTTTGAGAGTCATGATTATCAGTGAAGACAATGGAGCTTCTTTTATTTTGCCAAGGCGGAGTTTGTTGGTTTAATTTTATGTCAAAATAGAAGAAGTGGATTCTTATCCCACATTGCTTGAGTACAAAGAGGAGGAGCTTCATAAGGCTATTTAAGGAGCTCAAGTTGATTTGTTTCAAATGCACTAATATTTAACACTTTAATATTTGTGTTTTGACTCTAGTATTGGAGTCGGAAGAAAGAATGACTGTGTGATTGTAAAAATATTTCACATAGTTGAATTTATTTTTCTAATGGGTCGTGATTTTATTTAGGTTTTAGAGTTTGTAGGTAAATTTTTGTGTTGTGATTGTTGTTATTTTTCATTTTATTTATCGGTTATTTATGCTTGTCCATAGGGGATGAATGTGAAATCCGTTTTCCCAACAATAAGGGCACTTGAATTTTGGTTAATAAAGCAAAACTCTGTCTCATGAATTTAGATCCGTCTGCGCTAAAACTTTTGCCTTTAAACAAAAATGACTTTTTAGTATTGATTTATATTAGAAAGACCCGACTGTTACCATACCATCCTTAATCCTTATCGTGTATATTATCTATGGCAAAATTTTTTTTTTCGTCCTTTATCCGAAATTTCTTTGAGATTTGGTCCTTTTTTTCTTACTTTTTACAATTAGTCCTTTTTCGTATAAAAATTTGAGATTCAATCCTATTACCCCTATAAGGTAATCTTGACTGCCTTCGACGACGCGTGGCATTTTTATTTTCGAAAATTTTAATTTAATCACATTTTTTGTTGACTTGCGAGACTTGTGGATTGTTTTGGATGAAAATTAATCCTACATGGCAAAATGGAGGAAACTTAAAGTTTTTGAAAAAACTGAAAAATTATCTAATAAATTTGAAAATTATTTCAATAAAATTTAAAATTATTTTCAATTAATTAAAAAATTATAAAAATAAAATATGAAAATTATTGAAAAACTATAAATCATTTAAAAAAATACATTTATTTAAAATATTTTAAAATATTTTAATTCCAAAAAAAAAAAACTCAAAACTCTTTTTAAAATTTTGAAAATTGTTTTAAAAATTATGTATTTTCTAAAAATATTCAGATTTTAATATCCGGTTTTGGGGCAATTTTTAGAATTTAAAACAAAGGATTTTTCAAAAACAAACTTCAATATTTTCTTTCATTTTTAGATTTTTTAAATATTTTTATTTTGCAAAAAAAAGTTTTATGCTTTTACCCATTTTGGAGTTTATATGAAAATTCAGATTTTTAGATTTTTTTTTTTCAAAATATTTCGATAGTTTTTAATTAATTTTTAGATAAATTTCCATATTTTAAATTATTTTCCAGATTTTTAATTTTATATTGAATATATATATAATATTTGAAGTAATTCTAAGATTTTAACACAACTTTTAGTTTTATAAACAAGATTTCAGATTTTTAAAACATCATTTAGTTTTAAAAACAACTTTTTTATTTTAGTATGCTAAAATATTTTAAATAAATTTCAATTTTTAAAAAAATTAAAATAGTGTATTGTGTTTTTAACAATTTTCTGATTTATTTTTGTAATTTTGAAATACATTAATAACTTTAAGTCCCTCCATTTTGCCATGTAGTATTAATTTTCCTCCAAAACAACCCACAAGTCTTCCAAGTCAAAGAAAAATATTATTAAATTAAAAAAAAAAAAACGCCACGTCAACAGAAGCGGTCAAGATTACCGCTTATAGGCGGTAATAAGACCAAATCTCAAAATTTTATACGAGAAAAAGGACTAATTGTAAAAAGTAAGAAGAAAAAGGACCAAATCTTAAAAGAATAGGATAAAGGACCAAAATTTTTTTACCTATTATCTATTACCTAAAACAAAAGATGAATTGAAAATTTTAAACTTTTTGTGGGGGCAAACTGAAATTTCCCAAAACTACTTCCCAGCACCATTAATTGAACCACCGTCTTTGTTCAGATCAGTAATTAATACTTTAATAGCAAAAAAAAGAAAAAAATCAATATCGAAATTTATCTCCGCCCCTTTTAAAATTCTCTCAGATCATACAGTAATTCAAAGTTCAACTTTTTAACCCAGAATGAGCTCTCCACAGCTCTCAGGAGTAGGCACTCATTCCTATATTCTGTATATTCATATCTTTATAAACGTATTTCATGTTGAATAATACATGCAACATCAGATCTGGATTTGAGTTTTGATTTATTTTTTTTGTAAAATTAACTGGTTCGTGTTCCTTTTTTTCTTTTTTCTTTATAAATTAGGGCACGATGAGCATTTTCACAGGATTTACGAGGCTGTGCAAGGGGTTGGCTGTGGTTTTAATTGGCGGTCACATTGTTGTGCAGATTTTGCCCTCTGCTGTTTCTTATCTTGCTCTCATCCCTGCCAAGTACTCTATTTTCTTTTTGTCTCTTTGATTTGACATATTTGCGAATGTATTTTACTGGTTATGTGCAATTCTATGCTTGTTTAAGGCGGGTTGTGGGAATTATTTGAAGTGTGGGTTGGGAAATGTTTGGCTAGTCCACTTTATTAGGTTACCAATTAGGATGGAGTAAATTCAAGGTTGATTCTTTGAGATGGAGATGGGAGGGTTATTTGGAAGTATATCTGGATCATAAATAATGGTTAGAATCATGTAAGGCTTGGGAAAGGAATGGGGACGGTGGAATTTGATGGAAACAAGCTTCTCCAAAGAACTGGAATGATTATGTCAATCCTTGCCCCGACAGGATAATTTGCTGCATTAGGAAGGAGCAATTCGGGGAGATTTATAGTAGAGAAACATAAATTTTTTATAAATCCAAAAAGTTGACTATCATTATAAGTTGCTTTGTTGTTTTGAGCTTTACCGACTAAGTAAATTAGATTGACTTTTGGTGATTTAGCATAGTGATAAAACATTAACTGGAAGCATGTGGCAAGCATCGAAGATGATTGATCAGTTCTGCTGCTAAAACTTTGTAGTCAGGGGGTTAGCTTTGAGCATTATTGTTTTCCTTACTTCTTTAGTTAGATTAAAAATTCAAAAATTTTGACACATTTTAATATTTGTTTGATTTACCGCAGGACCATTCCTTTTGCTTGGAATCTCATTACAGCTGGATACATTGAGCAGTCAATATATGGGGTATGTAGTTGTTTGGTTGGTTTTACTGCATTTACATATAAATTCAGTTTGTGTCCCTTTTCTCCATTATTTGTAGGTTTATTCGAACATCTTCACTATTTTGCAGGTAGTCATCAGCACAATTGGTCTGCTTTTCATTGGGAAGCTGCTTGAACCCATATGGGGTTCTAGGGAATTTCTGAAATTCATCTTTGTGGTTAACTTCCTAACATCACTTTGCGTTTTCACGACTGCTATTTCCTTGTACTACATTACAAGGCAGGAATTGTACCTGTAAGTGATGCAAGAGCAACATTTGCCTCAGAAAGTATATTTTATCGCGGTCCAGTTTCCCTTCCCTATTTCTTTTTGATTCAGCATAGTCCCTTGGCGTCACAGTATCTTTAGTATATTTCGAGCGGATTTATCATGTCTGGTGTTCAAACAAATTCTATAACATTCTAATTGAGGACATGTTGTAGGAATACGACCCAGCGCAAGCAAATCTTCCAACTTAATTCCCGGGGACCTAATATCAAAGGACTGTGACTGAAATTCAAAACAAAATAAGTTGTTTTGTCATAATTATAGTCCTAAACTGAGATTCCAATAGTTAATCTTAAACTAGCATATCCCCATCTTATGACATTTCATGTGTTTTAATTTATTATTTTTTATTCTTTTTATTTTTGTTTTTTTGGATTAATGCACTTATTATATTGCTGCTCTGTCGAGCAAATGTGAAAATAAAGCAATAACGATTTTTCCCTTTTTTCTTTTTTCCAGTTATCTGCCTATTTCTGGTTTCGAAGGGGTCCTAGCGGGGTTTCTCGTCGGCATCAAACAAATAATACCTGATCAAGAGTTGTCTTTGCTAAAGATAAAAGCAAAAGTATGTAGTTTGATATTCAGAAGTTTTCATTACATTTGATGTTTAACTCCCCCACACAAGCTATTGATAACACAGTCTGAGCAATGTTCTCTTACATCTTCTCACATTTACTTAACTGAACTCTCTTGCAGTGGCTGCCTTCTCTAGCACTATTGGTGTCAGTAGTTTTAAGTTTTATCACGACAGAATCAGCATCATATCTTCCTACCTTAATTTTTGGCACCTATATAGGTTGGATTTACCTCAGATATTGGCAAACAAAACCAGAGACAAAACTAAGAGGTGACCCGAGCGATGAATTTGCTTTCTATACTTTCTTCCCTGAATTTTTAAGGTATTTTGACGCACTTCCCTTCTTACTCGTGATACAAAATTTGCTCCCTTCATTTTCTTTCCCGTAACTGCATTTGTAAATTTGATTTGAGTTGATGGAATGCAGGCCAGTAATTGCTCCTGTTAGTACAATTTTTGAGCGGATGATTTGTGGGAAAAGATCTGAAACTGCTGATGAGACCAGGGGCTATACTTTAGGGGGTAACGTGTTGCCAGGTTCAGATCCTATTGAATCATCTCGAAGGAGGTAATTTTGCTCGCTACTCGTTTTGAAAAATGATTAATTTTGATTAATTTCAGTGGAGGATGATTATGTAATTTGTTGACGAATTATATGAATCTGGTGTCAGCTGGATGTCTTATCATTCTTGTTTATCTTTATTTCCTATATAGACTAGCTTTAACTATGAAGAGGGAAAAGTCTTGCATGTGAGAAAGTATATAGTTCTTTTCCATCTGTCTTTGAAATGAGATAAAAACAGCGAAGGATGCATGTGTATTCTATCAATTGCTTTGCTCATGCTGGTCTCCTTATTCATTAATATGATATTTTAGCTTGTGATTTGTTAACTTGAAAGCTTGACTATGAAGTTTTTTAGTCAATTGACGTTTTCTAAGCCTCTTAATTTGGATAACTTGTGGAATAAGGTTATGTCTATGGTTATGATATTATTCCAGATGAATTGTGTGAATTTCAACTAATTATGAACCTTTCAACTTAACTTTATTTGAAGTTCATCCCCTTAGTTTTACCTTTTTTTTGCGCTTTGCAATTGTAAATACAAACAGAAACAATTGCTTGTCTTTATTAAACTCTGCATGTTAGTTGGCTTAATTACTGTCTTTTAACAATTGTTGTCACATTAATTATATAGTTTGACAATATTTACTTTCGCCTTATTATGGGATACCTGCATGTTGAATTACCTTCAAATCGTTTAATGAAGGGTAAAATAAAACAAAATAAAATAACATGACTTGCATGTCAAACTCATTGCTATAGATTATATCATCTGCTAGTTGCTGAAGGCAGTGCAATGTGGAAACCGACAGAGATTCATTTTCGAACAATCAGTTTTGGTCTGTTCTTGTTAATTCCAGGGAAAAAGGTGCTCGGGCACTCGAAGAAAGATTGGCTGAGAGACTGGCTGCTGCAAGAAGAACAGAAGAGCCACAAAATGATGCATCAGAAAATGTCTAGAAACTTGGAAAAAGTAACTTCACACACTCAGTTTCCTTTTTTTTTGTTGTTACAAGCTTTGTTTCTTTACTTTCTTGAGCGAAACACGGAGGGGGGCACTTCACTTTTTTGCTTGTATATTGAAATTCGTTTTCACTGGAGCTTGTCATTTAAATAGTTTCTTAGAAAATGTGTTTCTTATTAGAGACTTAATATTTCCATGTTAGCATTTATTTGACTTGCTTTTATATTAGCAGTTTCTCATTAAACTTTTCTCTTTATAGTCTAAATCCAGTCTAAGTCCAAATCTTCTGCTCCATTTTTTTATTCCACTTCTTATTCCGTTGTATTGTATACATATCATTCATCCAATACAGTGAAATAAGAAGTGAAATAGTAATGTGGAATATGAAATCTCAATTAGTCTCAAATAGCTTACCTGTTTACTTGTGAAGAAAATAATGAATAATGCAAAAAAAAAAAAAAGTTGTATAAATTCTTTAACCGCAGACCAAATATGTCTTTGCGAAAAAGTGAAAAACTGAAAAGGTAACTGAAAGAAAGAATAAGTGAGAATAAAGTTTTTAGTAGAATAACAATTTGGTAAGAGCATTAAATTTCTGGATGAAGAGTATCAAATACACAAAAAAATGGAGATTTACATTAATAACATATATATGTGGAAACAAAAGCCGAAAATGGAGCCATTTACTTCATAACTATGATGATAACTTGTCCTTTTGTCTGAAAGAGAAATCACTTAAACTAATCCCAATTTCATGTTGAGCTCTAACATTGTCTGCCTGAGGAGGAGGATTTTCAACGTCTCTTTCTATTTCACTCTGATAGATCCCATTTCTCGTGAAATCATCGACGTTTTGGCGGTGGCGTGGGGAGGCCGATGTCCCCTCGCCACCCCACCCATCATTGCTAAAATTTGATGCTCTAGGAGATGAAGTTAGGTGTCCACCTTCAATGGTGTTGTTATCGCTATAGTTTCTTAGGCCTTGCAACAAATGGACCGGCGACATGCTACCGTGTAATGGAGAGGCGGGCCGACTAGAGAATGGGGTGGTGTTGGCCGTCCCTTGTTTCAGCTGCTTCTTGGCCGTCTGGTGCCATTTTCGCAACGCTGATGCCACTGGATCGCTGAAGATGACTGGCTTCATTTTTGAGCCCATCTGATGATAAATTGGGCGTTAGAAAAGTTTAGAGAAAAGAACATGATATCAAATTTCGGTTCGCGCTTTGAACATATGGGATCTCCTATTTCTATGGTGTTTCATCTTCTGTTTCAATTCACTCAATTCTTTGTGTGAATGATACTTGTATAAAATGATGACATCATACATGTGACATTCGCCTAGTATTGAAACACCATATGAAACATTGTATGGAATAGAAGATCCGAACTACAATTTGAATAGGCTTAGTGTTTGTAGAGATAATTACAAATACTTCCCTTGAGATTTAGCTTAATTACTAAAAAGGTGAGGTATCTCTCGATACAAATACCCTATTGATATATGTTTCAATTTTATAAATCCCGCCTTTTTTTGGGGGGTGGGGGTATTTGTAGAACAAACATAAATCTCAAGAAGGCATTTGTATTATCTGAATATCTTGAGGGATATTTGTAAATTCTGAAGATAACTGTAATTTTGTTGTAATTAGACTGAATTCAGGGGTTGTTTTTGAAATTATTTCCAAACTTTTAAGAGTATCCAAAACTTGGAGATGAACTTGAATGGAATGGATACCTGAGTGACCAAGGCATAGAGAGGAAGAGTCACATAACTACAAAGGACCTGTATCAGGACACTGGAAAAAATCAAGAACAAACAATTAGACAAAGTTAATATGTTGAGATCTTGAGAGTCTTAAAAATCAAGAAAGTTTATAAAAAGAAAATGATTATAATGACAATAGGTACAATTTAAAACATACCCCATTGCAATTCGAATGATTAAATCTTCCAGGTTCTCATGGTAGCAAGATGGATATCCAAATTCATACTGGAAAAAACACAGACAAATGCTTCCCATGAATACCAGCATTAATGAGATAGAACTATAAAATTTTGGGATAATTACAAAACCTACACTTGAAATTGAGCTTAATTGCAAAAAAAAATCCAATTATCTACAAATACTCCAATAAAGTATCACAATTACCCCTTGATGTTTCTGATTATTTTACAAATTACCCCCTTAATAGGTGCAAATTGTAAAATAGAATATATGAGTCAAATGGGCATACGTAATTTTGAAAGATAATCGTGTTTTTTGTAATTAGGATAAACTATAAATGTAGTATTCGTAATTACCCCTAATTTATTTTTATAGACAGTTTTTAGCAACAACTTACCCAACTCCAAGCAAAGAAAGCAAGTTGAAATGCATTCTGCAAAACAAAAGTACATCAAATGATTAGAGAATTTCTAAAAATCATGTCATGACTTTAAAGTCTATCATTTTTAAGGAGATTTTTTCATTTTTATTTAATTTTGTACCTCAAAAAGAACAAAGTGAATCAAGAAAAGGATTAATCCAGGACTATTAAACCAGAACAAATCATCGCCTGGTTGAACCACAGGGGTTCCCTTAATTACATCTCCTCTCTCAAGAATTCTTATTCCCATCTTTGTTATAATAACTTGTAATTTTGCTCCTACCAACAGGATTACCTGCATATATGTTCATGCAAAACTATTGTCAGATTAAAAAATAAAAATAAAAAATGCGAAAACTACAATAAAACTTGACTATTTATTTGTTTTCACTTACAATTAAAGGGATAAACGGTAGCCAAAAGTGTGAATACCATCCTGTTTATACAAAAGATAAACAACACAATCAGACGAAGAATAGTTTGAGATGCTATTAAATAACTAAAGTAAAAAAGAATAGGATTAAGGCTTAGCCTAATTACAAAAAGACCCAATTATCTTTTGAAATTACAAATATCACCCTAACATTTGTTTTTGGCTTACAAAATTGCACCTCAAGACGGTGGTATTTATTAGGTAAATACAAAACTCAAGGTGTTATTTATAATTTTGAAAGATAACTGGAGTTTTTTGTATTTAGACCAAACTTCAGGGGTAGTTTTTATAATTACCCCCAAAAAACATTTTCACTCACCGTTGGTGTTTGTGAGGAGAAGCAGAACAGCTAAGAACCATATTACAGGGCTGCAAAACATTAAATTATCAGTGTGAGTCCAAATGTTGCAAACCAAGAATTTGCTTAATAATTTACTAATAAAAGGAAAAGAGTGAATTTTTACCTTATCCCCACAATTACTTTGAAATCTTCTTCAAGTGATCTCTTTATATACTTTTGGAAATTGAATGTTGCCTGGCTCTGAGGTGTTAAATGTTCCTGAAATTCCAACCAATTCAAGAGTTAAAATTGTTATTATTAATATTATTTTCTAATCACTTTTACAATTTTATGTCAAATTGGATAGTATAATTTTGCTTCAATGACTTACTGTTATAAAGCCATGCCTTAGTGTCAAGTAGTCCACTTTTTCCACTGAATTGAAGAATTGCCTGAAGAAACACACCTAAGTAGCCAAAAACAGAAATTAATATTAATTAGAAAATATAAAAATCCTAATTAGTTAGAATTAAAGATTTTGAACATATATATAAGAACAAATTAAATAGGACTTAAAAGGCCTTACGATCCAGAGGAGAACAGGTGACCGGCTCCAGAAATGCAAATGTCTACGTCCAAATGAGGTGTCCCTGGCAAATCTGAATCTCTCGGGGTCTGCATCGTAATTAGTCAAATTCTTTGGGTTAAAATATAAAATATACAAATCAGGATACCGAATATACTCATATACTTAAAAAAAAGGAAAATTCTCTCACAGGCATAATATGTCAAATTTTATATTCTCAATAAATTACTTGCTGAGGTTCAAAGTTGGTCAATTATTTTGGCCGTCGACATAAAATATTTTGAACTTTGACATTTTGACCACTATTATTCTAATAACATCAAGCCCCCCAAAAGAGACGTGTTGGTGGATGAACTGGATAATAACGAATTAATGAAAGATAGGCACAATCCACGTGCAAGAATATTTCATTTTCCGCTAGCTTGATATGAAAATTCTTGAATTGTACCCATTTTCTTAACTAAAATTCTGACCTTTTTATTTTTATTTTTCTAGAGCTGAACAAATAAAACTTAACTCTAAATATTCTGTTATTTACAATGTTTTTGCATATGAAAATAATTACGAAAATTGATGATAAGCTCTCTAAATTATGGATGCTTAAAATTATTCAAAATCATATTTAAAACTTGGTTTATATTTGACCTATTAGCATTAATTTCATACGAACCATTGTAGTACTGGTACTGAATTGTCTTTGTTTCATCCTCCCATAATTTCCATTTTCTCATCTGCATCAATACAAAACATTTTTCAACAAAAAATAAAATAAAATAAAAAAACATAGATAAATAGATTGATATAAAAAAATAAAAGAACTTATGAAACTCTAAATTAAATTATTCCGAGAAAACAATATTCTACCTTTTATGTTACAAATAAAAAAGGGACCAAATTAAGATATATATATATATATATATATAAGATCTTTTTTAATAATATAATATACATTAGTTACCTTTAGTCTTCCCAAGCCATAAGTGATAACACTATAGAGCACATGAGAAACAGCCAATACAAAAATGAAGATATGGAGCTGGTGAATCCCATATGCTGAAACAAGTTGTACTTTGCCCTGCGAAAGTTGTACACAAAACATATTATTATTATTATTATTATTATTATTATATTATTATTATTATTATTACTATTATTATTACTATTATTATTGTATTCATAACAAGAAAAATGTGAAAAATAAAAATTAATTAATTAATTACAAAATTACCCTTTCTAGACATGGATCATCATATTCTTCAGCACCATCCTCTGTATAACTACAAGGATGCCAAGAATGTCCAACACTTCGTGGAATGCAAATTTCAGCTATGTGATCTTGCGATACCGTTAGGAGTAATGATATGAATCCCAACAGCATAAGCTCTAGTTTAATTTCCACCAACAAAAAATATAAAATTATTCAATTATATATATATATATATATATATAGAAAGTTCAAATAATAATTAACTTGTTACACAAGATAATTATATACCTGCTTTAATCTTGTCCAGGGCTTCATATAGAGATGGTTTCTTCCTTTTCTTCAACCACTGCATACATATTCAAATGCACATACAAGAATTAATTTGAAAATTAATTAAGATCCCCTCAATTTTCAATTTTGTGCATCTATATATTTAAATGTAATAAACTAATAAATTGGCAATTGTAGCACTTGTATGTAAAAAGCAAAACTTATGTAAACAATTTTCGATATATGTACCCCATACCACGTCTATAATTATAACGAACGATCATATATAAGTATGGTATAGTATACGTACAGATCCAGTATGATGAATGATTTGTTCGATGACAATGGATATGGCAACCAACACGAAGAAAATGACCGCCACTGCCCATGTGGACGTCGACTCCAATGTCCGCTCACTAGCCATTTTTTTCCGATCAAGAAAGATTACAAGTGACTAATTTGCTAAATTCGGAACCCAAAAAAAACCCAATAATTAAAAAAAGAATGGAATTAATTATGTGTGGATATATATATTTGTCGGAAAATATTTCCGTTTTTCGTCAGTTAGGAACTTATATAGAGAGATATATGAAGGTCCAGAAAAGTGAACATGGTTATGATATATATATAGGGATGGTGAGTTGTTATTATATTGATTGGGTATTATATTGATTGGGAAGGAATGTGTCAATTGCTTTGAATTTTCGCGCCGTGTGCGCTAGTGAGTCAAGAAAAGTGATTTATAGAGAGGGGTTTTTAAAACCTCATTGATGATGATGATTGAGAAATGACGACTTTTTCATAATTTTAAATGAAAACGGATTTGACTTGTCCAAATTTTTTTTATGGGTCAATAGTTGATCAATGTGTAATGAAATTATATACGAGTTCAATTATTAATTAGGACAAGATGTGGAGATTGTAAACTTGATCTTGTTTGATTTTAGTTAGGGAAGATTGACTGTTATTCATTTTAATATTATTTATATTAGTTTTTGAGTCTACGATATCATTATTATATAATAAGGTCATTGTATATAATAAGGTAAATCATAAAAGCTACCTATGAAGTTTGAAATGGTTATTAAAATAAAAATAAGTTACTTTTCAATATTACAAATATCGCCTCTAAAATTACTGTTTGTTTTGTAATTACTCCCAGTCCCTTCAGCAGGTGTAATTAATAAGTAAACTAAAAACAAATCAAGGAGATTTTTAATTGTAATATTAAAAGATTCTATGGAGTATGGTTTGAATTTCGGAAATAGTTTTATTATTCACCCTCTACAATACAACCGTTTACAACTTCCCTTAAAATAAAAGCACCTCTAGTAATTAGACGTAGTGTTAAAAAAAAATAGCCGTCTTCTCATTTCCGTTTTTTTCCTCTCTTTCTTCCATCATTCTCCATGACAAATGAGGGAAGTGATTTTCAATATTTTTAGTCTTTCTTTATGAATAAGTATGTCTCCATAGATGACTTTTGTTTGTCTCCAATAGGTAACTTTTGTTTCAGTTCATAAGAATTTGCAATCAGTTCAATTAGCTGAATAATTAATAAACACTTTTGAAATTAAAGAAAAAAAGTAATAGAAAAAGGAAACATTTGAAAGCCCATGCTCCATATTTCATACCACATAATATTTTAGGCAAAATGACATAGTGATTCAAAATATGTAACGTCAGAATTCACCAATATTGTGTGTTTTTTTTTTTTGTTGTTGTTTGTGTGTGTGTGTGTATTCACGTGAAAGAAATGTATAGTTAAACAGAATTCTTTTGGAGATTAATTAAATTAAGGAATATTATGTTCCTTTAACAAGTCCAAACAAAAGAATTGAAGGGGTCCGGAAGAATTAATCAATGTGCCATATGATATTCTTCCTTTATTTTGTTTATCAATTAGAACAGTCAATTATGTTCCATTGTTTGACCGTTGTACCCTTTATCTTTTATTAGCCTTTAAATCCGGCTAATAAAAGTCCTTTTCACATCATATTTTGGCCCACACTTTGGGACCAATCTCAAGAACGCACTTGGAATAGCTTCTATTTTTGAGATTTGAATTTTAACTTTTTTTTAAATTACATGTCCTGGAAGGGGAGGGACTAGTGGAGATCGAACCCAGGTTCCTGGCAGTGCAGGCGCGTAGCCTTAACCATCGTACTTCTTATCCGATTCCAAATTTGAATTTCAACTTAAGTACTGCTAATGAATAACGGGGGTTGAACACGTGAAATAGAATCATAATAAATCAAACTCAAGCTAATTGTCCTGAAAGTACAAACTTCTACCAATGAAGTATAAACAATAACATGTTACAACTTATCACATACTTGAATTCACATTTGCTAGTACTAATGTGTAGTAACAACCTTACGTATTTGTTCCAAAGATTGAGAGTGTGACAAGTTAAGAAGACTTATTTTAAAGTTGAGTTTCTGTACTAATAGTAAGCGTTAGGCAATATTATCTTGATGGTTGAATCTACAAAATTGACATTTACATAACTAAGAAATTTTAGTGAAGAACTGATCTTATTTTTTTGCTCATTCCTTTTTTCCTAACAGATACTTGTTTTAAACTGTAAAATTTAATCATAATTTGGATATCTTATTTTTTTTAGTAACTAAAAAATATTTTCCTACTTCTTTTTCATTCATAATTTGGTATATCTTATTTTTTTTAGTAACCGATAAATATTTTACGGCTTTTCCCATCTTGTTAGTTACATACATTTATATTTATAGATCTTGGTTTCTACACGTTAAACAAAATTGATAATAAGTATGGATCAGGTAAAAAGAATGTTTATACTAATATTTTACGGCTTTTCTCATCTTGTTAGTTACATTTGTGATTGGCGTGATAGATCACACTAATATTTCTCTTTTTGTTAAATTTAAAAACGTGAATTGAGAGCCCAAATTTTGGGGGAGACCAGGGCCTGATTTGAGAAAAATGTAAAAGTTAGGTCTTGATTTGAGAATATTGAAATTTTAGATCTTAAAATGATAGATTTTCTTAAATTTGGACTCTATTATGAAATTCACCCATTATGTATATGATAACTTACTACTTCCAATTTGAATGATATCATATCATTACCTTTAGTGTTGATCAACTGTCAAGATTTTTTTTTTGATAATTATTTCTATTTAATGTTGATCAACGATCAAGATTTATTTTCCTTGGAACCATCGGGTTGGATCCAATGGTTCAACCATCGCCCCTCCTTTTTCTTTAAATTTAATAAAAAAAGGTTGGAACCTGGTGAGGGTAAAGTTGACTTTAGATTATTGTCCATTATTTAATTCAAAAATTATTTATTATTAATCCATTATTTTTTTTTTTTTTTTTTTTTTTTTTTTTTTTTTTTTTTTGATAACTCGCCTGCGCTACACCGACTATGCCCGAGGACAACAACTCGGCTCCTCATCATTCTGCGCTAAGGTAAACCGCGGATGTGCACGATGGCCGTGTGTTCGCGGGTCTGCCGACGCGTACAACCAGATCCTCCTGTAAAGAGAACAAATTATGTTCGACCCCAATCTACTAATAACGATCTCTCCCGAATCGAACCCACACGGATGCTATTCAAGATGAGTTCCCACCAAATCTTCACCACCGCATATGCCCTTGGGGAGCAATTTGATGGAGTAAGGATATGAACCCTCGACCTCCACCCCACAAACAATTTGATGGAGCAGGATTTGAACCCCGACCTCCATCCCACAATCTTGTGGTGGCAGGGGGGCTAAGCCACCTGGTTATTAATCCATAATTATTGTTTATTGAGTTAAGTTACAAATTACTGGGCCACGACCACGAGGCTCAAATCACAAATCACTTTGTACAAAGCTCATGACACTCAATGTTTTTTTTTTTTTGAAAACACACTCAATGTTTCATGTTTCATATATAGTTGTGATGTGGAAATTACCATTATAGCCTTTCGCCAGTCGAGTTGACCATCTTGACCTCGCCTCGCGAAATTACCCAAATACCCTCGGGATCCGCGGCTTTTTTATACGGGTCCCGACCGACCCAAATGCCCGGTCGGGTCGCCCCGAACCACACACCGTCGATCGGGCGCCACGTGTACGGTGATCCGCCTTACCCGGTGAAGCGATCTTATAATATGACACGAAATTCAAGGTAAAAGGTAACTTGTCATTATTCTAAATTACCTCGCTCTTTAGCTTTCTAAGTACCTCAACTACACCGATTCGACTTAGGCATCGGAGGGCCTTACCAGGAGCCATCCTGGCCAAACTTTAACGTCTTCCCTGCTTCAGTACCTCGAACAAAGTACCTCACCTAGCTTTTTGGGGATCCTTTGGTCGAGTCGCTCACGGAACACACTTCACCTCGCTTTGTGGGTCCCTAGGTCAGCACATCCGATTTACTTTCCTAAATCGATTTGGCGCCGTCTCGCCTGGGAAAACGAGGTCTAGCTAAAGATGGAGGAGACACCGGGGAAGCTATTGGAAACACTTCAAAGCATGCCCAAAACACCTCCGGGGGGTTGTGGAGGACCCTCCCAGAAACATCACCAACCCGCCCGCTTCACTTGGCAAGGACCATCTTTCGTTCGGGAGGAGGAGCAGATGATTCACATGAAGGCTAGTGACTTTGAGAAAATTTGGAAAAAATGTTGGAGGATAGGGAAAGAAAGGCGTTATTTATGGAGGTTCCTCGAGGTCCCCAGGGAAGGGGAATGTGGAAAACGAAACGAAGTCTTTAGATGATTGGGAAGAGGTGGCTAGTCAGTCACCGGGCCACCCGCGAGAGACCGAGGAGGTCGTGGGCGAACCAAATCAATAAGCCACGGGACATACATTTAATCGAGTGAACAAATCGAGCATGTTACTCGACAACCGGATGATTTGAGGCGGAGGGAGTGTAACATCCGCGTTGCGAAAAGGGATCTCCATTTTCTCCCGAGATCCTAGCCGAGGTGGTTACGCCGAACTTCAAGCTTCCCGATCTCCCAAAATATGATGGGAATAGGGACCTCGGGGAACATCTCACCGCTTTCGACCACGTGATGCAATTGTATGGGCGGTCGGATGCCATGAATGCAAGAATATTCATCACAACGCCGGACGGAAAAGCGCAGGAATGGTTCATGGGATTACCTAGGAAGCTGTGGTTTCTTACGAACAAGTGGCTCGAAAGTTCTTATACCGATTCGCAAGCCAAAAGCGAGCTCGAAGGTCGTCACCGCATTTGTTCACTATAAGGCGAGGGGTGAAAGAGTCGCTCGGGGAATTCATAAATCGGTTCAATGATGAAGCGTTGGAGGTACAAGATATGCGAATCGACATGATGACTAATATCCTTATCCTCGATTGCAAAAAGGACCATTAGATCGACGCTTGCTCGCGAACCGCCCTGTCGATAAGGAGCGACTAATGGAAGTGACCCAGAAATACATACAAGAGAGGAGAGATGAATGCCCTTAAAGACCAGGAGTGGTCCCAAGTTGCTCAAGCTCCACCACGGGGGGATCTTAGAGAGAGGCTTCGGTTTAGGGTCGAGAGAGGCTGGACCGAGGTCCAGATCAAGATCGCCCCTGTGACAATGGAGGCACAATAGATATACTCATTGAACGCACCCCAAGTCACGCTCTAATGGCCATTGAGCGAACCGACATGCTAAGGTGGCCAAAAAGATGAAGACGACTTGGTCGAAGAAATATGGATAAATATTGTCGCCTTCCACAAGGACCATGGCCACGACACCGAGGATCGCATTCAATTGCGAGATGAGATTGAAAGGCTCATCCAGCAAGTTACTTACAAAATTTTGTTTTGAAAGAAGAAACGAGGGGAGGACCCAACCGGGACCCAGCGAAGATCACCGCCGCAAATCGCGCGGCCGAGAGGTCGCCATGAGGCGGACATAGGCAAGAACGCCCGAGGAACGCTCAGGCC
Source organism: Rehmannia glutinosa (assembly GCA_016081115.2). Taxonomy (NCBI): domain Eukaryota; kingdom Viridiplantae; phylum Streptophyta; class Magnoliopsida; order Lamiales; family Orobanchaceae; genus Rehmannia; species Rehmannia glutinosa. The sequence goes on from JABTTQ020001049.1 coordinate 443,072, forward strand.
AAAGCGCAAAATCACGAAGAAGATAACCCGCCTCGTAGGGGGTTATACATATGATAGCGAGGAGGTCCTAGTGGAGGTGATTCTCGTGAGTGCAAGAAGGAAACATGCGCGTAACCTCACTCATGATTCTAAGAGGAAACTAAAGGTCATGAGCATCCAAAACTCTAGCCCTATTACATTCGATGGTCGTGACCTCGTGGGGTCGAGGCAGGCCAAAACGACCCGATGGTTATCACGATGGATATCGCCTTGATTTCATTTGTACAAAAAGTTTTGGTGACAATGGGAGCTCGGCGGATATATTATTTATGCATGTGTTGAGGAAGATGGAACTAGATGTAATCGCTTTACGTCGGTTGACACTCGCCGATGGGGTTTGGAGGAAGCGAAGTGGTTCCCCAGAACCATTGATCTCCCACCTCGCTAAGCGGCAGCCGTGCCGAAAGACAATCATGATCAAGTACTGGTAGTAGACGCCCATTTGCTTATAATGTGATTATGGGGCGACCCGGATTGAATCAATTTCAAGTTGTGGTGTCCACTTATCATTTGAAGATGAAGTTCCCTACATCGGGAGGGATAGGCGAAGACGAGGCGACGTAAGACGGCTAGAGAATGCTATAACGTTTCCCTAAAAAAAAAAAAGAAGGAAGGGAGAGAAGTGAGGACTATAAAGCAAATAACACGCGAAGAGGAAAGGTTCGGGGCTAAGTAAAAAGAAAAGGAGAATGTTAAAAAGCTAGACAATGGCGGAGTATAGGGTTGAGCCAACTGAGCAATACAAAGTGATTGAGCTCGAGCCAGTGACGACCGGATAAGTTCACTAAGATAGGGTCGCAAATGGACTCGAAGCTAGAAGTGTTGATGATTCAATTTCTTAGGGAGAATGTGGACATTTTGCTTGGAAACCGCTCGATTTCCAAGGCATAGACTTTGAGGTGATGGTTCATCGATTGAATGTGGATCCGTTAGCGAGGCGGTGAAGCAGTAAAAAGCGAAGCTTTGGAAGCGAAAGAAACAAAATTATAGAAAACGAGGTGAACAAGTTATGGAAGCGGGATATGTTGTGGAAATTCGAGTTCCTTCGAGTGGTTATCAAATGTAGTTATAGTGCCCAAAGCTAACAACAAATGGAGGATGTGCACCGACTTCACGGATCCGAATAAGGCATGCCCCGAGGATCCCTACCCCATACCGCGATCGACTTTGTTGGTGGACTCCACAAAGTGAGGATGTGCTTGCTTAGCATGATGGATGCTTACCAAGGATATCACCAAATTTTTATGGCGGAGGAGGATAGGGATAAGACCTCGTTTGTGACGGAGAATGGAGTTTATTGTTACATGGTAATGCCGTTTGGGCTAAAGAACGCGTGGGAGCTACTTATCGAGGTTAGTCAACCTCATGTTTAGAGAGAAAATTGGCAAATCAATGGAAGTGTATGTTGATGATATGTTGGTAAAAAGTGTGATGGAAGAGGATCACCTTGAACATTTGAGGAGGCTTTCAAAATAATGCGAGCCTATGGTATGAAGTTGAATCTGCGAAGTGCACCTTCGGAGTGCGAGGTGGAAAATTTTGGGTTTATGGTGCATGAGAGGGGATCAAGCGAACCCGGAGAAGATAAAAGCTATAATGGAAATGAGTTCACCTAGAACGGTCAATGAAGACAATGACTCACAGGGGAAAATTGCCTCGTTGAACAGGTTCATTTCGAGGTCACCGATCGCAACCTTCCATTTTTCAACACATTGAGAAACATGAAAAATTTTCAATGGACGGAGGAATGTGAGAAGGCATTCGGAGATTTGAAAGGATACCTTATGTCTCCACCTTTACCTTTGCCCAAGCCTAAAAAGGAGGCTCTATTTTTATACCTAGCGATTTGAAGCGAGCCGTGAGTTCGGTGTTAGTGCGGGACGAAGAGGGAGTTCATCGCCCGATTTACTACGTGAGCAAGTTATTCTGAGTCGAAAAGAGAGGAGACGAGAAGTGTCGGCTCTAGCCTGGTAGATGTCGGTAGGAAGTTGCGACCTTACTTCCAATCTCATCAGATTATTGTCCTCACAAATCAACCACCGAGACAAGTGTTAGAAAACCGAGTGTCAGTCGCCTAGTAAAATGGTCCGTGGAATTGGGGGAATTTGATATTAAATATCAAAGTAAAACGGTGAAGGCTCAAGTCTGGCCGACTTCGTTAACAAAGCAAGTGGGTCGGAAAATGAGGTTCACAAGAGGAGGTAAATGGCTCTTTGCATGTGGATGGGTCGGCGGTGGCTACCGGAGGCGAGTCGGGATATTATTGCAAAAGCCTAGCTCGCTCGGGTAAGTGGCACTTCGCCTCGAATTCGAGGTGACAAACAACGAGGCCGTCACGAAGCTCATAAGCGAGGATTAAAAATGGCGCAGAAGTGTAATGTGAAGAGGCGATAGCTTACACCGACTCGATTAGTGGCAATGCAAATTGAGGGTTCGTTTGAAGCAAAGGATCGATCCATGGCTAACTATTTGGAGAAAGCGGCGGTTGATGGAAAAGTTCAATTTTTTCAACTACAAACGAGATCCCAAGAAATGAAAATGAGCGGCCGATGCTCAGCTCGCCGCAAGTGCGAGAAGTGGGAGTAGTTCGAGGAAGGTGATCGTGTTGGTGGCGACGCATGCCGGACACGCTAGCGGAGCAAGGTCCCATCGAGCAAAAGATCCAGCGAGGCTTTGGTTTGTGCAATTGACGCCCCAATCGATTGGATGGAAGACTTGAAAAATTTCTAGAAAAGGAAAGCGTTACCGATGGACCCGATAAAAGCTAGAAGGGTCCAAGTTAGAGCGCCCGGTTCATAATGATAGACAATGAGTGTATAAAAGATCGGTAGGAGGACCGTTACTAAAGTGCCTCGGTCCCAGGGAGAGGCGATGTATGTAATGAGGGGAGATTCATGAGGGCAACTGTGGTAACCACTCGGGAGGTAAGGCACTCGCCCAGAAGGTGATCCGGCAAGGTTACTTTTGGCCAACTTTGGCAAAGGATACAATGGAGTTTGTTAAAAAATGTGCGAAGTGTCAGTTCCACGCGAACCTAACTCACCAACCAGCGACCCAGTGAAACGATCCCCATTGCTTGTCCTTTTGATCAATGGGGAATCGACATCTTGGGTCCCTTCCCAGTGGCTAGAGCTCAGAAGAAATTTATCATTGTGGCGGTGGAGTACTTTTCTAAGTGGATTGAGGCCGAGGCAGTGGCCAAGATATCGAAACCGAAGTCATGAATTTCTTGTGGAAAAATATTGCATGTAGGTATGGGGCTCCCAGAATCTTAATATCGAGATAATGGCACTCAATTTCAAGGAAAGAAGATTAGGAGTGGTGTGACGAATATAAAGTGAAGCAAAATTTTACACTGTGGGAAACCCTCAAGCAAATGGCGGATCGAGGTCGCAAATAGAATTATTCTACAACACCTAAAAACGAGGCTAGAGGAAGCAAGTCGTATTGGGTGGACGAGTTGCCTGAGTCCTGTGGGCATATCGAGCGACCCCACGGACCTCGACGGAGAAACACCTTTCGGCTAGTGTATGGGTCGGTCGGAAGCGATCTTGCCGGTAGAAATTGGTGAAACCTCGCTTGGTCGCTCGGATGACGAGCCCGAGGGAAATAGTGAAGCTAGAGAGCTCGAGCTCGAACTCATCAAGAAAAGCGAGACAAAGCGTTTATTCGGATCCAAGCGACGAGGAAGGATGAAAAATGCATACAACAAAAGGGTTCATGAGCGAAGCTTTCAAGTAGGGGATCTAGTGCTCAAAAAAGTGGAAGTGTCCAAACATGTGGGGAAGTTTGGAGGCAAATTGGGAAGGACCTTTTAAAATTGAAGTCTTTGAAGAGAGGAACATCTGACTAGAAAACATGCAAGGAAAGGAGCTCCCAAGGCCTTGGAACATTCATAACTTAAGGAGGTTCTATACTTGATGTTGCATAACTAATCTACTTTATGTACTTAGCTTAATTTTGAAAGAATTGAAGGTTTATGTTAAAAACTATCATCAATGAAAGAAGACGGAATTTCACCGCAATGTTTACCTTTTCGCACAAATTTGCTTAGTGTTTGGTCGCAAAGCGAACCACAAAAGATAAGCCCCTAAAAAGGCTAGCAGCCCAAGGCGATCCCACGAAGGATCAGGCCATAAGCTCCCTTTTAGGGTGGCAAAGCCCACAATGGTCCCAACAAAGGGACCTAGGCTCGCAAGATAAGCCCCCTAAAAGGCTAGCAGGCCCAAGACGATCCCACGAAGGATCTAGGCCATAAGCTCCCTTTTAGGCTGGCAAAGCCCACAATGGTCCCAATAAAGGGACCTAAGCTCGCAAGATAAGCCCCTAAAAGGCTAGCGAGGCCCAAGACGATCCCACGAAGGATCTAGGCCATAAGCTCCCTTTTAGGTCGGGCAAAGCCCACAATGGTCCCAATAAAGGGACCCAGGCTCGCAAGATAAGCCCCCTAAAAGGCTAGCGAGGCCCAAGACGATCCCACGAAGGATCTAGGCCATAAGCTCCTTTTAGCCGGGCAAAGCCCACAATGGTCCCAATAAAGGGACCTAGGCTCGCAAGATAAGCCCCCTAAAAGGATAGCGAGCCCAAGACGATCCCACGAAGGATCTAGGCCATAATCTCCCTTTTAGCCGGGCAAAGCCCACAATGGTCACACCAAGAGGACCCAGCTCGCAAGTTAAGCCCCCTAAAACGCTAGCAGCTCCAAAGCGACCCCACGAGGACCTAGGCCATGAGCGCCCTAGGCGACCCCACGAGGACCTAGGCCATAAGCGCCTGGCGACCCCATGAGAACCAGGCCATCAAGACTTAAAGCGACCCCACGAGGACCCAGCCATCGCGCCTAAGCAACCCCACGAGGACCTAGCCATCAGCGCCCAAAGCGACCCCACGAGGACTTAGGCTCGCCCAGGACCTAGCCTCCCGAATAAAGCCTACGACCGAGGATGCCTAAAAAAAAAAAAAAAAAAAAAAAAGTGGATCAAGTAAAGTCCATGCAACATATAAAAGCGAAGTGCAAAGATATCAGTGACACACAAGTCGTAAGTAAAAGGCAAAAGTCATGTCAAGTAAGGCAAAAGTAAGACACAAAAATGAAGTAACATTTGAAGTACATTAAGAGGCGATAAGATCGTGAATAAAAATACGTCTAAGTTAAATACTTGATTATTTACATAAAAAGCCCTAGGAGGCTAAAAAGAGGTTTCACGAGATCGGTGAACTCATCGACCTCCTCCACTTCGTTGACGACCTCTACATCACGCGAGCTACCCACCCTCGCCCCGCCGACGCGTCGCTTCGGCTCGTCCTTCTCAAAGGGGTCAAGCTTGTCGGGGTCGAAATCGGCCTTAAAAGCTTCATTCTTAATTCCGCTCGCGACACCGCTCGAAGCCATCAAAGAGGTACACCACGGCTCGCTCGGAATGAGTTTCGCAAGACGAGGATCTGGAGAAAGGATTGAACCCCAAGAAGACGAGACGAGGCTAGCGAAGCCTTATGCTCTTCGGATGAGAGATATTCTTCAAGGCCTTGTTTCCGACCTTTTTCAAAAGAATCGCCACCTCTTTGATGTGGTGCACCTCGCGAGTTTTGAGCTCGCTTTGAGACGGAAGCAAGTTCGGGCTTTCGGTCGCCTACTTCCTTGAGGAGTTCGGCTCGAGCCTCCTCGACGGCTTTTGCCTTATCCGCCTCGACAGTTGAGCCTCGCATGGACCTCGCTCGGTGATTAATGTACACCTCGTTCGGGTGCTTCCAATCGGCACCGCAAGCGCCATTTGGTGCAACAGGCGAAAAGCTAGTTAAAAAAAAAAAAGAGGCGAAGTAAGTGGTGGCGAAGCGAGATAGAAGCGAAGAAACAAAGTTGGATAATTTAAATACATTCACATACCGACATGACCTCGTGAGCCGCCAACTCTTCGAGGCGGGTGAACTCCGTGGTCATCAAGGCAAATTGGTCGGTGGGGAGGGTAGTATAGTTATACTGATTCGAAGAATCCTCCCGACGCCCGTCTCGAGGACCGAGCTCCGCGAGCTAATATTCCGATTCGGAATGGTGCGAGGCATGGCAAGCTCGCGAACACGAGGCCTAAGGTCAGAGCCTTTCGCGAGCCGCGAGAGCCGAGCCTGGAGACGGGACTCGCTCCGGTTCAACCACATCATCATTTGATCAACGGTGGGGAGGTTGGCATCGAGAGCTCGAGCTCGTCGCGAGCTAGCATCCCGGGAAGCACCCATAGAATCAAAGCGAGCTCCTAGCCTTGCGAATTTTTGCCCTTTTTGGAGCGTAACTTTCAACCACCTTTTTCCTTGTCCTCCCTAAAGCTTGCTACCCGAGGCCTTGATGGTTTCTTGAGGGCACCTCGGGAGTAGGGTCGAGGCTATTGTCACGGAGGGGCCGAAGCTGCGACCACGCCCAACGGTAAGTCCGAAGCAAAGAGCCTCTTTCGGGGGCTCGCTATGCGAGCTAGCAAGTGCTTCCTTGTTATTGGCGAGGCCTTATCAAGAACGGCAGATCGGACCGCCATATCTCGCACAAGCGAAGAAAATACATCGATAAGCGAAAGAGGCGAATCGGGAGTACTTTAAAAGAAATAAATTACCAAGAGTTAGAGTTTCATGGCGATGAATGGGCTAAGGCCGACGAGGATAGAACCTCTTCGGTAATGAGGTCGCAAGCCTCATACCAATGTCGGGTCAAAGATAGAAATGAAGTTGGTTCCCCAAGAAACAGGAGCAGCAGCCTCGGCGCGAGGTCGGCCCGCCCAATCAAGGTAGGGCCCAAGGATTTTCAATAGGGGCTCGAATGAATACGAACCTATCCTTCCAAGGCCACACAGGAAGGAACCCGATGTAAAAATTTTCGGTTGGTGCGAGGCGAGATGTAAAAGAATCCGGAGTTAGTGGTAGTGGTAGAAGAATTGATGGCATATAGTTCGCAAAAATGAGAAAGCGGCGGCCTCGCCAAAATGTTTCATTAAAATAATAAAACCTACAATATGGCGGTAGGAATTTGGGACGAGTTGGGCGGGCAAACATCGAGCCTCCTCAAAATGTCAAAGAACGGGCGAGCCAAAGGGAATCTAAGGCCCGCCGAGGCTAGCAAGAAGGTGGAAGGCTGGACAAATGAGGTGGAGGCTTGTCTATTCTATCGCTAGCAGTAGGAATTATGATTTGGTACGGCGGGGATGAAGAAGTTTTTCCTAATGGTGCCTACATCGTGAAACAGACCCGGACCTAAGTAAAGCCCAGGGGCGACGTGTTCCGTGTCGACCATCGGGGTGGCCTCGCGAGATGTCCTATCTTGAGGAGGGACTAGGGGTCGCCCGCCAAGAGAAGTAGAAGAGCTCGAAGACAAGCAGGGTCGACGACCCCGAGTTCGAGGACGAACAGAGTTCGACCGCAAGCTAGAGGCCGTGGTAGACGGAGGAGAGAGGTCGCCATAAGAGAATAAGAAAATTTAGAGTAGAGAGAGAGAGAGAACCTACCTCTAAGTCAAGTGGAGTAGAGGAGCACGAAGTCAAGATCCAGTCGCGAGCGAGGTGATCCCGGATAAGAGATGTAAAAAGTGAAAGTTGAAAAACCATCTTTATATATATAGGAAGAAGGGCGGGAAAATCAACGGTCTCGATCAAAAGATCATTTGAATTCAACGGCTCGGATTGGAGGATCTTTTCGAAAATTCAATGGCTTGGGCTCTTCGTCGCTTCGCATGCGGGGACTGACCGAGTCACTTTAGCAATAAATTACTAAAGTAATCGGGGAGTAAATGATGTGGAAATTACCATTATAGCCTCGCCAGTCGAGTTGACCATCTTGACCTCGCCCGCGAAATTACCCAAATACCCTCGGGATCCGCGGCTTTTTATACGGGTCCCGACCCGACCCAAATGCCGGGTCGGGTCGCCCGCGAACCACACACCGTCGATCGGGCGCCACGTGTACGGTGATCCGCCTTACCCGTGAATGCGATCTTATAAATACGGCACGAAATTCAAGGTAAAAGGTAACTTGTCATTATTCTAAATTACCTCGCTTTAGCTTTCTAAGTACCTCAACTACCCGATTCGACTTAGGCATCGGAGGGCCTTAGTGGGAGCCATCCGGCTAACTAGCTTAACGTGCTTCCCTGCTTCAGTACCCTCGAACAAAGTACCTCACCTAGCTTTTTGGGGATCCTTGGCGGTCAAACCGCTTCGAACACACTTCACCTCGCTTTGTGGGTCCCTGGTCAGGTACATCCGATTTACTTTCCTAAATCAAAGTTGTGTTTTAGAGTTGCCCTCCAAATTTTTTTCCTCATAGTTTAAATATATGAATTCGGTTCGTTTTTTGCCCCCTCCCCTAAAGCCGAATTCCTGTGTCCGCCATTGTGTATAGATAGCCTCCTCCAATTATTTGTAAATTAATCCAAGCTTAATTATTTAAATCCTGTCATTAATATGAGACTAATCTCAATATCTATATTGACTTAAGTATCAGAGGGGTTTTCCTAGAACAACCACAAAGCCTTTCAATGAATTCGTGTTGCAGGCCAGTTACGGACTAGGAACACTACTACACGTGGAGAATTCAGGAGCTTTGAAAGTAGGAGTATCAATCGTGGCGTGTTTCATATTCGCGGGTCGTGTTCTAACATGGGTATTACAGGTCTAACACGAACACGAACACGGAACATTACCCGTTTAATTATTTGTGTCAAGATGCACGATACGAACATGACCCTTTATGGCATGAGTAACCCGACCCGACACGAAAAACCTATATAATTTAAAGTTGACACGAAAAAAATAAAAAAATAGAGAAAAAGCTAAAATTACAAAAAAAAAGTACACTAAATTATTAACAGTTTATTAAAAAATGCATTTGATAATTTTTCCATCATCATAACCAACTAAAATATTACAAAATATTAAAAATAATATGTCACTATATATAAAATTAAATGGGTTAAATAGATCAATCATATCATGTCGACACGCGAGTCGACCTGACCAATTTATTTTCCGCGTTAACCGTGTACGACCTGATTTTGACCCAAACATATTAAGGGTTGTACTTGTACCTACACTACAAGAAAATAGAGAATAGACATCACCAAAATGACATCGTTTTCTAGACAACAGGGGTTTCAACATCGGTTTTTTTCTTCATTAGACATCGGTTAAAAACCAATGTCTATTAGCGTTTTTCTTGTAGTATAGCTACTAAGTTCGTATTAGGTTCGTGTTGAGTTATCGTGTCGTGTCATAAATTTACACCCCTATATTCGAAAGTTATACATATTTTGGTAGTATCAGAACCTATGGTTAATTGGCTCGGAATCGATTTGGACTTGCTAGTTCCAAAATTGACATATATATGCAGACTAAGATTAAGGGTGTGAATATCTCGATGTATGCTTAGACCATTGATTTATAATCCATAATCGGCGAATTATTGACTATGACCTCTCCCAGGAATAGAGCTAGAAGAAGAAGTTTAAGGGAGTCAGATTTATTTTTCTTAAAGTAGTAGATAAATAGGTATTTTATTGGGGACAATAGTATTTTAATAATTTTATATATAAAATCTCTGTCAATTATAAAAAAAAACACACAAAGTTGACGGAATCCAATACTTCTAATCCCATTTGTGTACGTATACGTACTGTCTAGCTGGATGATTAGCATCATTTTCAAATTGCGTAATTAATTTGGGAACTCATTCATGAGTTGAACAAGTGATTGATATACGACAAAAACTTATGTGCGACAGTCGTACCATGCAACGAAAAAAAAAGTAATTCTTTTAAGTGTAAAAAAATAATACTGTAAGGTAAAAAGTAATATCTTATCTGAACATACTTTTTAATTGTTTAGATATTAATAGTTACCTTGAAAGTACAATACAAAATGGGAAAAGATTAAAATGGCCTAATTTTAAAGCACATGTACAATAATGGCCTTACTTATTCAAAAGTTTCAAAAATAACTTTTTTATTTGATTAAACCCCAAAATACCCCTTATACAAGGTTGAAGGTAAACTAATGGTTTTTAAAGGTTTTAGGGGCCGTTAAAATGGTATCAGAGCCTAGGTTTATTAAGAACTTTTAGTTAAATTTATTATATTTATATAATTAACAATTGGTGAGGAGAAATTACTCCGAGATTATGGATCCGGACCGATGTCCGAGATGTACCACTTACAGGACATATCGTCAAATATTGACGATGTATGCACAAGAACACCTTGACCAGGTTTCATATTGGGAATACCAACATGAAGAAAAAGAACAGGCAGGAGCCGATGGGGAAACCTTAAGGCAATGCAAAATGCGAGCAGAATATTATAGGCAGTTTTGGATGCTTAACCAGACCCTATATGTTCACTTGATGAACCTTCAAGAAACGGTTCATGAGAATTCCCATCAGAACAATGATTCTTGATGGAATACCTGAGTGGAACGAGATACTTCCAGACAAATCTAAGTTCTCCGAAGATCTTAGAGAAGTCCAGAAGAAAGTGCAGAATTATGGCAAACGCCAACCAGAACCAGATGGAGACGATGGTGAAATATCAGAAGGAAACTCTTGAAATCCTTCATGATATTCAGAAACGAGTCAAGAACCTGGAGGACAGACCGAGCTCTTCCGGAGGAAAGAAACGTATTGATTTAGGGACATTACCCTATTTACACCAAACAGGAAAACCAACCGAAGTTATACGAAAAATGACAGATGAAGAGAAGCTCATTGCTCTAATCAAAGGAAAATCCATTAAAAATTAAAAAAGATGGATATGGAAAAGATAAATCTTAAAGATCTACATGACCTTGCAGAATCCCTTGCAGGATTAGGAATTGTAGATTTAAAGATAAACACAGGAGATGGAACATTGGTCACCTATGATCCAGTAGGAAGACCAATTCCACCACCACCACCAGTTAATCCTAACGTCGAAGAAAGTACGGGTTTGAATCATGGAGCTCGGGACGAGAGGATGCCACACGCTGGGGATTTCACGACCGGGAGTGATCCACTTTCAGGGACAGGAGGTCGAAACCCTCTTGCGGGAACTTGACAACCTATCAGAAGGCCGAATGTATATCAGACGCCTTATGGAAGATCGCACCTTGACCCAATACATCCATATGGGTTGATGTTAAATCTGGACATCCCAGATTTTAAAAATAGAGAAGTTCTCATTGATGAATGGGCTTCACTATGAGAATTTCAAATAGAACCCTCGATCTTACAAAGGATTCATTCATTTTACTCCTTGAAATGAGTCTTGAAGGATCGGTGAAGATTGCTTGGGATATGACCGATGCTAGTACTAAAAGTTCGGTCACATCAGGAGAATCACTTAAAGGAATTGTCGATGGTATGACAAAACTATTGAAAATACAAATTCAAGACATGTTATTTCGAGGATTAGAGGATGTAAAAAGAAAGAGATATAAACAAACCTCTACTGGACTTGAGTTACATGATATTTGTTATATTGACGAATATATCAAGTTGTTCACCGAATACCGGTGAAAATCCAAGATTGAAGAAAAGGAAGCCGCACAACTATTCTTTGCCAAGATTTCGAGTCCCCGGAGAGAAATGCTTATCGTGAATACAAGGATGGAGTGGAAGTAGAAAGCGTGGGCTTAAAAATGTCTTTCCTAAAGGCCAAGTTATCCGAATGGTGTTACCAAGCAGCAGACAAGAATTACAAGAGATTAAGAGGAATTAACAAAGCAGTTCCTCTATGTTGCGTGGATAATGACATCCCAACAATTGTAGGAGGTCAACCAAGGCGGCACAAAAAGAAGAAAGAGAGAAGTCATCCATACCACCGGGGAAGCAGCAACAAAAGAAGTAGGTCTTCATGGAGACCTAGAAGGTTCTGGTCAAAACAAAAAGTCCGAAATTACAAATCAGGGCAAAGACCATCACCAAGCAGGAGTAGAGCCTCATCATTGGGGTCTAATCAAGCAAGTACTAGCAGAAATCCAGGAAGGAGAACTTTCAGGAGAGCTCACACCAGAGCTAATGAAAGTTTCAAAGACTGTAATTGCTGGACATGCGGAGCAAGAGGACATATCTCAACCGATTGTCCGAACAACCGTAAACGAGGAGTCGACAGTTCAAGTTACACGAGAAATTGAGGAAGTTTCTCTACTATCAAGACCTTAGACAGTGTATCAATTTGAGGATATACCTCGGATGAAAGCATCTATGAAGAAGAGATCTATTTCGACGATGGAAGTGACTCACTCGGGAATCGGAGTGAAGAAGAAATTCTTCAGGCAGTTAAGGAGGATATGTCGGGATTCCTCTCTCACACGACGGTTTCTCATAAAACTCTTATGAGAATCATGAAGGAAGATCCAAAACTTCAAGTCTATGATGAATTTACAATCGGAGCTATGGAAAAGGCATTGGATAAGATTGGGTTTTCAGAATGAAAAACACCAAATTATCCACGGGGTAACAACCAGAGAATTTGCTATTCCGATGGAGTTTTAGGTAACCCGAGAGATGCAGTTGGTCCCTATTAAAGAAATCCAGAGATCAAAATCGAGTTAAAAGAGAAGTTGCAAATACACTCTCATGGATTCATATCGGAGCCATAAGAGTCATTATTAAAGCAACATTCAAAGAAGCGATAGATTCGCCACTCAACGGCTATCTTTGACAAGCGAATCTCAAACCTCAAGGATTCATGCCTGAGCTGGAAGCATTCTGAAATTTGTATCTTTGGGAAATTGGCATTTAATGTCTATCCTAGAATTGCATACAATCTGGGAGATCGAGATTTTAGTAGAGTCCTAACCTTCATCAAGATTTCAAAAGAGATGATTTGATGAAAGAAGGGAATAGACCCTACTCGATCACATACAAGATATCCTATGCTCTCTCGAATACACATCATTCAGAAGTATTCTTGAGAAATGAATTTATTGAAGTCCCAAGGATTTTCGAGGACTTTGCCAGGGTAGTTTTACCAGAGATTATTGAGCCTCCAACTATCAAGGAGATCGATATGAAAATACAAGATCAACTAGTCTTCAACAAAAGTCGAAGTCTTAGAGTTGAGCCAAGAAGTAAAGACGCCACCAATCTATTTCCATGATACATGTGCATATGTTTTGCTAGGAAACAATTTCCTACAAACATTCAAGCGATCCACTCAGGAAAATGAGACAAGAAGACTTATTTTCACAACCTTATGTGATCATAAGGTTATTGTTCAAAGACTGCGGGAAGCATTTTACAGAAAAATGCCTATTAATTTTCGCAGCAAGCATGGTGATGAAGCCAAACTTAGCAATCCAAAAATGGTGGATCGAAGAAAATTTGGTTCGATTCAGAAGGATCAAAAAATGTTGGATAACAACTTGTATTCATTCAGAGTACAAGGTGAAGAACGAGTTACTCCAGAAGCCATTGCAGAATTATGGATGAGTCTTATGGAGAATCCACAGAGTGATGTGACCATTGAGGAACAAATAACACTCAAGGATATCAAGAAGAAGATCCAAAGGAATTATAATGAAGATCCTTTGGTATGGTGGGACAAGAACGAGCTCAAAGCATCCTTGAAGGTTAAGTCAGGAAAGGAGTACGAGTTCGTAAGATTCAAACCAATCCTTATGAATCAGGAAGATCGTGAGGATATGCAGAAGATACTTAAGGAACATCTTGACCTTAAGTTGATTTCACCAGGAGTTTCTCCATACAACAGTCCAGGATTCTTAGTCACGAACCATGGAGAAATCAAAAGAGGAAAGCCAAGACTTGTTATTAATTACAAAGGGATTAATAACATTCTGGAGTTCGACGGATACTATATCCCAAGTAGAGAACATCTGGTTAACTGCATCAAAGGTGCCAAGATATTCTCAAAGTTCAATTGCAAGTCTGGATTTTACCAGATTAAGATGGATGAAGAAAGCAAGAAGTTTACAGCTTTCTCCACACCACAAGGACATTATTTGGAACGTGATGCCTATGGGATTGGCTAACGCACCCCAGATATATCAAAGGAAGATGGATAATATATTCAAAGATTATTTCAGTTTCATGTTCGTGTACATCGATGATATTATTATCGCTTCAAAGAACATGAAGGAGCATCTCAAGCATTTGGAGATATTTTCAGATGTTTGTCATAAGGAAGGATTAGTGCTTTTGGAAAAGAAAGCAAAGTGATCGTAATAAGACGGCATCGAATTTCTCAGATTGAGATCGATGAATCCGGGAATCATCCTACAAATTCATATTGTGGAGAAAATACAGGATTTCCGTGACACATTTGAAAAGACAAGAAGCAACTTCAGAGTTTTCTTGGAGTTGTTAATTTTGCTGGGATGTTTATTAACAATCTAACACATTACAGGAAGGTGTTTAGCCCATTGCTTAAAAAAGATGCAGTATTCAAATGGGAGGATGGACATCAAGAAGGAATTAAGCAGCTTAAAGAAGTTTGCAAAAAGCTTCCAAAACTTGCAATTCCACAGGATGAAGATGAACTGGTTCTTTACACAGATGCCAGTGATTATTGGTGGACAATAGTTCTTACAAAAGCCACACCAAATGGAGAAGTGCCATGCAGATATTGCAGCGGTCTATTTACAGACAGTGAAACAACTTGGTGGCATATCAACAAGAAATAATTCTTTGCAGTCGGAAAAACTTTCAAAAAATGGCCTTTATTTTTACTGGCTAAAAAGTTTATCTTAAAAATAGATAATTCAAGTGTTAAAGCTTTTCTGAAAAACAAAATTGAATCGAAACCAGAAAAAGCTAGAATACTTAGATGGCAAACTGAATGTCAATATTAAGATTATGATATTGTCATTATAAAATCTCATGAAAATGTTCTTGCAGATTTTTTAACAAGAGATGGAGGGAATTGAAGCTGATTCCATCCTCACAGCCTCTAGACATCTTGGAGACCAGCTTGAAATGCTACTCCGAGAATTTGATACCCTGGTCATCAATGTTGATTTGGCCGGGAAATTACATAGGAATGATCGGGACAAAGTAACCGATCATATAAGAGCATGTGTCCGGTCTCACTCTCAGCTGAGAACGGCATTTCAAGGGCCACTCATCCGGGCCGCTAATAAGCAAACAGAGCGTTTAGAGCGCAGGGCTCCCCAACCTGTAGCAGAGGATTCAAGTACCTCTAAAGACAAGTCCTAAGCTAGCGTAAATGTTGGCTAAAGGAAAACGATACTCTGAGTCAAATCTCGAGTTATCACATCAACCCAAAGACGTCCGGGGTAAAGGGACGAAAAGATTAATCTTTGGCCTATGATGGGAACTTCTAAGATTGATACTAACGAGATTAAAGTTTCTTCTTCTCGCAGAATACCAAGCTTAATTGGGAGAAACTAATCACCGGCAAGGATATCTCCTTAAAAAAACAAAGAGGTTTGGATGTTACCAAATTCTAGCCCAAGAAGAAGTAAAGAAGTGGTATGAATTTGGGGCTTGGCCTCGACTATACTACTTTACCAAACCTCTTCCTAGGAGATCACAAAATTACCAAAATGAATCCATGAAGAAGCAGTGTACGAGTCTTTGGTCCAACAATGACAGCCTAAAACGAGGGGATACATTGAGCTATATTTCATAAGTGCAACAACAGAGTCTCAAAAAAAGGTGGACATGAAGCCTTCCATTACATTAAAGCCAAGACGGATGAAAAAGCCTTCGTAAATATCAAGGAGGCAAGTTCGGAAGAAGATAATTGGCTATGACCTTCATCAAGATCGATTACTACAACAAGGGCATGGGGATTGTGGGTCCTGTCTCACGAGGAGATGGACAAGGTCAAGTTTCCGCTCAAATTATATCAAAATTCAAAGTGAACGGATCTTTCCTGTTGAATACTATGACAGAAAAACTATAAGATTCGCAGAAGATCTGTTTGAAAAGAAAAGAAATCTTCTGTGAGAATACAAGCTGCCGGGGAGTAAAGAAACTCGCCAGAAATACTGCAATATGGCTCACATCGGCCATTGGGAACTTTGGGTCTGTCCCGAATGTCAAAACCAGAAAGAATCGGAATTTGGCAAAGAATTCGCCAAAAATTGATCGAAAGAATCTTGCGATGGAGAAGAAAAGTCACGTAAGTATCAAAGTTTCGGGAACCACCAAAAAAGTAGATTCCCCGACAAAGTTAAAAGAAACATGTGACTCAAGGATAACCCACTCAGCAAAGAGACAAAAGTGGGTCAGATCTAGCAATTGACATCCAACTCATCAAGATGCTGATAATTCAAGTTAATGACGTAAGCAATGACGTCATAAGATTCCATAGCTAAAAGACAGAAAAAAAAGAAGAGTCACGGTGGCTTTGAGCCTTATCAACTCGCCTTGGATACCGGATAAGGAGGACCCACATGTGAAGATAGTAAAGTATTCCACTACTTTCAGCAAGTGGATGGGAGAATCCAAGGAATAGAGGCAGCCCTTACCTCTATACAAACAAGAGTTTTCAGAAGGCTAAAGGCATCGAACATTTCCCTTAGTCTTCCAATAATAAATTTTCTTTGTAAAATTTGTGGAGTGTTTAGAATTTCCAGAGAGTGTTTTCAGTTTTAGATTTTCAGTTTTTAATTTTATGTACAAGAGTGTGATAGCCTTTATGAGAGGCTAAACAAGTTTTCTCCTCCCAAAATGAGATTACTGATGTAATAAATTTTTATTTAAGTTCTTAATAAAATAAAAGTTTTTTGTTCAATATGTGTTCATAATGTACTATTGATCAATCCTCTTGGAAGAATTACTTTTACGCCTGGGTAGGAAACGAACCAAGGCCGTCTTTGGCCGAGATTTCAAGGAGTCGGATAACTGCGAGATCATCTTCCCGAGGTGAGGTTGAACAGTGAGGAGTCCGTTTCGTCAAACGATCCGGGGCGTAATTTTCCGACTGGTGGCGTTGCGAGCCACTTAACCCGGTGCTTTTCGATCAAAAGAGGTATGAATTTTAAGGGATTTATTAATTTTACGGAAGCATATTGGGCCTGATATGGTCGTAATGGACTATTTCCATTTTCATCTGTAAACCTTAGTCTGGAACTGATAAAACAGAATCAAACATATTTTAATTCTATAACCTGTTAAGTTTATCGGCTGGAAACCTGACATGATCTTTTTAAAACCTCCGAATGGAGACTGGATCTAAGTAGGTGTAACAATGCCATGAATGAAACAGGTGACAGAAACTGAAAGTATTCATATTCTTTGATATCTGGAACGAATGTAATCATGTTTCCTTATTTGTTATAAAGGGTATAATGGGAACTTCAGTGAATTTTTGAACTCTTTTAATATGGAAGGCTATAGTTGTAACTGAAACATCAAAAGAGGCCATTCTTGAACTTACCCCATACAAAATATTACTTTTTTTTTCCTGCCGCACATTCAACGATCGTCTCACAGAGAGATATAATGCTTATTTCGGAGCACTTTTGAATCTAAAAGTCCATTTTAATAATAAATTATATTGATTGTTAATTTAGAATGGACTTTTTGAAAGAGTACTGAGAATGGACTTTTGGATAAGTCACTCCAAAAAAGTCCATTCTAGAGAAGTGAGAATTGTATATTTTTGAAAAGTCCATTCTAGAGAAATTCATTTAAAAAATTGACTTTTTTATAAGTACTCTAAAACATGCACATACTCTTGATATATGTATCCTTACGAAGAAGACCATCACAACCTTGCAATTTCTACAACTGTATTGAAAGTTGTAGATCATTGGCATCCCACATGATAGTATCTAAGTCAAAAAGTTGGTTAAATCGTAAGTCATATTATTAATTAAAATCAAGATAATATTACTTAAATATAAATTTTGTGCAGGAAGGCAAGGCAATTATATTGTTTTCTCCACAAGAATTGGATAATAAGTCAATGGAGTTCCTTCTATGCTCATAATTCTATTTCTTTGGGAGGATGGAAGAGCTTCCCATATTTGACTGCAGGCTTGAAATGAGATATCCAATACTTGAAAACTGGATCATATGGCACAAAATTGTTTGATCTTTTTTAGATTTTTTTTTTTGTTTAAAAAAAGTCAATTCGTCTTGAAGGAGTTTGAAAAAGGCAAGGAATTAGTCTTTGATAGAGATATATAATTGGCTTAGAAATTCACACATGTTGAGAATGGAACCATCAACCATATGATACCCATATTTCATACATTTATAAGGATTTTGAAGTTTTGATTTATGTCATTTATGTTGATATTATAACGTATAGTATTGATATAACTATGTGCCACGAACTTGTAGCTCAAGTAGTATCACTCACTCAATTTTGAAAGGGTATTGATTAGGGTTCAAACTCTGAGTCTAACAGTCTCTTTAAGATTTATCCCCTTTCATCGAACCAAGACACATGATTGAATTTTACAAATAATACCTTATCACTAGGCTACCAAGCTATTCCCCCGTTTCATAGATAACAATAAGAACTTAATTAAGTGGATCATAATTAACGCGTTACTTCTTTGCAAAATTAGCCCAATTATAAACTGACTCTAAATTGTGTTACAGTGAAATTTATTTACACTTGAAGCAAGATTGATCAAACATATTAACTAAAAAAAAATAAATTTTTTTTTTTGTCAAAGCTCTCTGTGATTATGATTCTATGAAACGGTTTCAATAAATTGTCAAATATTTCTAGCAAGTAATTCATTATTTCATTTACTCATCAAGTGGAACAACCCTAGCTCAAATGATTTTTTTTTCAAAATCTTGTAACATCACACTACATGAGCAACGGTTTACAAGAATTAATGCATCTTATAAAAGGCTTCAAGTGCACATAGAAAATAAGAAAATCATGTACAAATTTATATTTATAGTTAAAGTAGAATTAATAGGTAAAAGCTGCTAGTATATATGATATTCAAAATAAAGTCTCGTCTTTTTTTTTTTTCTTTCTTCCTTTTGTACAAGAAAGCATGTAGTGGTAGAAAAAGGGAATTCTTGATACAGTAATAGTAGTAAGGACCCCAATTGAAAAACTTCAAAGAAATAAAGAGGGATACATCTTTATTTAATAAAGCTGGTGCCTTCTGTCATCCAACCATCTCCACCTACAAAAACAAGCATGTTAAAGATTTCTCCTTTTTTTTTTCGATGGTAAGATCACGAAACCCTCAGAATATTGTGTCACGTTTGAATTAAAGAGATTCTCAAATGAATCAAGTATGAAAAAATTAAATTAAATTAAAACTACGAAAAATATTTAATAAAAAAAGAGTTTCTTTTGTTTTAGTGTTTCTACCTCCAACAAATTAAGAAAGTAAATAAAATGTAGGATTACAAAAAGAACCTTGAGGTTTGGGTATTCACAAAAAGAAAACTCAGTTAAGTTTCAAAATGATGTGCATGTTTGAGAGTAGCAATTCTCACTTCTCTAGAATGGACTTTTTCGAAAAGTTATATGGCCATAAGTGTATTCTAAATTAACCACCAAACATCAAATATTTTTGAAATAGACTTTTGGATCCAAAAGTCCTCTCAAACAAACCCGTACATAAACCCAATTGAGGCTTGAATCCGCCTAACATTCTATCTCTTCATAAGCAAAAACGCATTTCAAATACCCTCATACATTTACACAAATATTAGGATCACCCCCTAAAATCTAAAACAAAATCAAACCTAAAGTCGTTTCCGAAATTTTCAAGCTTTTTTGGAATTTCTTTTTTTTGTAAATACCCCAAACTCAGGGTGGGTTCTGTAATTAATCCTAAAATATACATAATACGCTTAAAAAATACTCACACACACACACACACATATGACTTATGAGAATATATTACCAGTGGAAATCCCATCTAGGGCGCACTTTAGACATGCGATTATGGCCGTACGGATAATCGGTCTCGGCTCTCTTGGCGTTCTGAAAGGCGCAGCAGCCAATGGAGTATATTCCGATGAGAATCACCACCATCACGATGTTGAGGACCGACAGCTTGTGCCAGCTCCGGCGGACGTCTTCGAGCACGCCGGCCTTGCAAGAGTCGCACTCGTAGCAGAGCACCGTCGGCGCGTTGTTCCAACGGTAGCAGTCGGGGTCCTGCGCCACCGTCGTCGCCGCCGCGTAGTTGCACGCCGTTGGGGGCTTGCAGCAACCCGACTGCACCACCGCACAAAATTAATTTTAAACTGATGGCCCTTAATTTGTTGATTAAATAGGATTTAGGGTTTGAATTGAGTTTAGTAAAGTTTGAGATCTATCCAACTGAATTTGTTGAGGCTTACAGTGAAATCGATTTCTCAAATTCGGGCCCCACAAAATTACTTTCATTTTGAAAATGTTATTTCTATTAGAGAATAATGGGAAAAATTATCAGGGAGATTTAAATGGATATGAAATTAAATAAAATAATGAAAGACGACGTGATTGATGTAAAAAAATGAGAGATAGTGAATAGTGTATTTTATAAAATTTTGGTAGTTAAAAAACTCTCTAGCAGAAAGAAAATGAAAATTTTTCGTAAGGCAGCCTCAATAACAACATCCCAATTTAAACTTATTTCTACTATTAAAAACTACTTTGTGCAATGTAATCTATTGGTTTTTTTAATAATAAGTCTTAGTCGAGGGAGGAGATAAATTTCAAATAAATCTGAAAAATATAGGGTTCAACCCCGTTAACACCCTTATAAAGTTAATTAGTGATATGTAATCTATTGGTTTAAATTCGTTCCGCCCTCATTTCTAGTAATTAAACTTAAAATCTTAATATTTTTTATTTTTTATTTTTAGAAAATTTGACCAGATTGTTCATTATTGAGTTACAAAAAAATCATTACATATATACCTATATGTGTAACAGGTATATATGGTGCTGTTAGCTAGAAGTTGTTTTCTTTTATACTGACAATTAGTTGAGAAAAAAAAGATGCTTGAAGACTGTTCTAGTGGGATGCCAGTGTCATTGACTCATCCAAATCACCATTAAAACTTTTTCTGCTTTTCCCATCTATATTAATTTTTGTGTCCATGGCATTCAAGATTGAATAAAATATTGTATTTCAAGGACCAATATATTAAATGACCACAATTAAACAAAAAACTCAGGTTACTTCCTTGCTAAGGGCAATCTTTTAGTACTTTTTTAAGTTCACACCCTCTTTTATTCTTTTACAAAATTTTTCTTTAGACTCTCAAGGAAATACTTTGTAAATTTAGCCAAGTTTTAGGGGAAAATTCTAATTCAGACCACGTTTGGCCAAATCAAAATTAATTATACACCAAGTAAATTATACTTGTTACGTAAATTGCAAGTTTTTAGCACTGTAACTAATATTTCAGTTACTAGAATTTGTCCATGTAAATAAAATTAGTTTCCACAACAACATGCTTGGACTTAAAAGATGGACAAGGATTATTCCAGCAAAATTTTCAACTTCCAACGACCAAATAAATGAAATTGAGAGCTTTTTGAAAATTACGTGACTTTTTCGTAAATACTGATTTATGCATAACTATTTGCACACCCTTGATCACAAAACTAAAATTGCAATTTTAATTACCCCTAAATAATTACAGGAAAAGACTCTATCCACTTAATTTCCAAAAAAGTCCAATAATTTAATCAAGAAAACATGAAAAAACCAATCAAACCATGCAAAATTACACAAACAAATTAAAGGGTACCTGAATAGGAGACAAGTCCTTAGTCAAATAATCAAAAGGTGTCCACAAAACAATCTTCCCACAAGCCTTAGACCCCAAAATACAACTCCTAATAGTCATCCAATAATGACCATCCTCAACTCTCTTCCTCAACCACGGAGAATAATCATCCAAATGATACTCCTTATATATTCTACCCGCCACGTCAGCCCCTCCACCTGGGCTTGTCACAACGAACCCAAAAATGGTTAAGCCCATCAAAGCCCCAATAAGAAACAACATGACCACCAAATAAACCCAAAGGGCCCACGCCACGTGGAAACAAGCCCCAATGAAACCAGCGAGCGAGATTATTAGGACAACAAAGCCCAGCACCAAAAGGGGTGTCTGAAGGAAGCTCTCGCAGGTAGTGCTACTCCTCGCCATCCATAGGCCGGCCCCGATTATCGGAATGGAGGCGAGGAGAGTGAAAAGATTCAGAAAACCTATTACCGTGTTGCTGAATCTGTACATAGTACTCTGTGTGTGTGTGTGTATGTAGTGTGTGTTTTTGGTGTTTTAGTGTGGGCAAATTGTTGGGGTGGGGAGGATTTTTTATAGGTAAATGTTTTTTATGCTTAGTGTAGTTGCTTTAGTTGCTTATTGGAATATCAAATATGGTGTTGGGGGAGCTTTTTATTAGTGTAGTGAAAATGTGTGCTTGATAATGACTAAATTGCACTTCTTAGGGACTAAGGAATCACTTTTATGGGAGTATTGAAATTACCAAAAAGAGCTTTATGCAAAATGAGTGAAAACTCTTATTGGTTGTGTTGGGTTTTACAGTACTATATAGAATTTCTAAGGACAATAGACATTATCTAGTTATCGATAAATTACCGACATAAATGATTTTATCATTAAATTTTATAATTCTTACAAAATACCTACGAAAAAAAATATTATATTTTCCCTAAATTATACCTACAAATTATGACAGATTACCTACATTTCTTCAATTCACCGATGATTTTTGTAGGTATTTACTAATGATTTTAGATTACGTAGGCATATATTTTATCTATATTGATTTTACCTACACTTTACGATTTTTCTTAAACTTACCTACAAATTTTTCTTTGGGTAAACTGATTTTTTCTTAAAGTGATTATGGACATTAATTATTTGCATTTTTAGTTATATATAAAATACAAAATGTAAGTGGGATAGCTTTTCTAATTTGATGATATTCTGTCTTGATTTGTTCGATAGATATGATACCAATGAATTAAAGTGGTAATTATATATAATTGTGGTAACTTATCTGCAAGGATCTCAAATGTTCTATATCTCATGAAATTTTAATTTTCAGACTCATGTTAATAATGGGTACCTACAATGGAGTAGCCAAATAAAAATTCGAGTACTAGGCCGATACTAGAAATTGGAAAGAGGTCAAATAAAAAATTTAAAAAAAAATCATATAAATATTAACAATTTTTTTAAAAACAATTACATAGTAAAAAATAAATAAAAAAAAAGGTGACGGGGTTCAGCCGTTCAGGTTGCCCCCTCTTATAATTGCTAGCTTCAATCGTAGCATTCCGAGATGAATTATATAATCATTGACAAAGGAATTACAAAATAATGTCATTTTACAAAATTAGACAATTTATCTTTTAAATATTACAAAATAATTTCTTTTACACCCATATATTATTATTTTAACTCCTCATCTCCAGCTTCTTCCCAATATTCTGCCATCAATTGAATGCATAATGTCAATTTGTTCCAGCACTTCGCAAAAAGAATTTCAGCAGTCAAAAGAGAATAAAGGGATCAAGTTCGCAGTTTAGAGGTTCAAGGCAAGCAAAGAACAGAGGGCAATTTGGTCAAATCACTAATTTTGTGGAGCCCAATTTTGCTTCTTTCCAAAGCATTATATCAGACCATAAATTAGGTTTATCTTTTCTTTTTAATTTTCTTTTTTTGACGCATTCTTTTCAATTTTCTAATATTAAGTCTTATCTTCAATCGGAATGTTTTTATTATTATAGTTGTGCGATTTGATTGGTATCTATTATTTTATAAGCATAAAGTTATGCAGGCTTTGCTGCCTTGATATGCCTTTAGTTGCATACAT
This sequence comes from Rehmannia glutinosa, assembly GCA_016081115.2. Classification (NCBI taxonomy): domain Eukaryota; kingdom Viridiplantae; phylum Streptophyta; class Magnoliopsida; order Lamiales; family Orobanchaceae; genus Rehmannia; species Rehmannia glutinosa. Next base: position 466,878 of record JABTTQ020001049.1, read on the forward strand.
ATACATAGACACAAATATTTGTAAATTCAATAATGTACCATCCATCTGGCTTTTTGTTTCCATAAACTAAATTTTAACTAATGAAGGTTCATAATATATTAATTATTTAGGCGCCAATGAACTTTTTAAAACTTTAATTTAATATTAGAGAAAGTTTTCGTCACGCGTTAATGATTTCCTCGATAAGATTTAATTTTTGAACAATAAAGCAACAACTTTAGTACTTATACTATTTTTTTAAAAAAATAAATTAAACTAATCCTTTAGTGTCGATAGTTCCATAGAATGGTTGATGAATAGAATTTAAAAGCTTGATACTGATCAAGAATATATATAAAAGTATGGTTGAAAAAATGGATATTTAATTTAAGGGGAACTTCGATGCTATCCGCTTTGATTATACCCAACTACACACATTAATTGACAAGTGGACAAAAAGAATTATCCAACCGAGATAAATTTAACTTGATTTAATTTTTAGGAAAAGAATAATATACTTGACAATTGGTGGATGGAATTGGGTACAACCCAAGTGAGGTAGCATTGAACATCCTCGATTTAAGATATATCAAACTAAACCAAGTTTAGAAAAAAAAAAAAAAAACCATTAACAACCAAATTTGAAAATATTTTTAAGTGAAAATATATGTGCATAAATAAATGTCAAGTTATTTGAGCTCGCTCTTAAACAAATTAAACCAAATATATTTTTTATTTCTATGTGGCTAGGGATTTGCATAACTCTTTTTCTTCTCTCAAACTCAAGCTGTTTTTGCTCCTCCTATCTTTTTTTCTTTTTTCCCTCATCCTCTATATGATGGGCGAGGTAATTTTGATGCATTTAATTTCAATAAATTTGTCTCCGACGGTGACTTTTATTTGTTCCCAATAGGTGATTATTTTTTTCCAAGAAATAAGTTTGTTTCATATGTGAAGCGAGGTCAACGGATCAATATCTGTTTTGGTTTATAATTTTTGTTTTAACTTATATCAAGTGACTTGAGTTCGATTCTTGTTTAACTCAATCAAGCTCAATTCGATAGTTAAAAGCATGATTTATTGCTGAAAATAGAATTAACGGAGTCAATGAAGAGATTACCATTGAGGGAACCAAATAATAAAAAAAAAAACTAAATTTATTGCTGAAAACTGCAAGAATGGAGCACACAAGACGGCCCAATGTTAAATACTACGTTGAACAAATGACTAAAGGAAACTAAACCTAGGAACAAATAGAAGCAACTGAACTATGTCCAATAATTGAAAACTAAACATTAATTTACTAACTTATCTACTAATTACTTCAAAAAAAAAAAAAACTTATCTACTAATTAAACTACAATAAATCTAGAAAAAATTCTAGCAAACTGCCTCCACAACAAGCCTCTTCGAAACACTCGCATCGCAGCTTGTCGAACCCAAAACAATTTCAGAAGCTTGGATCCAACAATTTTCTTTTCCCACACAAGCCTAATAACAAATTCAAACAAAAAATAAATAAATATTTCCATATAAATTGAAATATATTTTGAAAAAAAAATACGACTTACATTCTGGATGATAGAAAGTATATCATTTTCAGCTTCACAAGAGCCCTTCTCAAACGAACCACAAGTTCTTTGTACATCTCCAAAACTCGCAAATTTAATTGCCGAAATTGCCCTCCTTTCGCAAGACAATTCCATGCTTTTATTCTCATAGGCATTTCCACAAACAGTTCCTGGTCTCACAGTTTGGAAATTAACTAGGCTTGGATTGCCTCCAAATTCCTCAAAAAGAACCAATTCATTAACATCCAGGTTCATAAAGGAACGTGGAACATGGTACCTAAAAATATGAAAAAACAATCAAATTAATTTAAAACTACAAACATTTCAAAAATCACAAAAATATGTATAATTTAAAAAACAACTAGATTTTTTTAATTAGCTCAAACCTCAGGATTTTAATAATCGAGACATAAGTTAATATATTTTCGTAACGAACCATCTTTGAGAAGATTGACCACAATTCGATGCGCATTTGCCAGGGGTGTACGAGCCGCGATAGTCGCATGGCTCGGTAGAACAACCATCTTTTGGTGCCAAATACGACGGCCAATATCGCCAAGACTGTTGCCATTAACCCAAGCTAGCCCTTTACTCAACCCTTGCAAGTCTACAACCACAGGGTCGTCTCCGAGAGGTGCCTTAAATGTTGTCTAAATATAAGACAATAACATAATTTAGATATTAAAACAAAATAATGTCACAACAATTATTGTCCAAAAAAAAAAAAAAAAATTAAGTACCTTGTACCAAGTCATCATCCTTTTGATAGGAATATGATCTGTGTGCCAATGAGATGCTGCAATTTTGCTGTTGGGGTTGAAATATTGGTTTTTCAATCCATCCAATCCGACTTTGTAGGTCCACTTGTGGGCTGATAAGTCTTTTATGATGCTCTCATCACCATTCGTACCGATTATCTCAATTGGTCCAGGTAGACCAGTTTGTACCAAATCAAATTTTGGGCCATAGTTCTATTTAATGGGAAAATATTTGTAATTAGTTAGTGAATTGAACATATATAGATGAATGAGAATTTTTAATAACTAATACGAACCTGGAGTCCAACCGTAGCACTGAGCAATGTAATTTGATTTCTCCCGTGATGCAATTTAACTTTCTTCTCGAATACATAGTTAAACACTCCATATCCAGACCACTGAGAGCCGACGTGTTCACCGTTTACGAAAGCATGCATTACATGTCCGGTACCGTTGACTCTAAGACTCATGTTGGTTCTCCAGAGAGAATCACTCTTGTCAAGATCCAAACTGTTCAAAAAAATTAATATTTTTTTAATTTAAATAACAATAATGATAAAAAAATATTTTTTTAAAAAAAATAACAAAAATACCTTGTCATGTACCACATATAGTCACTAATATCATTAGTGACCTTTTGATCCAAAAGTTTGCTAGCAGAGACATCACCATGTCCTAAAACAACAGTTTGACCCACAAATTCTGGCAACCATGTCCAATTCAATGCAATTGGCTCATTTTCTGCCTCATTACTTGCCTTCACCATCTTTGTTGTTTGTGTGTTTACCTATAAATTCGCAAATAAGGAAAATGTAATGTATTATATATGATAAAATATAATTTACAAAATTTATTTAAAAAAATTTACCTTGGCTGTGTTGTAAATTTCATTTTTACAATCTGGGAGTATGCTAACAGACCATGCAGGTACATTGTAGTTTACCCTTTGTAATTTATCGTGGCATCAGTCGACTCATTTGCATTTCGAAGAAACAACTTTGTTTCTCATTTGTCGAATAAATTGTCGCCTGTAAAAATATTGTTATATGAATTATTGTTTTTATTCGATTAAATAATAATAAAATAAATATTAATATGAATTTAATTAAGACAAACCGAAACAGAATTTCCAAAATCAACGTTCGAAACGTTGCCATAAGTGAGAACTTGCTCGATTGAGTGCAACACATCATGGAGTTGTTTCAAGTGTCCGTATTTGGGTTGGTTCAAAGTGCCTGTAACAATAATTATATAATATTAAAAAATTAATAAAATAGAATAATCAAGATAATAAAACATCACTAATTAAAATTAATTTGTTTTTACCATATTCATTGAGAGGGGCATCATAATCGTATGTTGTGGAAATGTATGGACCACCAGCGTCTCTACCAAAATTTGTCCCACCATGGTACTATATATAAACCAAGATAAATAAATAAATGATTTTGCTAAATATAATATATTTGGTGGAAAAAGTTAAGAGTAATATAGTACTTACCATGTAATAATTCTGAAAAGTGCCACCAAGCTGAAAAAATCGTGCAACGGCAAATGCGAGATCCTCAGCTGTTCTTAATGGATCCGTAGAACCCCAATTCTTGAACCTAATTCATGAATATTAATGTCAAGTAATTAAAGTATATAATATTAAGTTAAAAAAGATTGTAATAAATTTATTTAGAAAAAAAAAAGAATTACTAACCATCCAGTCCAATTTTCTGTCCACATTTTAGGGCTATTTGGATTGTTTGGTTCGAATTGATCACAGTAGTAGCCATTGCATGTGTTTATCTGTCACCATTTATAATATTTAAAAAAATAAGTTTTTTTAACAAATAAATGAAATAATTATATACCCTTAAAATAAATAAATAAAAATTAAAAATAATAATAAAACAATTACCACTGATTCGGGAGCATCATCTTGTTGGCACATTATCCATGGAACTCCTACATCCAAAGATTGAGCCATATTTGCACACCAATTCATGTAGGCTTTTCCAGCATCTCCATATGATGAAATAACATTGCCATATTCATTCTCAATCTACACATAAAAAAAATTAAAAATTATAAAACTTAAATTAAATAATATACAAACAATAATAAAACTTATATAAGAAATTGAAATTAAATCCAAACCTGAGCAAGGATAATAGGACCTCCTTGTGATGCAAATAGCTTTTCTTGCTTGACCATATCAACAATCAACGAAGTAAAATTTTGCATCTCGTTCTAAAAAAGCACACACAAAGCCAATAAAGTTATTCAAGGATATCAATTGCAAAACATAATAAAAAATAATTACTAATATCCATGATTGCAGTAAATCGCTAAAGAATCGTGTGATGCCCACGCCTAGGCCGTCATCTAGAAATACTACTATTTTTTTGTTTTTTGTTTATTTATTTTTATTACTTACCGATTTATGGCCAATTTGTGCCGCCTAAACTGCCTATGCTAGCACCTAGGCCTGTTTTTTGGCTGCCTAGGCAAGCGGCTAGGCCTGATTTATTGCCGCCTAACCCGCCAAGAGGTCTAGGCGATTTTTACAATCTTTCGCTAATACCATTATTGTTATTATTATTAGTTTTCAGTAGATGTGGTTACCATGAACACATCATTGGCTGTACGGAGCTTGATACCGGGCATGTTATGCAACCATACAGGAAAGCCTCTGATAAAAAAATTCAAAATCAACATTATTAATTTTAATAAACAACAAAACTATTAATTGTAATATTATTTAATTATATAAAAACAAGACAATTTTTTTGAAAGGAAAAACATACCCGTAATTCCACTCAGCACAAACATAAGGTCCAATACGTAGAACAGCATAAAGGCCTTCATTTTGAATTGTTTTTAAAAACCTAATAAGGTCCAAATTCCCACTAAAATCGTACTTCCTTCGTTGTGGCTCATGAGCATTCCAAAATACATATGTTTCAACTGCGTCTAATCCACCTTCCTTTGCTTTCTTTATCAAATCAGGCCACATCTAATCATTGCCAAAAAAATTAAAAAAACTATGTGTCAAAAATTAAATTAAATTAAAATAATTTAAATAGAAGATGAAAAACTAACTGAATTAAAAAAAATAATGTACCTCAGAAGTGCTTCTTGGATAGTGGATAGAGCCAGAAAGAAGGATTCTTCGCTGGCCGTCGATTGTGATGGCCCTGCCATCTCGAGAAACATTAACGGCCAAGATTGAAGTAGTGAGAATAGTTATTAGTAAAAAGGAAACAAAGAGTAACGAGTTCATCATCTTCATTTTGAGAACTAATTAAAGTATAAACGATAACAATTTAGATATCTGGAATGGGTGACTATTTATAAGTTTTTGGCGATGATATTAGGATAACATCAGAATAACATTTATTGTCATCTAAAAAGAGAGTTTGATTAAAATCCAGTCCTAAAAATTGATTGGATTAAATATTATCCGATTCGAAGGATTTTAAATTAAATATTTATTGTTATCTAAAAAAGAGTTTGATCAAAATCCAATGTCTAGAAATTGATTTTGGATTAAATATTATCCGTTTCGGAGGATTTTGGATTATATATATAATTCGTTTTTATAAAAAGGATATATCCGATAAATCGATCATCAGTGTATATCCTAAAGAATCCCAATTAAACCTAACTACCAAACCGCTTGTAAATTTTAACCGTGTGCATCTATTTCATCTTTAGATTAATTTTGATACAAATAATTTCTTTTTTATTATCTCCGATTTTTGGATTGAAGATATTATAAAAAAAGTACGCTAACAATGTGTATCTATCCAATTATGTAGAATTATTAAAAAATTTTAAAAACTATTATATCATTTTAGATATGAAATGGAAAAGAAAACAAAAGAAGTACAACGTATTGAACATTGAACATGGACACTATGTGAAGATGACATACTGCATCGAGATATGTGTCGGATATGATATTTTATAAAAAATCGGGCTACACACCCCAATTTGAAAGAAACAAAGTCACGTCCATATGGTTTTTATAAATTCACATATGGAAAGAGATATAATTTATTCGATTGCTCATATTTTTAGCATATTTTATGTGTGTATATTTAAGTTAACACATTTCATATCCGATTATTTATGAGATTTTAATTGTTCATGCTCGAAACATCCTTTTTTTAATCGTATTTAATATGTCTATGTTTTCAATAATATAAAAATTGATAATTTTATACAAGTAAGATATATTTATATCGTACTCATATTCTTAAAATTTTAAAAATTGATAATCTTGTACTCGTGACGTGGACGCACCCATCTCCGTACTCGTATCGTGCTTCATATTATCTTTAGTGATAAAAGCCCATGATAAATCCTAAAGCCCGGCATCTTTGTGAGACTATTTTCGGATAATTCGTACTACCTCATATGGATAATTCCACTCTTGCGATTAAAATCTTTCGATTATATTTTGACCACGGCAAAATTGCTTTTTTGGTCCACTAAGTTGGCTCGTTTTCGCTTTTGGTCCATTAATTTTTATGGGTTGCGTTTGACAAACACTAACTTTTCTAAACCCGCACATTTAGTCCGATTTCAAAATTTCGGGGATATCTTATCCCGAAATCGACTCAGCGTAGAGAGGTTGAGTTGGACAAGATTACACCATGTTTGGACCACTTTTCACTAAAATTACTATTTTACCCCTCTATTTTGGAGGGAAACCTTGGACTTTCCCTCCCACATTTATTCCCTACTAACCTTCAACAAAAATTACACGATCGGCAGTTCAATCCCTCCAAAAAAGAGCGGGACAACAAAGAAACATGTCTTGATCTCATCTCCTTCTCCCGATTTCGTCATTTGCTTCGCGGGCAATAGGGCTCGAGATGCGCACTTCCCGGACAAGTGAAAATCCAGGTAGAAGATTTCATGGATGCAAAAATTGGAAGGTCCGGTTCTAAAATTTTTTTTTTCACTTACTCTAATTCATGATTTTTTTATTCTTTCTCTAATTTATTTAAAAAAACATTCATAGAGGGGTGGATGTGATTATTTCGCATGGGAAGATCCACCTATGTGCCCAAGAGCCATGAATTTAATTCATGGACTACGATGTAAAGTTGCTGGCTTTGAGGAAAAAAACGAGACATTGAAGAAAAAAAACCAGACATTGAAGAAAAAAAACCAACTTCTTACCAGGTTGCTCATTGCTTTGTGGGTGTTTCTCCGGGTCGTATGGTTTATTATGAAGTGAAAATATTTCCTCCAGGATATGGAAGTGCGATCTTTATGTAGTTATAGTTAAGTTTGGACTTTATGTTTGAATGAAAAGTGCAGTTGATGTTTTGACTAGTATGTAATGTAATGAAAAGTGACACTTGATTTTTCTTGGGCAAAACTTGTGTTGTAATGTTGATATGATGAATGTCAAGGTTACTATTTATTAATTAGTTTGTTATTGCATTGCTCAAAATTGGTATTGATATGATATTGGATGTCTTAATGCCAGAAAAAAAAGACAATATATCACAAATTATAAGAATATAACAATTCATCCTAAGCCGCCAAAAAAATAACATTTTTCATACAATTTAGTACCACTAAGTTCAAACACAATCAAAATATGATCATTTATCCCAAGTCATCACTTTTTCATACAATTTAGTACCACTAAGCTCAAAACACAATCAAAATATGATCGAATCCCAAGTTGCCAAAAAGACAACACTTTCTCCAACAAGTTTAGTGTCACTAAGTTCAAAATATACAAAATATGATCGAATCCCACTCTGTCATCAATGGCCCTCATGGCTTCCATCCTTCTCCCAAATTCATTCACCGTAGTTGCCCTGGCCATCTTCCATAATGCACTCTTAAATGCTTGCCCCTAAAACCAGCATTTTTAAAATTTGACTGCATATGCCTAACACAGAATCTATGATCAGCATTAGGAAATACTTCCCCCATGGCCTGAATCAATCCTTTCTGTTTATCAGACATAAATGTCCACTCAAAGTCTCTCTCAATATTCAAATCATGTTTCAATAACATAAGGAACCATTCCCAAGTCTCCCCACACTCCTTGTTAACAATAGCATATACTGATAGGATATATGTTATTATTGGGATCAACTCCCACAGCTGTAAGTAATACCCCCCCACATGGTCCCTTTAAATGACAGCCATCAATCCCAATGAAAGGCCTACAACCCAAAGAAAAACCTTTTTTCAAAGCATCCAAACAGATATAAAACCTATCAAACAGGTTTTCACCAGTGGATTGGTCAGTTCCTATAATTATTGTGCTCCCTGGATTTGTTTTTTTAATTTCTTCTGCATAATCCCATAAGAGAGCATATTGCTCAGCTGGAAGACCCTCAATTTGGGACAAAGCCTTTCTCTTGGCTCTGTATGCCTGATTAGTAGAAATGTGGCATCTAATTTCTTCCATTGCATCCTGCCTAAAGCCTTTTACATTTCTTTTAGGATCATTTCTAAACCTGTTTTGGTATCTTTCAGACAACCAATTTGATCTCAGGTTTTTGACATGAAAAGTGGATGGACAAGTATGATGTGAAACATACTTGTTTATTTGAAATGTTAATTGCTCATTGCTTCACAGCTGCATGAAGTTTCCATCCACAATCCTTATCAACACATTTGGCATTAATCCTAGTCTTATCATTCTTTATTATCTTTATGTTCCTCTTTTGTTTGATAGCATGTGAGTGAATAGCAGTTCTCAATTTAGTTTTGGTGCTAAAAAGCATGCCCAATTTGAAAGTAGGATCCCACTGCTCAACAGATTGAACATGGGAAACTTATAAGTCTCTTCTTCACCATCACTACCCTTCACACTATCTAAGTCATCCTCACTCATTGCTACATCATCTTCCCCTGATTCCCTGTCCTGCTCCTCATGTTCACCAACAGTATCATGATCATTTCCTAGCCACTCAGCCTCAACATCTACATTATCATTAAACAACTTATCATCATTACACTCACCCTCCTCCTCATCATCATCATAATTGCTCTCTTCAAAATCATCAGACTCAGACTTAGACTCATTTCCACCGCTCTCTTCATCCCCATCCCCTTCGCCCCAAAATCTTCTTCAATTTCAACTTCCACATCGATTTGTAGGCTTAGAAGAATTAGTTTGACTTAAAAGCAAATTCCCTTGGTCCTCAATATAAATATTCACCTCCCTAGTAGTGTTTAATTTTAACTTACACATCCTAATTAGATCACTGTCATTACTAATGAACTTCACATCATTTTTAACATTTGTGTAAAGTCTCATAGGATGTTTAATACCTTCTCTTTCACCCAATTTTTTAAACCCATCAACAGTCATATTGTCTACTTCAAAATAATCAAACACATATTCTTTCCCCCCTAAATACAATGCGTAGTCACCAATATCAAATTTGCCCCCAAATTGAAGGCAAACTGTAAGATATTTACTTTTTGGATCTGTTGAAAAACAAAAAAAAAATATTTTAGTTCATAACCACAAACAGTCGAAATGTGTACTTTACTAGGCACACCATACTTTAGGGAACCAAGGTAGACCCACCATGTCATACAATAATACAATGCAATACAATACCCAATACCCAATACCCAATACCAGATTCCCTATCGTAAAAGACAATATATAAAATTTAGGGGACCACATTCTAAAATATGTTAAAAAACCCTACAAAGAATCTGACTTTTGGATCGATTCACATGCATTTGTGGTCCCCCATAACATAAAATATGTTCATAAACACTAACAAAACAACACAAACATTTTGTTGTCAAATAAATATGTTCATACACATACCGTATCGGGGTGGGGGCAAATGGTGATTTTCTGGTCGCCTTAGCTTCATCTTGCAGTGCTTAGTCTGATTAGGGCAAATGGCGATTTCATAAATCTGGATTTGGGCTCGTTTTTTGTTTTCCAATGTATCAGTTTCTTTAGAAAAATTAGGGCTTTTTGGAGGGATTGAACCGACTGTGTAATTTTTGTTGAAGGTTAGTAGGGAATAAATGTGGGAGGGAAAGTCCAAGGATTCCCTCCAAAATAGAGGGGTAAAACAGTAATTTTGGTGAAAAGTGGTCCAAACATGGTGTAATCTTGTCCAACTCAAAGAACCTCTACGCCAAGTCAAGATTCGGGGATAAGATATCCCCAAAATTTTGAAATCGGACTAAATGTGCGGGTTTAGAAAAGTTAGTATTTGCCAAACGCAACCCATAAAAATTAATGGACCAAAAGCGAAAACGAAGTCAACTTAGTGGACCAAAAAAGCAATTTTGCCTTTTGACCACAGGACCAATTTATTTGGATTATGTAACATACAAATTATTATGCAATCAATCATAATATATAATCCCACCTCATATGGACGATTACGTAACATACAAAGTGAAGAAAAAGAAAAAGAATAACAAACTAAATTCAATTAATTCGAACATTAAAAAAAAACTATGTTAATTAGGTGCCATTGGCATAATTTGGTTGCTTAAGAAATGCCTAAACAGAGTCAAAGCAAGCTTAGGTCGAGTTAATGGAACTTCATGCCCTGCCCCTCTAACTGTTATATATGTCAATCCTTCATATACTTGGCTCCATCCACCAACCTGATAATTTTTCAAAGAAAAAAAAAAATTAAATTCAGGTTATATAAATTTCTCTCTCCGACTCTACATCCCAATATATAAGATAGACAAGTAGAGTTTTTTACACAGATTAAGAAAACATAATAAACATAATTGAGATCATAATTTTTTCCCATATTCTTCCTATTTTACCCTTACATTAAATCAAAGTATATCATTGTTAGTCTAAAACAAAGTGAATTAAATAGGGGTAGTTTAGTCTATTATTATGTAATTAATACTCTCAATAAAAAAACAAACCTATAATTTGGGACGCACAAAAAAGGAAATGTAGCGTACTTATTGGGACGGAGAGAGTAAATAACTCGGGCAATGTTTTTTCTCTCCATAAAAAAAATTCAAACATTTAATACTCATTTTCCTTCCCAAAGCACTTTCTTGTCTCCACAAATATGACAAACAGTCTCACGAATTAATTTTGTGAAACATATTCTAAAATAACTCATATTAGTGACCAATTTGAATTGAGATCTAACTTGCTTTGATTTGTAAAATGTGTTGAATCCGTCTTATGAACTTAAATTCACGAGACGATCTCAAATGAGACTTACGGGGTGTCCTCAATTGTAGAATTTAATGGAATTTAGAATTCCATAACATTCCATGTATCCTCAATTTGATTTTTATGGAATCCATTAAATCTTAAGGTCCTCAACTTGGATTTTAATGGATTCCACGAAAATCTAATATCCTCAAACATTCAAGGAATCGATGGAATTATTTTATAAATGGATTTTGATGGATTCGGTGGAATTATAACCTAGATTTATGAAGGATAAATTCCGACCTTCCCCTCGGAATTCAAATTATATTTTCAAATAATAACAATAATAATAAATTTTGGCTATGGTATAAAAAAATAACTTATGTTTCTCTCAAGTACACTTCCCCACGTATCGTCTTATAATCTCAACAATTCAACGCGTTCTACCTCAAATTTGTGAATAATCACTGTAGAGTAACTAGAGTTGATTTGTCGTCTTATTTCAATTGCTAATATTTTTAATTTTATCGATAAATTAATAAGAAAAACTATTGTTACAATAATACTTTACTGGGAATCATTGTTGATAAATTTTCATTCATTCATCTTGATTAGACACATTGTTTTTGTGTTAGAAAATGTGGTTTTAAAATTTTCTGATAAGATTTTGGTCATCAATGTTGTTGTTGTTTGTTGAATAAATATTTTAAATATAGTTGTTTATGGAACTATTCAAAATTTTGATAATTTTAAATTATATTTTTGCAATGTTTATGAAACTTCTGTTTTTTTTTTTCATGCTAATGAGTTTATTTTTACATTTCATATTTGTAATGATTATGATGTTATGCTACTAGTTTAATAAAAAATATTAATTATACCTTTTATAACATCCAACAAATTCCACTAAAATCCACACAATTTCATAGTATAAAATTCCATTAGAATCTACTTTGGAATCCATAGAATTCTCTTAAAATCTATAAAATTCCATAACTTAAAAATCCTTATTAATCAGAAAATCTTTCAACACACAAACATTACTGGAAATAAATTAAAACCTGACGTCCTATATACACAATTTATTTTTGAGGGGTATACACAATTATGAATATATATATTGAAAGAAACGTTTCTATCGATATATTTTTGAAAAATATCTCAAAATAAATCCAAGCGTTGCCTCAAATTATATTACTCGATGATGAAATTGGTTAATTAATTAATCATATGAAATGATGATAATAATTAACCAAAAATAAAAAGGATTAGATTATTCACCTTTTGTTTGTGATACCAGGCATACCAGCTGGTATTAGCTTTTAGATTTAGAGCTTTGATTGAATAACGAGTTGCAGTGAGTGGCAATACAGCATCAGTGTCACCACTGTCAATTTCCAAAAAAAAAAACATGTAAAATATAAATAATAAAAATAAATAATACTAAACACCATAATCTGAGGGATATTTTAATTACCTAAATACCCATATTCTGAGGCCAGCAGCTATAAGCTGTTGAAAAATTGGAAGCATTGATTTTGGTGAATCTGTCCAGCTCCCTCTTATAACATCACTGCATAAATTGTATGTCCTTAATTTGTCAAATGTTGCACTCAAATTGGTCACGTAAAAATTATAATTTCATAAAAAGACTATAATTAAAAAAAATTCTAATTGAGTCCTTTATTCACCTAATATTCAATATTTATACATTATTTGTCCTTGTTCTATGTTGTATATAAATAATTGTCCCACAAAAAGTACATTGTGCAAAAAAATAATCCGATCATTGAGACGAGCTTTAATTTGTATTAGTACTAAGGATACCTATAAGTGCTATAACCAATTTACTTTTTTTTAAAAAAAATAATCAGGTTAAATGCCTTAATCATAGTATAAGTTATGTAACATATAGCATATTATACCTGCAAGTTGTTGGTTTGGTGTCAAAATAGAAGAAGGGGTTTTTGTCCCACATAGGTTGGGAAACAAAAGGGATGGGAGTCTTAAGGCTATTTAAGGAACCCATGTGTTTTGATTTCAAGTGCACCAATCAAATACACTATAATCTTTGTATTTTGATTCTTCTAAATTCCTTTCTTGTATTCTTTTGTAGAATTGGGAGAAAGGTGTGAGTTAGTCAAAGATTTGTAATAGTGTGGGAGTATTGGAGTCGGGAGTCGGGAGAGAGAATTTATGTGTGATTGTATAAATTTTTCATACAGTAGAATTGCTCTGCGGGTCGTGGTTTTTCTCCGGTTTTGGAGTTTCCACGTAAATCTTGTGTTGTGGTTTGTTGTTATTTTATTTCTCAATTATTTTTGCTTGTCCCTAGGAATGAATGGGGATCGTTTTTCCCAACAAGTGGTATCAGAGCCCGGGTCGGGTCTCTTGAAATTCTCGAGTATGCTCGTGGTTGCATGACTTTGTCGATCTTCCACATCGTAAAAGATTTCTTGAGAGGTAGGTTCCTGGGTCTCTTAAAGTTCTTAGTATGCTTTCTGTGGTTGCGGCGTTGTCCGATCTTCCACATCGTAAAAGATTTTTGAGGCGGGTATTCATTAGGTTAGGGGTGTATGAGCGGTATGTCAAAGTTTTCAAATTCAATGAAGTTTGACGTGGAGAAGTTTGATGGAAGAATCAACTTTGGCTTGTGGCAAGTACAAGTCAAAGATGTGATGATACAATCCGGATTACAAGGCAATCGAAAGGAAGGTCGGGTTCGAGGCGGTTCTACCAAGTCGGATGGTCTTTGGCGAATCGAGCGGAGCATCCGACAAAGATTCTGCAAAAGACTAGTATGAGTGATGAAGATTGGGAGGATCTGGATTTGAGGGTCGCAAAGCACAATACGCCCGTGTTTGGCTAAGAATGTTCTTGCAAATGTGCATGGGATTTCAAATGCTAAGGAGTTATGGGAAAAGCTTGAGGCTTTGTACCAAGCAAAGGGCATTTCAAATCGGTTGTACTTGAAGGAGTTGAGTTTCACACATCGCGGATGAACGAAGGATCTAAAATCTCGGATCATTTGAGTACACTCAATGGCATCATCTCGCAGCTAGAGGCAATTGGAGTGAAAATCGAAGATGAGGATAAGGCGTTACGACTCATCTTGTCTCTTCCCATTCCTATGAGCACATGAAGCCGATTTTGATGTATGGGAAGGAAACTTTAATTTTTGCGGAAGTCACGGGTAAACTTCTTTTCAAGAGAGAAGGCTAATGAGTGATGGGCGAACTTCCACGAGAAAATTCGGTAGCGGTGGCGTAAGTAAAGGGAGGAAGAAAGACTCAAGAATGTTGTTTGTTGGAAATGCGGAGAACCTGGGCATACAAAGCGTAATTGTCAAGGTGGGGAGTGCGGCAAATAGCTCCGAATCAAAGGCTAACATTGTGATTGATGAAGATTTTCTCCGAGGAGAAAATGTGCATCCTTATGGCATGTGTTTAGTTGTCATGAAAAAGGATGTGATGGTGTTAGCGGTCCTCAAGTTTACACAGGCATTGACTTGGCATGGATGCGGGGTGTGTGGTGGATGTTATGTCGATGGGTGAAGGACTTCTAGGAGAGCCAAGAGCTAGAAGTTGCACCATGAATTTTCAAATGGGTTTTTTTCGACATGTGCCGATTGAAATTCTTAGAATGGTTTATTCTAAGTGGTCTACTTATATGGTGGAGTAGATTCTCGGTTTGAGAATGATGGTTCTCGGGTTGAGAATCATGGAGTTTCTTTTATTTTGCCAAGGTGGAGTTTGTTGGTTTTGGTGTCAAAATAGAAGAAGGGGTTTTGTCCCACATAGGTTGGGAAACAAAAGGGATGGGAGTCTTAAGGCTATTTAAGGAACCCATGTGTTTTGATTTCAAGTGCACCAATCAAATACACTATAATCTTTGTATTTTGATTCTTCTAAATTCCTTTCTTGTATTCTTTTGTAGAATTGGGAGAAAGGTGTGAGTTAGTCAAAGATTTGTAATAGTGTGGGAGTATTGGAGTCGGGAGTCGGGAGAGAGAATTTATGTGTGATTGTATAAATTTTTCATACAGTAGAATTGCTCTGCAGGTCGTGGTTTTTCTCCGGTTTTGGAGTTTCCACGTAAATCTTGTGTTGTGGTTTGTTGTTATTTTATTTCTCAATTATTTTTGCTTGTCCCTAGGAATGAATGAGGATCGTTTTTCCCAACACAAGTGACCCAAGGATTAGGAATTCCTGTAATGTTTGCATGAAGAGCCTTTTGCACATCTGGATTGTTCATATACACCTTTGTGTACTTCACAATGCATTGATCGTTCCCTCTAAATGTCCAAGGCTACAACACCCAACATTTCAATAAAAATAAGAAATGGATTGAAAAATATATCATAAATACAATTCCCTTTTGTGTTCGACTTTAAAGTATTAATTATTTAGGTATATATGCTTCTCGGGGATCCAATTAAATATTTCTTTAAATTTAAATGTTATTGTTCATTCAAATAAGGAAAGATTAAAAATGTTATTTTCCTCCAAGAGTGAATAATAGAAAGGATAAACCACAAAAACTATCCGAGAGTTCTGCGTACTTACAAAAAATCTAAAGTTATATCTCAAAATTACAAATGCCCTGTTTGAATTTTGTATTTACTAAGTAATTAATAGCCCAATTTTGAGGTTGTAATTACTAATTTGTAAATCAGAAACTTATATCAAGTGGGTATTTGTAATTTTGGAAGATAGCGGATTTTTTTTTTTTTTTGTAATTAGACTGAATTTCAATAGTATTTTTGCAATTATGTTTGACTGTAAAAAAAAAAATAGACACGTATTTATTTCAAAAAAATTTAAATTGAAAGATAAAGATTCAAACCCCTGCAGTTAATACTCCTTATAAAGAATGAAAGAATGCCACATGAGTTATAAGCTAGTGGTAAGTATTTCTTCCAATTAAATATCTTGTATTTCATATGATCTAATCGTTAATTATACGCGGAATTGACCTAAAAAAGAAAAAGCAAATAATAAAATAACATGATCTCTCACCAAGGGGATCTTCAAGTTGTTTTGCAGGGTCCCCAATTCAGCGCAAGGAGTCTGGTAAATGGCATATGGATTAATGTGACCAAACTCGGAGTAAGCAGTTGAAAGAGCTTGGTAGCATTCACTGGTTGGGAATAGAAATGAGTCATATGGGCAAGACTCATTCAATGCTGCATATGTTGAGTCCCCTATCAATCCATGGTTCCACCAAAACTCGAACGTGCCGATGTTGTCGTAGACGTCGTCCAGGAGTGGATTTCCCAACTACCCGGCGATTAATAAATAAATAAATAAATATAATCGAATTTATATATGTATGCTTGCGTGCTAGTAGAGTAGTAGCTAGCTAGCTAGGGTACGCTTAGCAATGGTAGCAAGTATTCATAGGCAATTTTGTAATTTTGGTCCCGTAACTATAGGAGGTAGGCAAAATTGATCCAAAAAAAAAAAATTATATTTTGCAAAATATCTCAGCAATTAAGAAAAGCGCATGAATTGGGTCCTTTTTTCTCCCGTGGAAATTGCAAAATCAATCGGAAAATTGGGGTCACGTGGTCACGTGACATTTTCTGACAATTTATTCAATTTCCTGTGAAAAATAACTCAATTTCAGTTATTTTTTTGTTTGCGAAATGTGATTTTTACTGGACTAATTTGTCCAACCCAAATAATTACAGGGTCAGAATTGTAATTTAGTTTGTGTTCACACGCACATATTGTCAGAATCTTTCTTTTATCTTTTTGAAAAGAAAAAAAAAGAAAAAAAAAAAACATCAATTGATCAACTTTCTACGTAGGGCTAATGAATAAGTGTACATGGTCCATTTTCCGTACCTAACATGTATAAATGTATGTGTGTTGTATTTCATCAAAATTATGTACACGGAATAGTTTTTCAGAAATTAATTTCTTACCAAGAAACCTTTGAAGTTGATGATAGGTCTATCCACACCTTTGTTTCCATCAACAATGACTTTGGATAGCTCGGGTATATAATGTCCTAGAAACAAATATAATAATATTGAAATAAAACATTTATAAAAAAACAAAATTGGAAAATCAAAATAATGAACAAACATATATATTAATTTAATATTTGGATATATACCTGCATAACTTTCACCAGCAATGTAGAATGGTCTGTATTTGAACTGAGGGAACCTCTGAAACCACCTTGTGAGGAATATGTAGGCATCTTTAGCTGTAAAATTTAGGAATATAATGTCAACTCAAACAATTAATTGTTCCGTATGAATGAAGATAATATATTATTAATATTATATAATTATTAATTAGGACCTGTTTTTTGATCACCAGTGATTTGATCAGATGAAGAATTTGAATATGAGAATCCAACACCAGCAGGTGAATCAAGAAATAGCAAATTGGCCTCTGCATCAACCACACACCATAAATGGAGCAACAAATTAGAATTAGGACGATACAAATTTGTGATGTAATGATGTCATCTTGTATACGTGTCATTTATCCGATATAATGAAATAGAGAGTGGAACATGAAATCTCAATCCTGGATTATGCGGTCACTCCCTCACTCATCTATAATATTAATTCTAGTGTAATTAATAAATAAAATTTCTAAAAAAAATCCCAAATTTCTAATTGGGATATAGTTACAAGTACCACCCTTGAGATTTAGGTTAATTACAAACAAACCAGTTATCTGTCAAAATTACAAATATCCTCTCTAAGGTGTTACAAACAACCCATTGATATTTATATTTATCTAACAAATACTCTCTTTAGAGGGTGCAATTTGTAAAAAAGAAGCAAATGTCAAGTGAGTATTTGTAATTTTGAAAGGTAATTAGGTTTATTTTGTAAATAGGCTAAACCTTAGGGATAGTTTTTGTAATTATCCCTTATCCCTTTCTAATTTTGTGGACCTACATGTGAGCAAAACTATTTACATCCCTTGTCAAAATAATATTGTTTTTCACTTCATTGGCATACATAACATACCTTTGTTCCAAGAATAGGGACTCAAGGACAGAGTCCCTCCATCCGGCCCGACCCGAAAAGGCCCAATCTCCTCCGATGCACCATAAGCTATGGAGGAGCAACCCGGTCCTCCATTGAGCCACAAAACAAGTGGCTTTGATTCGGGCTTCTTGGTTGCCTCGACCAACCAATAGAATAAAGCCCGGCCCGCCTTCTGATCCACGGTGACATAGCCCGAATATTGTGAGAATTTGACGTTTGATGGTTGTCCAGACAGCTTAATGATCCTATCTCTCTCTTGTTGTTTAGGGTATCGGAGGCCGATTGAGGTTGCAATGGGAGGTAGCCATAGTAGTATACATACGGCTACCGTCCGAAAAATACTTATGGAAAAACTTGGATGATCTCTCATTGTTAGTCGTAAAATTGCTAGGGAGATAAGTAATTAGGTTAAAGTGTTGTGCATGGTTATGGACAATTTTAAAGAACATGGTCATAGGTTGTGAATTTAGTAGAGTACAAATTAAGGGAGTTTGAGTATGAATAGAATGGCATTGGGCACATGCATGTGAGTATTGATGGTGGATTTGCAAGCAAGCCTTGATCCCATGCCAAAGTTTGTGATCCAAAATAGATCTTTGGGGACATGATCAATAAAAAAGTTGTATAAGTATGAAAATTGACTTAAGAGATCAAGATTCTCTGGACAACTAGTGGCTAAATATTGATTTATTATTATTATTATTATTATTAGAAGGAACTGTGCGGCATTATTTCTTAAAATTGACTACAAAACTTAGAAGGAACTGTGCGGCATTATTTCTTAAATTATTTAAAGGAGAAATTAAACTAAGATTGCCATTTTAAGTTGTTATAGCTCATAATCGGCTAAAAAGAAGGGAAAATTATAATTTCCATTGACAACCCCAAGATACAAGTAGGATCAATCTTGTAAAACTGACCTAGGTGGCCAAAAATGGGCCCAAATAAGATTATAAAAAAAAGAAGAGTATTATTCGTGCTAGATGCCAAATTGCTAGAGATGGCAATCAGTAGGGTCGGAAGGTAAATTGGGTTGGGCGAAATTTTGGTGGGCCCATTTTTCACGGCCCAACCTAGCCTGCGTATTTCATTTTATTCGGGCCGATCCCGGACCGAAGAGGCCCGATCCTTTATGGGCTTGAAAATCTTGGCCCAACCTGGCTTAATATTCGGGCCGAGCCAGGATTGCCGCCATCGAGATTGCATTTGGATTATCGCCTAACGATTTTTGCAACTTGATTAAGATATAAAATAACTCATGTCAATATGTGAATTTCTTAGAGTGAATTTATACTTTATCTATTTATTCCAAAATAGCAAGTTTGATATGTTACTGACCAATCAATTTAATTATTATTAAAAGTCCAATAATGTTACTTTGCAAGGACTCCAGTTACTAACATGTCGAATTGAATGCTTTCACACTATTTTACGAATATGAAAACTAGACAAAAGTCTTCATTTTCCCCTACAATCCTCTTTTTCCCTACATTTTGTGATGAACTAGTCCAAGCATTTGATTTGCAGAAATCTCGAGATATATAATGTACATTTTTAAAAATGGTTGTATAAAGTGTATTTCAAGATTTGCATGCAATATGCTTCCTTGAGAAACCATATGAATTTATGGCTTGTGCAATTTTCTAAACAAACTTGACTTGTTCATAGCATTTAATTTAAGTATGTATGGTGTGTATATTACTCAATACGTAATGTTATCTATCCAAATTGTTTACTACTACTTCACAAATATTTTTTTTATTTAATTACCAAATTAAGTATCAAAATTAATTAAGCCACTTTTCATATTTGGAGAAGAGATTTCTTGCTTAGCCATGAAGTGAGAAGTCAATATATCCGCCCTATAAAACGGATAAATGAATTGGAAGATGGTAATATGTTTGATACAACTAGGATAAGTATTTTGTAATTTTTGTATACTGTATAAGTTATTTTTGTGTATTTTTGTATGTATTGTCGACTCAATTAACTAGAATAATAAATGGGTCAATTTCGGGTTACCCAAAATGAAACACTTAACCCGTTTAACCCATTTGAAGAAGAAAATTGTAATTAATTCTACTTTGATATTTGGTGAGTTAATTAATTGTCGTTTCATTGATATCCGCATGATATGTTTGTGTTTTCTCTTAAACATTGCGTTTTTTTCTTTAAATGTTAATATATTGTATGAGTACAACTTATTTATGCTCCTTGGAGGCCTAATCGATAAGCCTATTATCAAGCCAAATACGATTTGCATATTTTGATTGTAATTCGTTGTGTTTTTAATATTTTATGTATAAATAACCCAAAATTCCAATTTTATCATATAATAAATAGATGGTTTATTCAAGAAAAATATATAGGTCATTTCGGGTTGTGTTCGAGTTACCTATGTATTAAACAAGTCATGTTCGGGTTGACCCATCCGACCCGAATAATTAAACGGGTTATGTTCGGGTTGAGCAAATTTGTGTAATTATCGTGTCTCAACACGACCCACGAACACGAACTCGAAGTGCCACCCTTACTTTGTCTATATTTCATCTTGCATTTCCTCTTTTCTTGAATAATACATTACCTAATCTATATGAGCTTAGGCATATTGTTCATAATACTTCAGTTTCTCAATTATTTAAGTAACTGCTCTGTTTAAGGTGGTTTACTTTTCTTCTTTATATTATACGATAAATACTTTTGAAGTGTCGTAATATATAACATAAAATGGAATTGAGGTCCTACATTAAGTTCTTTTTCAGCATGGATAAATTGATGTTGTAGCACGTGTCAAACCAAAACCGAACCGAAAAATCGGTTCGAACTGTTAACACCCTAAACACAATAAATTTTCTGGAAGTATCAAAAATAATTTATTACTGAACTCAAGAAAATAAAACCTTTATCTTCCCAAAATGTAACATTTTATCCAGGACTCTGTACCATTACATATTCAATTGCTGCAATTCATGAAAACAAATTGGAACTTCTACTACAAAGAAAGCTTGACATGATAATCAACTATACACATCTTTTTAACAAATCGAACTACAGAAATGAATTTGATTCTAACGTGGTGACGAAAAAATATATATGGTCTCAAGATTTTAATCTTTCTTGTGACTAATTTTAATCAACCATCAAGAGCACCTATAAATTTGGAGCTAAGGAAAGATTACCTTATTCCTTTCGTTTTCCAACACGAATAAATTGAGCTATTTGTCTCGAAAACGAGATTCAGGTGGGGGGCATGGGCTTGTTCTCTAAAAACGATCTGAAAAGAATAAAAGCTTGTCGTGGGCGATGTAGAGGCACCTCGTGCCCTGCTCCTTTAACAGTCACCAGAGTCAATCCTTTGTATACTTGGCTCCACCCACCAACCTATGTTATTACAAGAAGAAACACAGTCAAAATGTTGAACACATCTCTTGTAAGACGGTCGCACGGTGCGACGGGTTGCACTTTTAGTGTAAAAAGTAATACTTATAGTGTAAAAATGATACTTTTAGTGTAAAAAGTGATACATTGAATACACTATTTAGTGTATTCAGACAATGTATCAATTTTTACACTAAAAGTATCACTCATCGCACCATGCGACCGTCTTACACAAGTTTTTGCCCTAAATGTTTATGAGAAAGTAACATCAAGGTTTTACTTTACAGAAGGGTAAATACAAAACCTACCCTTGAGATTCAGTCTTATTACAAAAGAACTCAGTTTGACATTTGTTTCTATTTAATTGCACCCATTGAAGGGTATTTGTAAAACAAATACAAAGCTCAAGAGAATATTTGTAATACCTAAAGCGACTATTTATGATTTTGAAAGACAATTGATTTTCTTTATAATTAGGATAAACATAAAGGGTAATTTTTGTAATTTATGCTTCAAAGGAAGAATGAAATAACAATGTTAAGGAGCTTAGGGGTGTGTTTCTCCCACTTACCTTTCCGTTATCATACCAAGGATACCACTTTGTAACAGTTGGAAGCTTTAAAGCATCGATTGAATAGCGTGTTGCAGTGATAGGTACCACTGAATCAGTATCACCACTGAAAAATGAAGAGAAAAAAAAAAGTGGTGGAAGGATCATTAACAAAATCATACGAGAGGTGGATCATAATTTGCATGATATGACATAATGTGTTATGAAATCCTACGGAAGGGGAGAGATTACAATATTTGCTCGTGAACACTCAACATGTAAATTAACCACTTTATTCATATAAATTAAGTGCCTCACAGAGTATGCAATCATATCGACCTTCATAGTAATAATGTGTAATGTGTCCAGCGTCCACCTTCGTACTTTAAATGTAATGTGTAAGTTCCAAATAGCAAAAAGAGGTCAAAGAAGGTATAAAAATGATGATCAAACAATACATGTGACAAAGGATCAGAAGAGTCTTTAATAAGAATCCCAATAAATTAAAAAAAAAATGAATTAGGTCCTTCGGTAAGACAAGTACATCATATGGCCGTTATTACAAACTTGTATACCTTCATCAAGAGACAGGGCAATAGCAATTCTAACACATTAAAACTTTTCAACAGCAGATGGTAACTCTTACAAGAAAGAACCATGAAGTCTACAAAGTCGAGATGTGAAGATGCTGAACTCACATTAAATATGACGAACAGTACCAAAATTCAACAGACACAATCACATGGAAGAAACTTGTGCAGCCAAGTGAACCATAGATTATTTAGATACAGAAAACACAAAAGAAAATGACTAAACTAGCACGGTTACCAATAGTTTATAGATAATAGCAAAATATCATACCAGAAGTTAAAAGTCACGTGTTTCTTGGCACATGCTACATTCAAATCTCTATGCATTTTTTCAATTAGGATTAACAAATTTACAAAATGAACGGTACCCA
The DNA here is from genome assembly GCA_016081115.2 of Rehmannia glutinosa. Lineage (NCBI taxonomy): Eukaryota > Viridiplantae > Streptophyta > Magnoliopsida > Lamiales > Orobanchaceae > Rehmannia > Rehmannia glutinosa. The sequence goes on from JABTTQ020001049.1 coordinate 490,238, forward strand.
TCTGTTCATTTAAAAGGCCTCGAACACTCAACGAAGGAAAGTTTGAAGAAGGAATATATTTAATTTTCATACCTAAATACCCAAATTCTGAGACCAGCTGCTATTAGTTCTTGATAAATTGGAAGCATGGATAGAGGAGAATCTGCCCAGTAATTACCAACTATATCGCTGCAAAGCGAAAAACTCCAATTCAAAAGGTGCCACCTCGCACAATAAAAGAAAAAAGGGAAATGAAAAGTGCTAAACCTACCTGCATGATTGCCATGGGTAGGAAATTTTTGTCACGTTGGCATGGAATGCCATTTGAACTTCAGGGAGATTGAAGTAAATTTGGGAGTACCTTTCGGTACATGGATCATATGCTCTAGACATCCATGGCTGCATTTGAAGAAAGAAGAGTTTCAGTTTTTCAGATGCAACGACGTGAAGAAATTCTTGATAAGCCGCGTTAAGCATTCATGTAAAAGAAGTTCACCTAAAATAAATGCGCTGAAAAAAGAATGAAGGATAGACCTTAGTTATTTCATGATATTATTTTGATTAACTACGGATAGGGGCTAACGAGGGAAATCTTACGAGAAAATAACATATAATCCATCAATGAATATAAGTTATACCAGAGAAAGGTATATGCTACCCTAAAGCTTAAGTTCATACGATTTCACCAAAATAGTTTATAATTTAACAATCTTATCTTAATAACTTTGTTTTCATAGCTAGCTAAGGGGCTAGTTCAGAAATTACACATTTCTAGATCCATCAGAAATGAGGCTACATAAGTCAATTTGATTTGTTATCTAAACACAACAAAATGTATATTTATTTTTCTCCATTGAAAGAGCATGCAACATGAAATTCACGCTAGTCGTAGAATACATAGGGCTACAACCAACTATAAAAAAGGGAAAATTATCTTCAGATTATGCAAAACAATGTAAGTGGGATGTAGAACCAAGGTATGGTTATGTAGCAAAAAGGTCATTTGAGTGTATAACCTTTTCATATGTAGATAATGCAAATTTGAAATGGAGATGGAGAATTAATTATTTTACTTCTTTGAAGGAAACATATGATTATTATATCAATACATTAACTCATTTCAATAGAGAAATATTTTGTTAACCGTTCAAATTATTTTTAGCTTATTTTGATTATTCAGTCTTGCATTTGGCTGACCCACATAGTCATGACTATGCAGAGTGTTTAGCATTACGCTAGTTTGCAAATAGCAAATTTTGCACTGAGCATGTTCGATATAGAAATTTCGTTTAGTGAACTACGGAATAGTCTTGCTAAAGTTACCTTCTGACTCTATTTCAATACTCTAAACAGAATAGTATATCTTTTTCGACAGAAAGTTATATTAAGACTTACATAGTGACCCCTTAATCGGCGCCTGAGTGAAGCAGTACTATTGCAGGGGAGGGTGTAAATGCTATACGGGTCAATGTTCCCCATTTCCTTGTCGGCTAGATCAAGAGATTTAACACAGTCACTTGAAGGATGAGTAGCAGATCCCAAGTCACAGGTTGTCCGAAGAACTTTGTAAGTTGAATCTGAAATTAAACCGTGAGTCCACCAATACTCAAATGTGCCAACATAATCGTGGTAATCATCAGTGACAGCATTTCCCACCTAAACAGACAATATTCAAATATAAAAACAAGCCAACTAATCTGAAAATGGAGTTATATAACTTAACGAGAATCTAAATTAATATGCAGTACCAAGAATCCCTTGAAATTAATAACTGGCTTTTGAATTCCCTTGTTTCTTTCGTATATGATTTGAGATAGTTGAGGAACATAGTGTCCTGAAAAGACGAGCATAAAACCCACAATTAGATTACTCCTCGCTGTCACGCTGAGTAATTCGAGTTATAAATATTGGGGAATTTAAAATAAAAAACCTGCATAACTTTCTCCGGCAACATAAAAATCTCTATGTTTGTACTGAGGAAACCTCTCAAACCAGTTGACGAGAAAGGCATACGCATCTCCAGCTAAAAATTCACAACATCCATATCCATCATTTTATAGCAAACACACGAAATAATTGCCACTAAACAGAGGCATTCACAAGAATCAAGATTCAATTTTTCCGAGACATTACCTGTTCTTTGGTCACCTACAGTATACAAATCCGATGAAGTATTCGAATATGAAAACCAACACCAGCTGGTGACTCTAGGAAAAGCAAATTTGCCACTGCCATAGTACATTATAAGAATCTTGAAAAAACTGAAGACAAAAAGCAAAAAAGCCACATAATGTGCATTTACAATAAATCAAAAGAACTCAAAATTACCAATCACAGTTGCCACATACATTTATTCCAAGAATAAGAATTGCTGTAAAGGGTTTTCCCATCCGAATTAATCCGAAAAGGCCCGATTTCTTCGGAAGCTCCGTAAGCAACAGAAGAGCAACCAGGGCCCCCATTAAGCCACAAAACAAGTGGCCTTAAATCAGGCCCTCTATTTTTAGGTGCCTCAGTTAACCAGTAAAACAGTGCTCTCCCAGCTTGCTGATTCACAGTAATATAACCTGAGTACTGATTAAATCCAACATTTTCAGGTTGCCCAGGCAAATAAGTAATCCTATCTTTTTCTTGATCTACATTAGACAAAGAGTAACAAATGCCCACAAAAAAATTCAAGCACAAGAGGCAAATTGCAAATGAAATTGACTGCAAATTACACCCCATGAATCAATTTATCAAAAATACAAAACAAAAAACCTGAAACACAAACACCAATTAGGGTTTCTGGGTTTTCCCAATTTGAATTGGGATTTATTTACAGAAGAATGAATATTGAGTCTGGCTCATGAAGAAGGCCTATCTAGTCTAGATGGCTCAATCAGTGAATAGAAAAACAATATAAAGCAGACAAAAAAATCATCATCACAAATCCCTATAATATTCTCAGATTCAAGAAAAAATTAATAAAATAAAATAAAAATAAAAAAGTCAAGCTGGTTTTAGTTTTCTGCTGCACTCACAACTCGTCTAGACCATGACACAGCTGACAACCACATGCATCATGTTTCCTGGAAAAACAAGGGAAAATTGACCCATGAATTAAAGACTCAAGAAAACACATAAATGGCCAAATTACACCGCATAATTCTACATAAAAGATAATGGGTTTCAAGGAAATTAGCTATAAAAATGATGAGATTGTGATTTGACATATATTACTGGAAGTATAAATACTCACTAGCAGCCAAGAGACAAGACAGAGAACCAATATACCCGCAACCTCGTTAATTTAGAGCTCTCATTACCAATAATTGGTTTATGGTTAAAGGGTGAAATAATGATTATGATTATCTCACCACGTTGTTGGTTGGTGAGGTCAAGATTTTTTGGGGTTAGATTTATAATTTATATTTAACTCCCACCCTCTAAATTAGTGAGTTTTAACATTTTTCTTTTAACTAATTTTTTTTAAAAAAAAAGGTATGATGAATTAGTATAATAAATAAAAGATCAAATAAAAATATATAAGTATATTGATTATTTGAAATTAAGTTATTGACATCTATATGAAGTCAAAGAAGTATTGTCTAAGGAGTTGGGGTAAACAAATCGAGTAAGTCGGACATTATATTTTTCAAATTTGTTTGAATTTTAATCAAATTTCAAGTATTGCGTATGGTTTTGATTTTGATGGTCGGCTTTAATCAAAATACTTCTTCTTGTGATTTTTCTTAATTAATTATTAAAAAATAAATACAAATATAAAGTTTTATACATAAGTACTCGATCAAAAATGAAAATGAGAATCAATTTTAATTCAATCCACTGTAAATAAAAAATTATTTTTAACACGCATTTTCGTATTTAAAATCACTGAAAACTACTCAAGTACTCGAGTATTCTCATTTTTAAACTTATTAAAATATAATTTTCATCCATTCATCCAAAGATTATTTTACTTTTCACGTAAACACTGATAAAAATCTCAAAATTTTGTTCTCAATAATTAAAAATGAAAAATAACAATGTAAACCTATACATATTTTCCCTTGCAACCTCAAGTGTTAAACACACAACGAGTTTTGCTGACTTAAGGTATTGGGCCCAGTCAGTAGTCAGAGAGGTGCACATGGGGTGGGTTTGAAGAACATTTTTATTTACTTTGTCACTGTACAGAATGATATATATGCATATATATGTATATAAAAGTATATAAAAATAAAAATAAAAATAAAAATATATATAGAATGTGATGGAAAAAGGTATAGAGCTTTATGGTGTGGATACTCTGGATAGATGATTTCTTTTGAGTGAAAGAATGGTGACAGCCAACTAATTTATTCATGCTGACAGCCACTTTGTATCTATTTTAATATTATTGTATAGCAGTTAACCATATTAATTACCATTTTGTTAGATTTTAAAAAATATTTTAAGGGTTTTTCTTTAATAAAAAAGTTCGCCCATCATTACAAGTATTCTCACCTGGACCTCGTCATTGTGACAAAAAAAATATTTTAAGGGTTATCATTTTTACCGACTTCAAGTGAACACGGTTTGGTTGGTCACAATCTAGTTAATAATCGAACTAAGTTCAAAATCAAGCAGTTATCATTCAATCTATTGGTCATTTAGGATCGGTCCATCTTTTATCCTTCTAGTTCAGTGTTAGACTGTTAGTCATCTAGCATTAGCATGAGACACTCTTTGTTGCCTAGACCACTCGTGTTTCCTCATTCTGCACTTCGGATGCATAAATTACCTGTGGGCAGGTTTCGTGTTTACATTTAGCTTGCACTTTAAACTTTTCACTACGGAATAATTACAAAAATCATCCCTAAGGTTCGAGATAATAATAAAAAGCCCAGAAGTTTTTGAAAATTACAAAAATTCCTAGGTTCGATTCGGTATTACACTTCACGCCCTTCATAAGCAAAAACAGTTCAAACACCCTCTTTTACATTTGTAAAAATATTAAGCTACCCCCTTGTATCAATTACTATCAAACTCAAGGTCTTTTGTGTAATTTTGAAACTTCTCTGGGTTTTTTTTGTAATTACTGGGTAGTTTTGTAATTATTCCTTCTCATTAATAGAGAAAATAACATCTCTTCCGTGTTTAATGGCATATTGTCTTATCGCCTGCCTAATTAAGGCAGTGTCACTAAAGTGCATCCCAACCTCAAAATTAGGATCATGAAAATCTACAATTAAAATGCCAGAAAACTGATCAAACATCTATCAACAAACACATCAGTACTGAAATAAGAACTCAATTATGGGTATAATATTAGTACAACAAATCTCATCCCACATTTATTTCACCAATTGCTGGAGGTCCATCAGCACAAAGCAAATACAAAAAGTACAGAAAATCACCGGTTGCAGATCAACACAAGATGAAGCACAAGATCAGCCGAATACGTCGGTTGATGACGAGGCGATGCTAACTTGTAAAGTACTCGAGTTCAAATCAACATCTTCCCTACAAACCCCATCTCTAATCCCCGACTGATTCGGCAAATTACTCGAAGTTTCAGCAATTTCCGGTTTTTCGCATCAACTGTTTTCAGCCGATGCCTCTCTGCCCTAGAACCAATCACCTGTCCTAAAACCGACGCCGCAATAGTAAATGCCATGGCCGTCTTAGGCATTAACACGGATTTCCTAAGCATGGCTATGAACGGCACGGCTGCATGGACAGCGGCGAACCATGATGGTGAGAATTTTTCGGTGTGTTCTCTCCATACTCCTAAAGGTATATTAGCCGCCATTCCCAAAACGCCAATAACGAGTATTTTTGCGGGTAGAGGTTGTGGCCGGAGGTTTTTTGCAAAAGCGGTTTTCGCCAGAGCGCTCCTGGCGGCCACCACTGCCGGAGGGCACCTATATTTCATGCCCGGTGGGGGCTGAAGGGCCTTTGCTACGAGAGGAAGGACATGACTCACGGCTCGATATGACTTTGCGATAGGGCAATTCCCATTTTGCAACCACTGATCGCTCATTGCTTCGTGTTCGGATTTTCCTCCCTGAAATTTAAAAAGAACTGTCAAGCAATACTTCAATCATAAAAATGAGGATAATTACCAAAAAAAAAAAAAAAAGGAAACCTGAGGTTCAGGCTTACAAAAATATTCAGAGATTTTTGAAAATTGTAAAAACCCATTGAGGTTTGATTCCGTTCTACATTTCCCCCTCCATATGCAAAAAAACATTTCACCCCCCCACCAACACGATATGTATAGAAATTTATAGTTACCCCTTAGATTTAAGAGAGAATGAAACCTGAGGGGCTTTTTGTAATTTTGAAACATCTCTGGATTTTCTTGAAATTAGCCCAAACCTTAGGGAATTTCTTAATTATCCCTAAAAATGATGATAGGGATATTTACATAAACTGCCCCTGAGGTTTAGCCAAATTATAAAGAAATTCAGTTATCTTTCAAATTTACAAAAACCCACTTGAAGTGTTACCTATACCCCCTTGAGGTTTGTGTTTGTTATACGAATACACCAAAACAGATATATGTCAAGGAGGTATTTGTGATTTTAAAAGAACTGTTTTTTTTTGTGGTAATTAGACTAAAACTTTAAGGGTAATATTTGTAATCATCCCAAAATGATATGATGCATTAGTCATGTCATAACTTTTAAGTATAGCATCCACATTATCACAACATAATACTAGTACAAACTCTTCAACTATTTTGGAATCTATAGAATTTTACTAGTCAAAGAAATTCTGGAAATTAAAAATCAAAGGGAAAGTTAAATTACTTTTGTGGAGATGCTTGAATGGGGTAGTTCCTGTAACTGATCTTATTGCTAAGAGAGGTGTTCTGTTAGATACCAAATGCAAGTGGTGTGGTGAAGCTGAAGAGAGTTTGGCCCATTTATTTTTCAGTGTGATCGGGCAGTCAGGGTGTGGAAATTAGCTCAGGTGCAGTGGAATGGGTTTCAGAATCAGAATTTTTTCCTTTCGTCATTGGTGGTGGGAGGTTTGCTCTAGGCCCTGGGAACGGATTTTCATTGATCGTATTCAACTTACCACTTATCTTCTTTGGTGGCTTTGGAAAACCAGAAATTTATGGATGTTTCGAAACCTATAATTAAATTCTTAGGGTTATGAGGTTGTACCCTCTAGGGATTGTTATCAATCCAGTGGAGGTGTTGCCTTATAATTTGTTTTGGCTTCTTTTGGCTGTTGGGTTGTATATAATAGGGTAGATCCTTTTCCTTTAAAACTCTTCTACTTAGTGTTTGATATTTTGGTGCTGCCCATAGCCATTTTTTTTTTGTCTGTTCCATTTATGATCCCTGTGTTGGATCGGGTTCCCAGCTAGGAAGGTCTGTTTCCTTGGCTGGGCATTTGGCAAGTGTGCCACAGATGTAAAGTGCTTCTGAGCTTATTTTAATACAACTTTCGATCTTTGAATAAAAGAAAAAACTATGAGAAGGCCAACTTACTATGTACATGAGAAAGATTTGATTTCTGTTATAAGAGTAAGTAGAACACATGTAATGTGCTCAGTTGCAGAATAGTAAAGACTGAAACAAAATATGTGTGTGTGTGTGTCATCAACTACCTTTGAAGAAGATTCTTTTTTGGAGGAATTTGAGTCCTTGTTTTCTTTCTTCCGCTTCTCAAAGAAAGCATCAAACCCAAAGGGTCCCCCGGGACCAAAACCGGAGAGGCTGATGGTAGCTGCTTTTGCTGCCAAGGGATTGAATTGAGCCGGTGATGGATCAGATTGAGACTTCTCCGTGCGAATAAATGACCTTCCAGAAAGTGGAACAACTCCATTCTGGCCATGGAAGAGCCTGAATGCCATATCAAAATTGGGACCATCCTCAAATATAGGACCTTTCCCGTCCCTTACCTAAGAGGAGAGACAAAGAAGACATGGGAGCCTATAAGCATTGAGGGTTTAAAAAGTGAGGATAAATTAGAAAAACTACCTATGAGATTCAGCCTAATTACAAAAGGATAATCTTTCAAAGTTACAAATATCCCTTGAGGTTTTTATTTGTTTAAAAATACCCCTCATTGAGGGTGCAATTTGTAAAATAGAAACAAATATCAAAGGGGGTATTTGTAATTTTGAAAGATCGCTGTGTTTTGTTTTTTGTAATTAGACTGAACCTCAAGGATATTTTCGGTAATTAACCCAAATAATGGAGAAAACAATAAAGGCCTAGTTCATGAGTATAGGCAAACATGAAAGTGTAAAAGAGGTATACAACTTACAGGAATAGGGAAAGCCATCGATGTTGAGAAGGAGAAGTTAGTTGGTTCATTGATGTTCCTCAAAAATGGACACCTAACAATGTCCTGGTTAAATTGTGAAGATCCCCCATTTAAGTTTCCAAAGAGAAAATCCATTCTATAATTGCAAATGTCCTGCACAAGAATGAAAAGGAAACTGAAAATAGTAAACAGCGGGAGAAAAACATATACCATATAACATATTAAAGCCCATGTTCACCCACATTTGTAATATCAAGTAGCATCGTTCGGAGGACAACAAATCCAAACAAAACATTAAAAAAAAACAGAGAGAGAGAGAACTTGGATTAATCTATGATCTAGTAGTTAGCTGGGGTTGAAAACGGTCAGCACCAAAGTGCTCATATTATCGGTTGGGCCCTGGCAAGCTATGAGAAGGAGGGTAATTTTTTGAAGTTTTCACTGTTTCAAATAAGCTAACATAGCCATAGCCATAGCCAACATGTGATAATCGCACTGGCAGGATAGAGACAAGTCAAAACTACGAGGAAGTTTTCACTGTTTCAAATAAGATCAAAGTAGCCATAGCCAACATAGGATAATTGCAAGGGAACAAATGACTAAGACCGTTTTACAACATCAGATGACATGACAAAAGGATGAAAAACCAAAGGCTGAAAGGTTGAGAAATCAAAGTACAACCACTCTGAGTTAACCAAAATGAAACAAATGAAGACATCATGGTTCTTAGTTACAAGATAAGTTCATAGATCGCAGTGTCTAGTTCTTGGACTTACCAATGTGTAAAAAAATCCGAATACACACGGAGGGTTTCAACACATATCAAATAATCCTCTATATCCTAAAGATATTAAAACCAAAGGAAACCTTATAAACTTCAACTTCAAATAATTATGAGTACACTTTATAAAAATCCAGATATCTTTTCCATCAAATGAATATATATAGGCTGATTATCATCCATTTCTAACTAGATTCTTAAAACCACATCAGCTGATAAAAACTCATTCCCAAAATCTCAGCATAGGCCAAAATTGAATCCAAACAACCTTTGCTTTCCATTCTAACTTCTCATTTTCCATACAAGGCTAACTAATCAGTCTACCGAAAACGAAACACATAATATTTACAAGGAAATTGCACAAAAAAACCTACCTCGAAAAGTAAAAAATCACAGCTAAAAAAAGCATATTAAATAAGGCAAAAAAAAAAAGAGCACAAGAAAATAGATAATTCAGACCATCCACTAGAATAACAAGCCAATCAAACCCATGTTTAAAAAAAAAAAATTAAGCAAACCATCAACCAAAGTTCAATTCGGACCATCATAAGAACAAATCAAACCCCCAAAGTATCCACAAAAATTGAAATCATTACAACAGATCATATCCACAAACACAAATTTGTAAGGGCATTAAAGAGAGAGAAGATTACGACCTTCAAAGTTCTAACGAGCCAGGGCTCAAGAGGGGCTATACGATCAAAACCTTGAGCAAAATGGGCTCTTTAGAGAGAGAGGAGGAGAAATTTTGGAGTGGGTAAGACGACAGAGAATGGGGAATTTGTACAAAAGTTGGTATTTTCGATAAAAGAGATGGTAAACGACGCCGTTGTTACTTGTTAGCACAACTACTCCACACGCCAATTGTTAGGGCGCGTGTATGCCGAACGCCTAATTGGAATTTTCTTTACTGATGGATTTAATAAATTTTTCTTCCTCTCTTGAATGGGAATAAAACAAATAAATAAAATAGGCCAATAAATAAATAAAAAAATAGTTTTTCCAAAAAATGTTAATGGGGGGGAAATAATAAAGAATTTTTTTTCTAATTTCCAGAAAATGTTAATGGGGGAAATAGTAATAAAAATCATATACATTTTTTTAGTACAATGGGGAAACTTGGAAAGGGGGACGCACGCACTGTATTTCGTATTTAAATCGAATCCGGGCCATTCACCCTTATAACACATCTCAACCACTAGACGTATACATATATCTATATAAGCGGACCCATAACTTGTTATAAGGAGGCCAATAGAAAAAATGAATGATTACATATATATACAAGATAATAAAGTTTAATATTTTATATTTGATTCAAAAAAATACATTAGTATTGATTAGTAAATATTTATAAAATACATCATTAAATCCTCAATATGGTAAACCTTAAAACATGTCTCTCTTGTAAATCAAAAAATCATCTACAATTGAATTTACACTAAAAAAATTGAAAATTTTCTTTTCAATATACACTAGCAAACAATTATAAGAAACTCATATTCCATTTTTATTTCTTTAGTTTTGATGTATAGAAAAGATATTTTTAAGATAATAATAAGAAAATACAAGGCCCACAAGATCTTTAAATTAACTTACTAAAATTCATGGATCATGTAGTCTTAATAATTTTTATCTAACAACATTGTGGGGGCAAGGGACTAAAGTATATAGATAGTAATATAAAAAAAAAAGTTTGGGGGAGGGGGTCTAGGCCCCTAGCTACAACATAGTTCCGCCTGTAAGGTACTTTACAACATGGTTGAAAAAATCGCTTAGTCTAGTTGGCGCGATCCATCGCCTAAGCGTCTAAGTGCGCCGCCTTAAACAATACTATTTTTCTTTTTCTTTTTTTACCGATTTTTGGCCGATCTAGACCGCCTAGCCCGCCTAGCCAATTTTTTTTGGCCGCCTAAAAGAGCGCTAGCTCTATTTAGTGTTGTCTAGCCCTTAGGCTACGGGCGTCTTGGCCGATTTTCAACCAAAATGATTTTTTTGACCGATTTGAGTAAAATCGGATCGGTCTAGAGGCGCCTAGTCAGCGCTTTTACAACACTGCTTTATAATATCACGTACACCTATTAGAAAAAGAAAAGAATATTCATGCACTCTAATTAGGTCAAATTAAAAGAAATTTATAATAAAATAGAAAATCTATATATTTGAGTATGAGAAAACTTGTATGAAACAATCTCATTGACATAGTACATATGATCAGCCATATGTGTAACTAGATTTCCAACCCAAACATAAAACCATAAAAAGAAGAGAAATTCCCGCAAATACCATATTTTCAGAAATTAAAAAGACAGTGATTTACATTGCCCGATTTTCACTTTCATACGTAGCAAATAATTATACATTTATGATTTGATCGGTTAATATAATCGAACCACGTGTGTGTACCATATATAACAAAATGATAAGCATAATTAAATAACCTAGAATTATTATTTATACATTTATAATAAAAAATATATAATGAAAATTTACGTAGAAATAATAATTAATGTGACTTCTCTATAATAAAAAAAAATATGTTTAGCTCTATACTTATTTGAAATTTAAAGTAAGATTACTTTTATATAAATCAATGTCGTGTAAAATTTGAGATCAAATTAATTGATAGTTAATTATAGAGGATGTAAAGTAAATTTAATATTTTATTCAAATCAAATGTGTTTTTGTCCATTAGCTAATTTTGGAGCTTTTTTCTTCTACGTCTTTTGATTGGACGATCGAAGATGTCCTTCTTTGGGTCAATGAAATTGTAATAGCCGATAGTTGGTTACCTTAATTAAGCTATTTTAATTTCTTCTTAAAAAAAAGGTGCTTTTGTCCATCAACATATTTTTATAGTTTCAGAAGATATTTAAAGATTTTAATAGTATAGGGGTATTTCGATATAAAATGGATACTACAAGGGGTAAAGTGAATTTCACCATTTTTTATTTAAACTTAATTAGTTGAAGCTTTTTGTTTCACTTTTAACTGTAATGCAAATTATTTTGAACCCTTTTTTTCTTTTTTCCCTTTTCAAATCTTTCTTCTAGTTTTTATTTCCCCATCCATGCTTCCACCACTCCCGCCGTTTCTTCTAAATATGGATATATCAATTATCACTTCCCTCTTGTATAGCAATTCTAATTCTGTTCTAATTGAAATTCCCTGTATGTATATATATTTCAATCTGAATCTAAATAATAAGTATACTACTCATAAGTCATATCCTCTCAAAAAAAATAAAAAAAATTTGTAGGAACATCGATATGGATAATAGACGGCGGCTGGGATACGAATATCATTATCGTTTCTGGAAGGACAACGACAGAATAATTACAGACGAGATAATCTCTCGGTACAGGACCATCCTGTCCAGTGGAATCAACGTGTATCTGTTTGAGATTAGAACTAATTTCATACTAAAAAGTGTTGTATAAAAAGCGTTGTATAAAAAGTGTTTTAAAATATTTCCTATCCCACTTAAATTTTATTTTATTTTATTTGCTTAGGATTCTCTTATTTCCACTTCTAATCATAATTCTTATTTATACAATAAATTCTCTTCTTTTGGCTAGTGGTGGAAATAATATGCTTCAATAATTGATTGCACCTTTCTTGAGCCAATAAACCACATAAATAATTAATTGGCTTTTCCTATATTGGTTTCAAGCCTATTAATAGAAACATCTCATTGTGCAGAAGGATAGAATAGAAATCAGACAAAAGTCAATAACTCAATCATCTTAATTTCTTCTTCTTATTTGTTGGGTTTATGTTTAATTTGTCGTTCTAAAACCCCTGTTGAATCCGGAGGATTACACAAATAAATCCTTAAAGATAGTGCTAACTTCGCACGCCTCAGGAATGCATCCGTTTGTTTTCGAACTTCATCAAAATTTCCCAACAATCTTAAGGATTTAGTTTCGTATGATGGTTCGAAAAGAAAAAAAAATAACATTTCTGCCAAAGCCAACTTTTACTAATGGAATACTGTTCTGACTTTCTTACGGCCGGATTTGAAAGCACATATCTTTTTCTTTTAAGAAGGGGAGCGAATGATGTATGGAGAGATAGAAACTATTTGTTTTGTGATGATGCTCTTATGCATTTTATACTTTGTATTTTGTGTGTGAATAGATCCATGTATTTTATATGTATCTTGTGTGTATAATGTTTTCTAGCACAAAGCTACAACTTTTGGGTTCAAACTTTTTCTTTCTCCAAAAAGCTGTTTGTTTTCGTCTTTGTTCTAAAAGAAAGAAAAAAAAAAATTCCATTGATTGAGTCTCTCAAAATGGAGGTGCTTCAGCAGTCGCACCACCACTAGAAGCTGCCGGTGCAGCAGCTCCATCTCCTCCTATAAAGGCACCACCGCCTCCTCCTCCACCAATAATCACCTGAAAAAAAAACCGGTGAAGGAGTGACGTAGGAGAAGGAATACTGAACGCCGCCGGAGGAATCGGCTGAGAGAGCGGCTTGAACGAGCTTACGCTGGAGTTCGAAAGTGCAGCTGGCTGAAGCCTCGAGCTCGCCATTGAGCTGCTTGGCCGTCCGGTCATCGCCGGATCCTCTGCACACCAAGGTAAATACACCCATTTCTCGGTGATTTTTAATTGGTCGAACTACTTACTTTGGGGAGGAAGCTGCTACTGCTTGCTGTGTGTGTGTTTTGAAAATATCTATATTTCATAAAATAAAAAATTAATTGTAGAAGATATAATGAGCATGATATGATGTGAATACCTTTTATTGATTGTGATTATGCCATTATATACATGTCGTTGGGGTGAATTCTGAGTTTTGATGTTGTGGTTAATATTGTTGTGACATTTCAGACATTGATCAGATTATTATAATACTTTTATGATTTATTTATCAAAATAAAGGAACAATCAGTAGATTAATTTTCCAATGAACTCTTTCTGGTTGTGTGGTATTGTTTAGTCACCAATTTATCAGGAATGTGGCTTTTATATATAACTGCTCTAAATATACTAAAGTATATTTATTTGGAAATAAAGATGAAGTTATTGGGATTGTTTCCATTATGTTTTGAAATTATTGATTAATCACTATTAAACAACTGGATTTAATTGTGATAGTGACATTTCAAAAGCTTTGTTATCACTGTTGATGTGTGACTATGAATGGAAATTCAATGTTCTTATTTTTGGCATACCAAATATGCAAAATGAGATTACGGTATTTTGTACTAATTGTTTTACTATATGCTTAGTGAGAATGAGTTCGTTAAGATGTTGATATAGCCCTTGCCTAAATATTCAAAAATGTGGGGGTGTTAAATCAAAGTTTTATTATCTGATAATTTTACTTCTATTGAAGTAAATAGATGTGATTATATAAAACGTGGTGATCATGAGTATGTAATGATTTGTTATATGTGGATTGCATGCTCACATTTGGTACTAAATTTTATTTAATATATAAAACGAAAGAGCTAATCGCTACTAAATTTGATGTGAGGGATATGTTGGTGAAACAAGTATAATATTGAGTGTTAAAATCATAAGAGTAGATGATATCTTAATGTGTCTCAAAAACACTATGTTGAGAAACTTCTTAAGAAGTTTGGACATTCTATGTCAAAATTGTGAGTTAAGAAGGTTGACATTTTAATGTCAAACTAAGTAGTAATTCTTATGATGTTAATACTCAATTGAAGGAAAATCTTGTTGATCTTGTGGCTCGATTTAAGTATGCACAAATTATTGGGAATTTGTTGCATTTTGATAAATTTTCCACGTTGACATAACTTGTGTTGTGTATAATTGAGCATATATACATATAATCCCAACCGTGATTATTGGACTGTTTTAGTCGACTAATGAAATACTTGAGAGGTACCATGAATTATGGTATTCTTTATAGTGGATTTCACTCTGTATTGGAGTGATTGGTGATGATAATCAATCTATGATTCGGATAAGATAAAATCCGCTAGTAGAGAGTAGTTATGTATTCACCCTTGGTGAGAGTGCAATTATTTGGAAGTCGGCTAAACAAAGTATCATAACAAAATCTACTATGGAGTTTGAGTTTACTCACTTTGAGTTAATTAGCACCGAGGTTGAGTGGTTGAAAAACTTCTTGTAAAACCAACACCTTCGATTAATGCATGCATTGTGATTGCCAAGTAGCAATTATAATTGCAAAGAATAAAATCTTCAATGATTAAAATAGACATACTTGTATGCGAGATGTGGTTTGATCAAACAATTGTTGAAAGATGGAGTAGCATCCATTGATTATGTGAAGTCAAGTGAATTTGGCCAATCATCGACTAAACTTTTGGGATAAAAATTAATTTTGAAACATCAAGGGAATGAAACTTAAGCCAATTTAAGAAATTAACGGTGATGGAAACCTAACCTCTGTGATTGGAGATCCCATGAATGACGCTCATATGGGTAATAACAAGTCACTTGTTAATTTCGCTAAAGACAACAATTGATTGTCCCTTCCTATGGTGTGAGAAGTCTTAGAATGCAAGTATGTGGGTTGAGTTGATAATCTCTTAATGAATTTCATATCCCTTAAGGGTGGTATATTTACTTGCAAAATATATTTGATGAAATTCACCTATATGAGTGTGGAGTGGGGCCGCTCCTATGAGACTTTGGCATGTCTCAGAGCACTCATGAATACAGGCACGCGCATGGCCTATTAGCGTAAAACCGCATTGAACGACAATTTTGAGAGGGTGTAATGTAGTGGTAAGATTTTAACTTACAATAAAGAGTTATTGGTTCATAGATACTACAAGCTTCACCAAAACTCGACGTTAAATCTTATCTTTCTAGCGCCCTGCAGTTCATAGTCCAAAAGACACCGATTCGATGCATTCTACACAAATTTTTGTAACCCATCAAATTATTCTATTCTTTTAAAATCTTTTAAAACATGTGGGGATTGTTGTATAAAAAGTGTTTTAAAATATTTCCTATCCCACTTAAATTTTATTTTATTTTATTTGCCTAGGATTCTCTTATTTCCACTTCTAATCATAATTCTTATTTATACAATAAATTCTCTTCTTTTGGCTAGTGGTGAAAATCATGTGCTTCAATAATTGATTGTAACTTTCTTGAGCCAATAAACCACATAAATAATTAATTGGCTTTTCCTATGTTGGCTTCAAGCCTATTAATAGAAACATCTCATTGTGCAGAAGGATAGAATAGAAATCAGACAAAAGTCAATAACTCAATCATCTTAATTTCTTCTTCTTATTTGTTGGGTTTATGTTTAATTTGTCATTCTAAAACCTTGTTGAATCCTGGAGGATTACACAAATAAATCTTTAAGGACAGTGCTAACTTCGCACGCCTCAGTAAATGAATCCATTTGTTTTCGAACTTCATCAAAATTTCCCAACAAAAAGAACAAGCGTTGATGAAGATGAGATATCGATAGTTCTATGTTCCGAGAGTTTTGATGTAGAATTGGAGGAAATCGACCATTTCGATGAATGGTATCTGGAAGATCAAACGAGTTACATGCTCAAAGAATACTGGATGACTGAGGACGAGATTGTCAAATTGGTTCGTGGGGCCTACAATTTCGCCAAACAGCATAAACCATCAATGATCGGTAGTAGTGTGATATCTTTCGTTGTGGGCATCGATGTTTGCACAGTGCAACAAGAGGGCGAAGAATTAGAAGCCGCGATGGACAGGGCTATTAGGGCTGAGAATTTGGTCCCATGGAATTATATTCACCTTAATTACTTTGACATATCCAGAGACATGTTCTTATTCTTGTTTAATCTGCCAAGGATTAGAGTGGAAGACGTCAACGATGGCTTGGGTTTAATGGAAACATGTCCAATTTGTTTGCATAGTCTCACCATTAGCACTCAGATAACTCATGTCCCGAAATGTAATCATGTTTTTCATACACATTGTATTGCTAAATGGTTGTTAAAGAACAACTCATGTCCCTTGTGTCGTCTGCAAGTCGTATGATTGAAGTATTTCTAATTAGTCAAGTGTTAGTTGTTCAAGTTTTGCTACATTATATGATCTATATTATAGAGCAAATTGTGGGAAATACCCACTTAAGATAGGATAAAGAGTTTCCGACACGTGAGATAAAAACTAAGTTTCCTACCCATTTTTGTGGTTCTTTTACCCAAATACCCTTATATTTTAAATGCAAAAGTAGATGGGGTCTTATCTCTTTTTTTTTTTCTCTCTACTCCCTTTTTGGATTTTATAACAAATCTGATTTTTGGTAATTTTTTTCGAAAGCCTTCAATAATTTTCATTTTTAATCCACTTTTCATGTTGTTGAACAATTTTTGAGACTTTTAAATAAATTTTCATATTTTAAATAATGGCAAATGTTTAAAAAAGTGTATTTATTTTTTAATTTTCATATTTAAAATAAATTATAAAATTTTAATATTTAGATTTTAAAATAATTATATATTATAGATTTTTTCGATTCTTTTTTTAATTTTAAAATAAATAATAGATTTTAATATTTTTAGATTTTAAAATGATTTTGTGGATTTTTGAAATTTTTTTAATAAATTGCAAATTATTTTAAATTTTATTGAAATAATTTTCAAAATTAATAGTCAATTTTTTAGAATATATACATATACATAAAAAAGCACGATTTATTTTAACTTAGGCATGATATATCGTGCCTCGAGTTAAAATTAGGCACGATATATATCGTGCCTCGATTAAAATTAAACGCGATATATCGTGCCTCAAATAAAAAAAAAGATATCGTGCTTATGCCAAATATAGGCATGATATCGTGCCTCAATTAAATTTAGGCACGATATCATGCCTACTTTAAGTGGAGGAACGATATATTCCCAATAGCACGATATTTGGTTCCTTTTTCAAAGCAAAAAGTTAAAGAAATGAGGCACGATATTTGGTTCTTATTTCAAAGCAAAAAGTTAAAGAAAAAGAGGATTGACGTGCGGCTTTTTTGTTGGGATTATGGGTCAAGGCAATCTCAATAATAAAAAAATAGTCACCCGCAAGGGTAGCCAAGTTGGTGGAGTAGGTGAGCGCGGGATCGAAGGTCACGAGTTCGATTCCCCTACCAACACTTTCTTGGTTGAGCCCTCACGAGGGCTTGCCTAGTGTGGTTTACCCGGTTGGCGTAGTTTGCGGGCTAGACGCCGGCCAGGGTTTATCCGAACAAGCGCACTCGAAGAGTAGCGGTACCGCGGGTTCCCCGTCATCAAAAAAAAAATAATAAAAAAATAGTTTAATAAAGGGAATAGGAATAGGCGTGTGGTTTGGGCACATTTAACAAGGTATCCATCACCCAAGCACGTTTATTTTATAGGCACGATATCGTGCCTCATTTTTCCCGCCCAATTTTAAATGAGGCACGATATCGTGTCTAATATTAAATGAGGCACAATATGTATCGGCAAGACGATATAGATTGGACGATATGCGTAATATGCATGATATTACACAATTTGGGCACGATATATATATATATATATATATATATATATATATATATGTACATGAGGTTGGCACGATATGGACACAATATAAGCACGATATGTGTATACGATTTTATATATAGGTGTGTGTATTTGAAAGGAAATGTGCACGATTTTCAAGGAAAATATTAATTGCACCAGGTTCAAAATTCAAAATCTTCAAATTAAAGGAGAAACATTTTTGTCAAATTGGGTAGAAAAAAGTTTTCCTTATGTCTATGAATAGAAAACAATATCCACTATCCATAGTGAAGTCTTTAAAAATTCTCCTTATTTTTTCTTATCCTTTTTTTTTATAATATTATTAGCAATTGTTGATCTTTTAGCCTATGGAAACCTTCAGGTTGAAGATCAAGAAGACGAAATTGATTGCTGTTGAGGGACTTTGCTCAGATCATTAAGAATGTCTTTTAAATTTTTATGGTTATATATAAATTCCCCATTTACAAAATCTATCTGCCAATAAGTTGTTGAAAAGCTTTTTGGTTTTTAACGTAACTTGGAAGAGTAAATGGTCTTTCAGATATTGAATATTTGCAGATATACATCTTGACTTCACTAGTGAACATTGACACGGAGAATTACCGAAAAAAAGGATTTTGGCTAATTACAAAAAAAAATCCAGACATTAAAAAAAAAAAACAATGAGGTTTGATTTGCCATAAAGTTAAGGGGTAATTTGAATTTTTCTATAAAAGTCGAAGAGATTTTTGTAATTGTTTTACTTATGAAAGGGGAAATGTGAGATGAAATTTATTATTGATATTTGTCGAAGTTTCTTGGAAGCAAATAAAGTTGTTTCTTGGATATATACTTATTTGAAAACTTCAAGAAATAAAGAAAAAATTTATTTCTAAAAAAGATTTTTTTGGAAGAAATTTACATGAAATATCCAAAATATTCTTAAGGAGTTTCGTAGAAAAACTTATATAAAAATCTAATAATATATTCTTAGAATGTGTTAGAAATTTACTACAAAATCATTTTCCACCGTTAGATATTTTGATTGAATCTCAACCGTGCATATGAGGATGTGCTAATTAATACAAATAGGGTTAAGGTCTCAAAAATAATGTGATGAACCCTAATTGAGGAGTGTCATGTCTATTATAACTTCAATTAAAGAGTGATCATCTTAAGTAATATAGATGGAAAATTAACAGTTAAGACATGATAAAGGTTAACGAGTTAAAAAAAAAAAGAACGGAAGACACATAAAATCGTGCACAAAAACATGTTTGTGTAAAAACAAAGAAAAATAGTAAACATACGTGTAGGAGACAGCTGCAAAGCAATTGAGTTTGTTCGGTAGAATACAAAATGAAGGATAAGAAATATGATATTTGATAGGATATAGATTAATGTATAGATCCCGTATACTTAGATAAGTGTGATTACAAAGAAATTGACAATACAAAAATTTGTATGAAACGATTTCATGGCATTGTCCATGAGATGGATCCTACATGTAAAATAAAATTTTAATCCAAACCCAAAACCATAGAAGAAAAAAAAAAAACCCATATTTTTTGTATTTGGTAGGATTCTAAAAAAAAAAAAAAAAAAAATTGGGGTATATGCTATGTTCTCGAGAGATGGTAATATCTTGACAATTTGATTGTTTATAAATTTGGTGGGTTTAGTTGGATAATGAATCGGTCTCGAGGTGGGATTTGTGTCGGATGGGATCTTCTAGTTTAAAATGATGTTTTACCTTCTATTCCACTACATGGATGATTGCCACATGACCATATTAATTTTGAAACATAAATCAAGCTTAAGAGGGTGTTTATCTAAGCATATTTAAAATTAGATCTTATAAGCTTCTACCTCTAAAAAGATGTTTTTAGAGCTTATAAGATGTTAAATTTTATTTTAAAAATAAGTTGTTGAAGTATTTGGATAAAATAAGATGATGAAGCTTTTAAGATGTTAATAATTGTAAATTTTTAATTACAATGAGGTTGTTAAAATAAGATCTTATTTTGAAAAAAAAATTAGGAATCCCAACTTCTCTAAAAACAACTTATAAGATCTTTTAGAAAAATTACTTAACAAAAGTAAATAGCTTATAAGCTCAAACATCTTATAAGATGTTTTGAAGAGCTTGTAAACTCAACCAAACACCCTTTAAATTGTGGGATTTTAATATGGTAATTTTCATACATATGACAATTATCTCGTGTTGTGGAATAGGAGATGAAACACCAATTTAGAATAGAAAATCCCATCCGAATTTCGATCAACGTTATAATCACGCAAATTTGAAATTAAACCGGGCTTGTGGTTGTCCAACAGTCAAAATCCTCTTAAGTACACATGGGATTGGGTTAGATTATTAAGTAAATCCAACCCAATTCATCAAAGTAAACGAGCCCATAGTTTGTAAATTTGAGACTTAAAAAAAAAAGACAAAACACAAGGATGATAATTTAAACCAAAGCTTTAAACATTGGATTGCTCATAAAATCTATCTTCTAATGGGTCACGCGATTCAATCAATCGAATCCTGTTCACTATTGTTCCAATTTTAATTAATAATAATTGATTACTCCCAAAATTTACCTTTTTCCGCCGATCACCTTTCCAGACGAAAACCACCACGAAACCTCGCACAAAGGGGGGAGGAGGGGGCTCCCAGATACCCTCTCCGATGCTTAAGTCAAGATTGTGATAAGAAGAAAAAAAGTAGAGAGAGAAAAAGCAATGTAACAATAAAAAATGGGATTAGGTTAGAATAAACCTGGGCTTGGGCCTTTTATACCTTAGCTCGGATTAGGGTTTCAGTAAAACGGGGATTCCGCTACGATTTGGTGTCGAGTCATCATTAGATTAGGATCGGATCTCATTAAAAACCCTAATTTTACGCTAATACTGCGGACCTCCGATCTCTCGTAACACGTCGGCTCTTTGTGTTAATACAAAACCTTTTAAATCTTACAAGGCATCTCCAGATTTTATACATCTCATGGGCCGAACCGACCTATTCTTCTCAAGTCATGCTCAACTTTAAGGCGTCCCACAACAGTCGGCTCAACATCGCCGACTATATACAGGTCGGCTCATCACAAAATTTGAACTTGGGCCTCGACAGCCGACCCAAGTAGATAAGCCTTTATACCAATCTCTCGCTTATAAGCCTCCACAGACCCCCATTATTTAACACTTAACAAACCATCCTAAGGTTATGGGCCTCATCATTTCGGTCCAATGCCGTATCACCAGGTCGGTCCAATGTCTTGGGCCTATCAGTCGGCCCGGACAATCATTTGCCCTTATCAATTCCTTCTCCCCCAACTATGGGTTGGTCCGCACCTCAACCATAGTTGCTCATAAGGCCGAACCGACCTAACATTTGGTCCGTGCTTTTCACTTTCCCGCCGACTCTTGGCATTTGAAATTCCGCCGCCCTTTGGCCTTTCGAGTACCGACACGCGGATTTGATTGATAAGACGCCCTTTCGGCCTACTAACGCCTCGTGAGACCGTCCAATCATCTCTCGAAAATCGAGGCACCCTTTGTCTTCTCCCTTATAAAAGCCACACTCTTCCTCCATTTCTCATTTTTCTTTCTTTCGAGTTTTCAAATCTTTCCCCAAAAATATTCATCTTCTCCGGCAGATTCTCCGATTCAGGTAGGCTTCCCAAAGTTTCACGGCCCGACCATCTTCCTCCCTCAACCTCCTATTTCTAATCGTAAGTAAACCTTTCTTCTCCAGCCTTTTATTTTCCTTTAAATATGGCATCCTCTTCCTCACACTCAACACCGTCTGACGCGGTTGTCGCCGACTTGGAATGGTGGGCGATGACGACGGGCTCTGTTCCTCCGCCTTTCCTCACCGGTGTCCGCCATCGGACCGACGCGATCAATCTAGCCCGATTCAGTCGTGATTCGACTCGATAGAGATCCGAGCTCGTGCTCGGGTCCCTTACCTGTATATCCTCATGATTTTAAGTGGACCACCTTATCACCCCCAATCTTCAAACCCTTAAAAGAACCGCCCAAATTCCGTCCTCTTTCAAACTCTATCTTCCCAAACTCACGACCGACCTCCACCCAATGCTCTATCCTTCTTCGTAGGTCGGATAGAGGCGGCTTCCGATTTCCCATCCATCCATTCATGGTAGGGGTATCCGAGTTCTCCGGTGCCTTTAAATCAACTAGTGATAAGGGTCTTTTTATGCATGTTTTATGTGTATATTTGAGTAGTATTCGAGTTATTTTATTGATAGTTTTGTAAATTTTTGATTGTATATAGTTCATATTACTCCGATGTGCTTTTATTGATGTAGATTGACCATTTGGGGCTAATTTCGGTGAATTTCGGACCATGGATTCATGTCAAAACATACCGGGAGTTTAAGGATGCAAAACGCTCGAAATTCCAAGCCAAACACGTCATTTCGGGGCCTTTTTGGTCCAACACGGGCAGGGGGTGTCGGGGCAACACAGCCGTGTTCACGGGAGCTAAAAACTCGAAATTTTTGCGTAAAAAAGCCGAACACACGGCCTGGCGTGTTGGACAACACGGCCATGTCAGGCCTATTTTCGATTTTTTGTGCAAAGACGGCCGTGGCCGTCTTCAACATGGCCGTGTCGGGGCCACTTTGCGTCACTTTTCTTTGCGGAATTTGGGGAAAACTCACCAACCAATCCATTTTGGCCACTTTTGTACACTTTTAACTCCCTATTTTGTCGAAACATGTCTCCATGTCCCCTCCTCATCACTTGAATACAAGAATTCACCAACCAACAAGGAAAATAGGGTGATTGTTTAATAAAAGATAGTCTTATCAATGTATTGGTTGCCTATAAAAGCTAAGGGTTGAAGTTGGGAGAGGCATTCATTAGATACTCGGGAAATATTCATTGTATTCATTTCATTAAGTAGAATTGGGATCAAGGGATCTTGGAGAGAAAGCTTGGGGCAATATTGGAGAAGAAGGCTTGGAGCAACATCATCAATCAAGAAAGAAGTCAATTGAGATTTTGAGAAAGATAAGTACACCATGTCTACAATACATAAATCTTCTTGTGTAATTTATTCTTTGGTCAAAATCATGTGTAACTAAACTCCTAGTGTTTGAATGTAATGAACTCTAGAATGGAATTGTGATTAAGGTGTGTATGTTTTTAATAAAATCTTCATATTTTGTGTGATTCACTTATATTATGCTTCGTTCATTCGAATTGATATATGCGCAATATTGATTTGAAGTTTGTTTTTCATCCGGGAAATCGAGAGATTCATGGTGAAATAGAACCTATATAAGTGAAAAGAGTTGCATGCAATCCTAGATATGGGACGACATAAATCTTCCGGATTAGGTCAAACCTAATATGGGAATTCACAAATCGTTATAATGTTGTCTTGGGGTTTTAACTAGAAAGAGATTTCGATTAATCAACTTGAGATTAGAAGTTTTTCGCCTTGAGAAAGGGTTTAACTTAAATCGGGAATTTCTACGGTCCATAAGACATGAGATTTTATTAAAAGAGGTTGGTTTTTGCTTAATGGTCTACGGTTGTATTTTTAACTTGTCAAATCACAAAAACATTCTAGAGGATTTACATTCAAACACATTTCTATCTCTTGATTTCTTATTTTACAAATCTTCCTTCATTTTTACAATTTATAATTTGTTTTCCTTTTTCATCAAACAAAAACTCGAAAATTGTTAGATTAAATAACAAAAAGACGGTAATTATTGGTACTTACAATCCTCGTGGGAATGACACTCGGTGACTCAATAATCTATACTATAAAACGATAGGTGCACTTGCCTACGGTTTTAAAGATAGCTTTTGAGCCATCAAGTTTTTAGGCGCCATGTTTCGAATTGTAATATTAAGAACGCTTTATTTTTGTTAATTTAATCATTTTTTTATTTTTTACCATTATCTTTCTTTTTATCTATCTTTGTAAGTCTTGGTTTATACTTATCCTCTTTGTTTTACCGCATGTGTATGCCTACTCGCCGCCGAATTTGGAAGTCGCGACACCGCCCAGCAACACAGAGGAAAGTACTAACACTGACACCACGAAGAGGATACTAACGAAAATAAGATGATGAAGCTTTTAAGATGTTAATAATTGTAAATTTTTAATTACAATGAGGTTGTTAAAATAAGATCTTATTTTGAAAAAAAAAATTAGGGAATCCCAACTTCTAAAAACAACTTATAAGATCTTTTTAGAAAAATTACTTAACAAAAGTAAATAGCTTATAAGCTCTGAAACATCTTATAAGATGTTTTGAAGAGCTTGTAAACTCAGTCAAACACCCTTTAAATTGTGGGATTTTAATATGGTAATTTTCATACACATGACAATTATTTGTGGTGTGGAATAGGAGATGAAACACCAATTTAGAATAGAAAATCCCATCCGAATTTCGATCAACGTTATAATCACGCAAATTTGAAATTAAACCGGGCTTGTGGTTGTCAAACTGGTCAAAATCTCTTAAGTACACATGGGATTGGGTTAGATTATTAAGTAAATCCAACCCAATTCATCAAAGTAAACGAGCCCATAGTTTGTAAATTTGAGACTTAAAAAAAAAAAGACAAAACACAAGGATGATAATTTAAACCAAAGCTTTAAACATTGGATTGCTCATAAAATCTATCTTGCTAATGGGTCACAAGTTCAATCAATCGAACCAGGTTCGATTATTGTTCCAATTTTAATTAATAATAATTGATTACTCCCAAAATTTACCTCTTCCCGCCGATCACCTTTCCGCATTTAAAACCACCACGAAACCTCGCACAAAGGGGGCTGGAGGGGGCTCCACGCATCTCTCTCCGATGCTTAAGTCAAGATTGTGATAAGGAAGCAAAGAGTAGAGAGACAAAAAAAGCAATGTAACAAAAAAATGGGATTAGGTTAGAATAAACCTGGGCTTGGGCCTTTATACCTTAGCTCGGATTAGGGTTTCCGTAAAATCCGGGATTCCGTTACGATTTGGTGTCGAGTCATCATTAGATTAGGATCGGATCTCATTAAAAACCCTAATTTTACGCTGTAATACGGCTCTCCGATCTCTCGAACACGTCGGCTCTTTGTGTTAATACAAAACCTTTTAAATCTTACAAGGCATCTCCGATTTTATACATCTCATGGGCCGAACCGACCTATTCTTCTCAAGTCATGCTCAACTTTAAGGCGTCCACAACAGTCGGCTCAACATCGCCGACTATATACAGGTCGGCTCATCACAACAATTTGAACTTGGGCCTTGACAGGCGGCCCAAGTAGATAAGCCTTTATACCAATCTCTCGCTATAAGCCTCCACAGACGACCCATTATTTAACACTTAACAAACCATCCTAAGGCTATGGGCCTCATCATTTCGGTCCAATGCCGGTATCACCAGATCGGTCCAATGTCTTGGGCCTATCAGTCGTCTTGATAATCATTTGCCCTTATCAATAATTATCTTTCTATTAATTATGTGTGATATCTTACAAAATAAATTATATTTACATAACCAACTAAAAGAATATCTAGCATGGCCCAAAGTTCAAATATTAATCACGCCAACCATTTTTATCTGGTTGTGGCCGTATTTTAACACATTCAATAACAAAAATAATTTTTAGAGGGTTAACCTGATGCCAGTCCAACCGGTTAAACCGTGTAGTTTGATCCGATTTTTAAAGTAGGGATTTAAGTGAATTTTACCCTTCTTTTTATTTAAACTTAATTAATTGAAGCTTTTTGTTTCACTTTTAATGTAATGATCAAATTATATTTCTTTTATAATTTCTTTGAACTTTTTTTTTGTTGTTTCAAATATTTCTTCTAATTGTTTATTTCCCATCCCTGCCGTTTCTTCTAGATATGCTACGCAACCATATCCTACTCCTATATGGGCTATATGACTTATATACACTTTCTGTTGTATGGGAATTCTAATTCTTTCCTAATTGAAATTCCTTGTATATATAGAATCTCAATTGTGTATATATATATATATATATATATATATATATATATATCCATCTGAATCTAAATAATAATTATACTACTCATAACTCATATCATCTCAAAGAAAAAAAATTATACTACTCGCGAACGTAAATTTGATCTCTAGGACCATCGACATGGATAATAGACAGCGACCGGGATATGAATATCGGTATCGTTTTTGTATGGACGACGACAAGATGATCACAGACGAGATAATCTCTCGGTACAGGACCATCTTGTCCGGTGGAGTCAACGTGTATCTGTTTGAGATTAGAACTAATTTCATACTAAAAAGAACAATTGTAGACGATGATGATGATGAAGATGAGATAGTTCTATGTTCAGAGAGTTTCGATGCATATTCGGAGGAATGTGAATGTGAAGATGAATGGTATTTGGAACAACAAACGAGTTACAGGTTGAAAGAATACTGGATGCCCGAGGACGAGATTGACAAATTGGTTCATGAGGCCTTCAATTTCGCCAAACACCATAAATCGATCACGAGTACTGTGATCCCTTTCATCGTGGACGTTGACGTTTGCACTGTGCAGCAAGACGGCGAAGAATTAGAAGCTGCCATGGATAGGGCTATTAGGGCTGAAAATTTGGTTCCATTGTACCTGTGGCATCATATTAAAGTTGAAGACGATGTGGATAAGTTAGAGGATATATTAGATTTCTTGCAGTTCAATCTGCCAAGGATGAGAGTGGAAGATGTCGATCAGGGTTTGGGTTTAATGGAAACATGCCCTGTTTGTTTGCATGATCCCACTGTTGGCGCTCAGATATCACTTCTCCCGCAATGTAGTCATGTTTTTCATACACACTGCATTGTTAAGTGGTTATTAAAAAACAATTCATGTCCGTTGTGTCGTCAACGAGTCGGATGATTTCCGAGTTTTAACTTTCAATTTATTTACTTTTTATTTGATTTCGTTGGATAGTAAACTCATCTAGTTTGAATGATTTTGTAGTTGTAGTTTGTTTACCCTCGTGCCTGTTTCAGACTCGAACGAAAGAATTTAATTTACTTCAATTCTAAGCCTTGTCTTAGCTGCACAAGATTGTTTTTCAGTATTTATGCTCTTTGTCCTTTTTCCTTATCCTCCTTTTTTATTTTTGTATTTTTTCTTTTTGCTTATAAATAGGGAAAATTTGAGACAGAATTTGTGATTATAAAAAATTTTAGAAATTCTTTTGTAATTAGCTCGAACCTAATTTCTTTACTTTTTCTTTTTTTTGGATAACTATCCCAAAAAAGAGTCTACGTCAAACGAGTCACACCGCAAGCTTTTCGGGGCAGGCAAAGAATTCCGGTCACCAACAATAGCATATATCAATTATCACGTTTTGTAGGATTAAATATATAAGATCTAAAATAAACAAAAGTAGATCCATTAAAAATGACAAACAAGGAAAGAGAATATTCATGCACTCTTTGAAGTCAATTTTTACAATAAAACAG
This sequence comes from Rehmannia glutinosa, assembly GCA_016081115.2. Lineage (NCBI taxonomy): Eukaryota > Viridiplantae > Streptophyta > Magnoliopsida > Lamiales > Orobanchaceae > Rehmannia > Rehmannia glutinosa. Next base: position 518,203 of record JABTTQ020001049.1, read on the forward strand.
AAGACTAATCTCGGACAAAGCGGTCCTAAGTTTCAAGAGGCCTGGAGCGAATAAAAAATGGGGCTCTTGTGTTTACATAAAAAAATTAAAAATAAAAATCAACGGTACAAATAAAATTTCATTAATTTAACATTAAAAAATAAGATATATAATAACAAAAATAAAACACTCAACCTTTAACATTTCCGTCTTATTAAAATAAATTACGAAAAAGATTGTTCAATATAATTTACCATAGAGAAAAAGACAAAAAAAAATTAGCTATGAAAAATTGATCTTCTTGTATTTTTAAATTCTATAATTCTATTTTTGGTTTTGCAAAAGGAGAAAAAATGTCAAATATGAAGGAAGGAATGAGGACCTTAAGGTGGGCAACTCTTTCAATTCTTCAATTATATTTTTGGTTTTGCAAAAAGAAAAATGTATAGTTAGATTAAAAAAGGTTATATAGATAGGCGGGAAAAAATAATTAATAGCGTGCAAAAAAACCTCCACTTGTGTTTTTTTGCAAAAAGAAAAATATAGTTACATAAAAAAGCAAAAAAGAAAACCAAATAGTTAGATAGAAAGGCAAAAAAAAGAAAACTAAAATTTGTTAGTATTGGGTTTGAACTCATCACCATGAGTAACACAAGGAGCATCACAACCACTGTGCTAACTCAGTCATTAATACCTAAACTTAACCTTTAATTACTATATCCAATATATATACATATAAAATAAATAAAAAACAAATCCGGGGCCCCTGTGCGGCGGCACCACATGCACCGCCCCAGGGCCGCCTCTGATCTCGGAAATCATTAATGATTAATTATCTGTAATACTATCTAGTCAGCTGCAAGTATATATAACTCTCCATATACAACTTGGACATTCCAATTAAAATTCTCTAAATTTCAAAAGGACCAACACAAATTGATCAACCAACATGACACACTTGGTGGAAGAATATGTACTAATCAATCACTATAAAATACTCAAGCGATTACTAAGATAACAAAAATATCTCATTTGGTGGAAGGATTATTATTCTCAACTCAGTCGTCCTTTGCTCCCTCCCTTTTTATTTTTTTTTATCATTTTTTATCCCAAATTCCTAAAATCATTAAGCGTTGTCTTAGTTGCACATGATTGTTTTTCAGTATTTATGCTAGATCTTTGTCATTTTTCCTTACCCTCTTTTGTTTTTAGCAATTTTTTATCTTTTTAATTAGTAAAGTGAAGAATTGCTTTGATGAGTATTTTTTTTTTTTTTTTTTTTGAGAATCTTTGATGAGTAATTTGGTTCAATTGTTTTCGTTTATACCAAAAAGCTTATGATCCACTATAGTTACTTAGCTTTATTGAGACTAGATTTTGATATGTGCGATGCACGGGAAGTGTGGTATTCGATTATATAAATTATTAAATGCATATAAGATGTACAATCTATATATATAATATGAAACTCATACATATATACAAAAATCACGTATCATGTTATATATATGTTGCATATACATGGCCATTAGTCGATTCTTCCTATATTGTTAGACATGAGCTTTTTCGATTGCCCTATGTATTTTATCCCCAACAATAATTTTAAATTAAAATCAGCTAATTGATTGTTATTGCATTTGCATTATTATAAACTAATAAATAAGTATATTATCATACATCATCATCGTGGATAACGTATCTCCATGTTGTGTATTTGTGTTTTATCGTTAGAAGTCGACCTCTCGTAGACATGCACAAGCGGAGTTTCATATTCCACTTTTTTTTCTTTTGTTATATTTAAGTCTTTGGTAAGGGTCAACATTGGTGCTTTTTTTAAGATTGAAAGCTAATTTCTTATCTCGATGATTTTCAATAAAAACGGAGTTTTGCAATAATGAACATGAGCAAAGTGTCAACACACGGATATAGGAGAGCTAATGAAAATATTTAAGAGAATGGTTTTGATATGCTAATTGAATGATCTTTTTCCTGTTATGTCGTTTGATATATTTTTCATATTTGAATATAATGTTTTATTTAAATGATATATTAGTTTTTACTTAACCATAATTTTGAAATTGTGTAATAATTTAATATCCATATTTTTAATTTTCGATTATGTCATCAATTTTCAAGTTTTATGGAAATTATTCATTATATTTTTATTAAACCAAAAACCGCATAAATGAATAAATAAATTTTGTTTTATGAAATATTCCAATATTAAACGATGATATCATTGTACCAAATATAGATAATGCTATATATATGGTTCCTTGAATACACACGTATTTATGGCAAGTAGTGGTTATGAAGTTTTTCAATAAATTAATATTATATTATTTGAATTATGAAAGTATGCAATCACCTAAATCAAAAATTAATAAGTGTTATCGATATTGTTAGTATGCAATTCCAAATAAATTATGCAATTATTTTTTTCTGCAAGTGTTATATTAGATATTATTTGATCTTAGTAGAAAACTCAATAATTTTTGTTTTAATTAGGAATGTATAAAATCTCAAAAATACAAATTTCAGAAATTAATTTTTTATTTAAGCATGGAAGATAATAATCTTGTCAAAATTATGAGATCACTAATATTACCATTTTTTGTGATGCAATTTATTTTTGTGCAAGTATTATATAAGATATTAATCAATTTAGCTGTAAAATAAATAAATATTTTAGTTAGTAATGTATGAAAACTTGAAGATATAAATTGCATAAATTAAAATTGATTTTATTTAAGCAGAAAGTAATAATTTGTCAAAATTATAAGACCACAAATGTCATTTCAATAATAATCAATATTTTTAATTTTTTTATTATATAAATTTTAATTTTTTTATGGAAATGGACGATTTTTTTCTTAATAATCTTTATATGTGACTTTCTTATATACATATATATGTATGTATGATGTTACACATGAATATATGTAATATATATTATATTTGGATACACATTTTGAGATATTTTTTAATTAATATAAGATTTTTTAATTTAATTTAACCAACTTAAATGTAATTCTATATAATTATTGAAGAAATGGGCTATTGGGCTAAACCCGAATAACAATTATATATATATTATATTGCCAAAATACATGAATAAACAACTTGATGTCTAATAGCCCGAATATACACACTGATACCCAATAACTTGAATGCATAATTTTTAAAGATTATTAAATAAAATTTTGAGTAAATATATGTTATATGTTATATTTTTATGTTTATTGTTTATTTTATATATGCAATATGAGTGTCAAACTTAAGATCGTAAAAAGACAATTAATTTGATATTTTAACGAGGGCTTGGGTTTAATGGAAACATGTCCAATCTGTTTGCATAGTCCCACCATTAGCACTCAGATAACTCATGTCCCGAAATGTAATCATGTTTTTCATACACATTGTATTGCTATATGGTTGTTAAAGAACAACTCATGTCCCTTGTGTCGTCTGCAAGTCGTATGATTGAAGTATTTCTAATAATATTAGTGAAGTGTTAGTTGTTCAAGTTTTGCTACATTATATGATCTATATTATTTTTTCTCATCCTTTTTTTTATAATATTATTAGCAATTGTTGATCTTTTACTCTATGGAAACCTTCAGGTTGAAGATCAAGAAGACGAAATTGATTGCTGTTGAGGTTTGCTCAGATCATTAAGAATGTCTTTTAAATTTTTTATGGTTATAAATTCCCCATTTACAAAATCTATCTGCCAATAAGTTGTTGAAAAGCTTTTTGGTTTTTAACGTAACTTGGAAGAGTAAATGGTCTTTCAGATATTGAATATTTGCAGATATACATCTTGACTTCACTAGTGAACATTGATACGGAGAAATGAGAATTACCGAAAAAAAAAGGATTTTGGCTAATTACAAAAAAATCCAGACATTTAAAAAAAAACAATGAGGTTTGATTTGCCATAAAGTTAAGGGGTAATTTGAATTTTTCTATAAAAGTCGAAGAGATTTTTGTAATTGTTTTACTTATGAAAGGGGGAAATGTGAGATGAAATTTATTCTTGGATACATTCTTGATCGAAAACTTCAAGAAATAAAGAAAAAGATTTCTAAAAAGATTTTCAAGGAAGAAATTTACATGAAATATCCCAAATATTCTTAAGGAGTTTCCTAGAAAAACTTCCATAAAAATCTAATAAGATATTCTTAGAATGTCTTAGAAATTTACTAAAAAATCATTTTCTACCGTTAGATATTTTAATTGAATCTCAACCGTGCATATGAGGATGTGCTAATTAATACAAATAGGGTTAAGGTCTCAAAAATAATGCGATGAACTGTTAGATATTCTAGTTTTCTAAAAAATTCTTAAATAGAAAACTAATAAGATCTTGAAATTAATGATTCTCACTATGTCAAAATATGCGTACCTTTCTCCATGGTGAAAGTTTATTGATGGTATGCTTGAGTTTTATTTAAAGACAACAAAACCAGATTTTCTTTTCTTTGCCTTTTTTTTCTCTCTTCATAAGTGATGGTTAGGGTATAAGAGAATATGTATTTATCTTAGGAAGAGGACTAGTGTACGTTAGTGGGAGTTATCCCCACTAATATCATTATTCCCATCAAGTATGATGTTATATTTTATGAAATCGCTCCACTTAACCCATTTACAATTTAGCCCTTACTTATTTAATTATTTATTTATTAGTCCCTAGTAAGTCACATGAGACATTAAAGAGACTTTAAAAGTCTTACATTCTCCCACTTGACTCATGTATCATTACCTAACATCATGGACAAAATAAATAAACTAAAAAGGAGTATTACTTAATGCGCATTAAAATGACTAAAATTCTATACTTTGGGTATGTTATAATTTCATGATTAAGAATATGAACTAATCCGAGTCATAGCGGTTTTACATCACTCAATTGACGTAGTCCCTTCCATGCACTACAATTTAGAAATCTCCTTAATACATGATCATTAACATAGAGCACATAATAGTCCAACATAATGTCTTTATTGAAGACTATACCACATTTTACATTACTTGAATTCAAATATGCATGCAATTATAGAGAACAGGTAATAAAAAACATATCATAAATGACTCGAGTGTCAATTACGTACATAAAATATACATTATACTCAAGAGTCATTATTAACAATTATGCCCATATTTTCAACATGTTCAATGAATGTCTTGGGCGGTAACCCCTTAGTCAAAGGGTCAACTATCATAAGGTTTGTGCTAATGTGTTCTATTGACACTCTTTGTTTCTAAACTTCTTCCTTCACTAAGAAAGTACTTTAACTCCATATGCTTAGCACCCTTAGAGTACTGTCATTCTTAGAGAAAATATTGCTGCAGAGTTATCACAATACAATTTAGGTGCCTAGCAATAATCGCCGATAATTTCAAGCCCCGAAATAAAGTTCGCAGCCAATTATCCCTGAATTGTAGCCTCAAAACATGCTACAAATTCAGCCTTCCATTGTGGATGCAAAGAACACAGATTGTTTTGCACTCTTCCACGATACCGCTCCTCGGCTAAAAGAAATACATACCCAAGAATGGATTTTCCGGTATCCATGCATCCAACAAAGTTCGAGTCGGTATATCCAATCACCTCAAGGTGATCGGACCTCCTATATGTAAGCATGTGATCCTTCGTTCCTTGTAAGTATCTCTTAACCTTCTTTGCAAAGCCTTTCTAATGTTCCATTCCCGGGTTACTTTGCTATCTTCCTAAAGATTCCAACCGCAAAGCTTATGTTTGGCCGAGTACAAACGAGCATACATAATACTCCCAACAAATGATGCATACGGAATCGTTTCCATTTGTTTTCGTTCCAAATCATTTTTAGGACATTGTGCGAGACTAAACTTGTTCCCTTCTCAATTGGAAAGGGTGATTGAACATTTTTCCATCCTAAATTTCTCTAGTATTTTATTAATATATGCTTTCTCGAGACAAAACTAACAATCCATGTGATCTATTTGAATATTTCTATTCCTATCACATAGCTTGCCTCACACATATCTTTCATTTCAAAGTTACTAGAGAGAAACTTCTTAGTCTTATAAAGAAGACCAAGATCATTAGTTGCAAGCAAGATATCATCAACATACAAAATCGAAATATAACCTTATTCCCACTAATCTTTAGATATATACACCGATCAACAAGTGTTTTCCTTAAATCTAAAGGAAACAATAGTATTATTAAACTTTAAATACCATTGGCGGAAAGCTTGTTTAAGTCCAGTATATTTGTTTGATAAATGGTTTTATCATGATTTTGATGATTTTGTTTTTATACCAAAACAATGGTTTTAAGGTTGTCCAAATACTCCTAAATGATTTAAAATGGTTTTAATATTTTCCGGAGTATTTCTTCAAGTTTTATTTTAGATAAAATTGGACAACACTTTTAATGATTTTGTGTTAATGTGTTTTTATACCAAAACTATGTTTTTAAATGTTGTCCTAATACTCTTGATCGGTCTAAAATATTTTTACTATTTTTTGAGTATTTATTGAAGTTCATTTTCGACTAAAATTGACAACTCCTTGGTTTTGAGGTCAACCTACGTCGCCCTATAGGCAACTCAGACTCCCGAAAATTGTGCAAAACAGAGAATTTCATGTTTTTTCGAAAATGGTGAGGGTGACCGGTCGGACCCGTCTGCCGACGGGTCGCCCTGTGTAAATGTATGTTCATATTTTCAAACGTCTATTTGTGCGCGATCGGGTCGCCGCCTAAGGTTTTGACAAATTCGACCGTTGTGCAATGAGACATCAACTTTCCTTAAATTATAGGATTGATTTTTAATGACTATATTCTTGGTTTTAATTGTATTTTTCTCAGAGATTTTCAATCCCCAAGAGGAGTCTATACATGATCAATCATCTCCTATAAATAGAGGAAATTTTGGAGCAACCAACACAACAATTGAGATATAACACAACAAGAAAAACTCAAGCAAACATATTTGTTTTTCATTGTATTTATTCTTGTTGTAATAATTTCAAGGTCATTCACTTTCACATCTTGAGATCTAGGCTTATTTCTTGATTACACTTGCACTCATAATTGTAATATTCATTATCGAGTTGTAATCTTGACTTTGGGTTATCATTCAACACAAGATATCCTTGTCGGTGTTCTGTGGGTAAGAACACACTTGGATGATCTAGGTGATAGGTGCAAGAAGATTGTGGTGATCTTCTTATTGAGGTGTTGAAAATTTGGTATTCTTCAAGGTTGAAGATTGTGGTAATCTTCACAAGGTGCCGTTGGAGATTGTGGTAATCTTCAAGAGAGATTGTGGTAATCTCAAAGGTGGTGTTAAGAAGAGTGTGGTGATTTTCAAGGTGATGTTGTGGTGTTGTATTATTTTTGGTAATTAATAAAATCTTTTTTTCTTTTTGAAATCCATCCCAGGATATATTGGGGTGGTAGAGATTAGGCCCTAGGTGGGTTGAACTCTATAAATCGACGCGTGTTGTTTACTTCCCGCACCTTTATTATTGTCTTCGCTTGTTTTGTTCAAAAAAAAGAGGGAAATCGAAAAGATGGAGATAATCTATTCACCCTCTAGATTATCGTAGCCGCTTTTGGACTTACAATATTGATTTCTTTAATTTGCACACCATGTGTCCCTTTCCTTCAATTGAGAACCCCATTGGTTGGTCCATGTAAACATCCTCTCCGAAATCTCCATTAAGAAAGCGGTTTTCACATCCATTTGATGTAGCTCCAAGTCATAATGGGCCACTAGTGTCATGATAATCCCAAGGAATCCTTTCGTGAGATCGAAAATGTCTCTTTATAATCGATCCTATCCTTTTGAGTAAAACCTTGGCGACAAGTCCGGCCTTGTAACGTTCAAGATTGCCATGAGAGTCACGCTAGTCTTAAAGACCCACTTACAACCGACTCACTTACAACCTTCTCGGCATTTCTACAAGGTCCCAAACACCATTCTGTTCCAAAGATTTTAACTCTTCTTTCATGGCATTTAGCCACTTTTTCGTAATTATCACAACTTACGGCTTGTGAAAATGAAACTCGATCATTGTTGTTAATGCTCAAGTCGTTTCGACTCATGTAGATATACCGGATAGTTATTCGAAATAGCGACCTTCTTACTCTTTGGGACCTTCTTAATGCTACTTCTTGTGGTTCTTCTACAATAGGTTTATTACGAATCAGAGTTCATTATTGTGTTGCTCTTCTTCATTGTTATTTGGCACAACAATTGGAGGAACACTAATTTTACCGCTAGAGGCACAAGTTAAAGGAACTTGTATTCTAACTTCTTTAATTTCCACGTCTCGTGGAACTGTACTCCCACTGGTTTCACCATTTTCAATGAACCTCGCATTTCCGGTTTCAACAATTCTCGTGCTATGATTAGGACAATAAAATATATACCCTTTTGATTTTTCCGGATAACCAATAAAATATCCACTTATTGTTCTTGCATCCAATTTATTTTCTTGTGGATTATAAATCCTTATTTTCGCCGACAACCCCATACATGCAAGTGTCTTAAACTAGGTGTCCTATTTGCCCTGATTCAAAAGGTGTCTTTGGAATTGCTTTACTAGGAACCCTATTCAACAAATACATGGCAGTTTTCAAGGTATACATCCACAAAAATACGGGTAAAGATGAATTGCTTAACATGCTCCTAACAATATCCATTAATGTTCTATTACGCCTTTCTCGATACATCGTTTTGTTGTGGTGTACCTGGCATTGCGTGATTGTGCACAAATACCACGTTCTCAAGAAGTTTAGCAAAGGACACTGGTGTTGCCCCATTTCATCATATCTTCCGTAATACTCGCCACCTCTATCGACACAACAATTTTCACCCTTTTGTCTAGTTGCTTTCTACTTCATTCAAGTAGATTTCCAAGTGCTTCTATCGCTTGGGATTTTCATGCAATAGATAGATAGACGTAGCCATAACGTGAATAATCATCAATAAAGGTAATGAAGTATTTCTCCTTTCCGAAAAGAATTAACGTCAAAAGGCCCACAAATATCTCAGATGCACTATTTCAAGAAGTCGGGTCTTCTTTGTAGCTCCTTTCTTTGTGTGTGTGTTTTGTTTGCTTTCTTTTAATACAATCCACACAAATGTTTAGATCTCGTGAAATCTAGATCTAGAAGAATTTCATTCTTCATTAGTCTTTCCATTCTTTCTCTAGAAATATGACCCAAACGCTTATGCTACAAGAAAGTTAACGTTCATTTACTAAACTACGTTTAACGCCGATAATATGATGCAGAGTCAAAAGAGTTTCAGAATATGAACCATCTAATTTCAATTTATATAAACCATCGCAAAGAATACCAAGTACAATAAGATGATTATTCTTAAATAAATCGAAACATCCATTACCAAAATTAAAAGAGTATCCAAAGAGCATCAAGTTTAGATAATGAAACTAAATTCCTAGATAAAGTAGATACAAAAAGAGTTTCCAATAAATCTATATGATGATAGGTCCCGATCGCTTCCATCGAGCTTTCACCGATTCCCCATGAAGACGAACTTCTCATTTGGGCTTATGGTTTGGATTGTAAGGAATCCCCGCATCGTATTAGAAACATGAGTCGTACATCCGTAATCAATCTACCATGTATTGTGGGGAACTTCATTAGATTTGATTCAAACATACATAAGCATTAAGCTTACCTTTCTTTTCTCGAACAAGCCTTTACGCTTTGGGCAATCCTTCCGAAATGTCCAGGTTTCCCCCAGATAATCGACAATTATAGTTCTTTGATTCTTTCTTCGGATTTGCGCAGATGCCTCATTGGTCTTCAATGGCCCTTTGCCTTTTCATGTTTCTTCACAAATTTCATTCAGCTCCTTGATTTCCTTGGTAGCTTATATAATGGATTGAGTACTTCCTTGATTTTTAAGCCTCGTTTCCTCTTGAACTAACATATGCAGGCAACTCATGCACATTCCATTTATCTTTCATAGTGTTATAGCTTATTTGAAACGGGCCATACCCAACCAGAATGAGTTAAGGATGAACTTGTATAGTGTTATAGCTTATTTGGCACAACAATTGGAGGAACACTAATTTTATCGCTAGAGGCACAAGTTAAATGAACTTGTATTCTAACTTCTTTAATTTCCACGCCTCGTGGAATCAGATTAACGGTTTCACCATTTTCAATGAACCTCGCATTTCCGGTTTCAACAATTCTCATGCTATGATTAGACAATAAAATATATACCCTTTTGATTTTTCTGGATAACCAATAAAATATCCACTTATTGTTCTTGCATCCAATTTATTTTCTTGTGGATTATAAATCCTTATTTCTCGCCGACAACCCCATACATGCAAGTATCTTAAACTAGGTGTCCTATTTGCCCACGATTCAAAAGGTGTCTTTGGAATTGCTTTACTAGAACCCTATTCAACAAATACACATGGTTTTCAAGGCATACATCCACAAAAATACGGGTAAAGATGAATTGCTTAACATGCTCCTAACAATATCCATTAATGTTCTATTACGCCTTCTCGATACATCGTTTTGTTGTGGTGTACCTGGCGCATTGCGTATTGTGCACAAATACCACGTTTCGAAGAAGTTTAGCAAACGGACGGTGTTGCCCCATTTCATCATATTTTCCGTAATACTCGCCACCTCTATCGGACCTAACAATTTTCACCTTTTTTGTCTAGTTGTCTTTCTACTTCATTCAAGTAGATTTCCAAGGCTTCTATCGCTTGAGATTTCTCGTGCAATAGATGATAGCGTAGCCATAACGTGAATAATCATCAATAAAGGTAATGAAGTATTTCTCCTTTCCGAAAGAATTAACGTCAAAAGTCCCACAAATATCTCAGATGCACTATTTCAAGAAGGGTGCTTCTTGTAAGTCCAACCGCTACGATAATCTAGAGGGGTGAATAGATTATCTCTATCTTTTCGATTTCGCCCTCTTTTTATAACCGAATGCTCAAACACAATAATAAAGGTGCGGAATGTAAACAACACACGTCGATTTAAAGAGGTTCAACCTACCTAGGGCTAATCTCTACCACCCCAAAGATATCCGGGATGGATTTAAAAAGAAAAAGAATTTTATTAATTACCAAAATTAATACAAATTCAACTTACAACACCTTGAAGAGCACCACACTCTTCTTCAACACCACCTTTGAGATTACCACAATCTCTTCTTGAAGATTACCACAATCTTCAACGGCACCTTGTGAAGATTACCACAACCTTCAACCTTGAAGAATACCAAATTCTTCAACACCTCAATAAGAAGATCACCACAATCTTCTTACACCTATCACCTAGATCACCCAAGTGTGTTCTTACCACAAGAACACTCACAAGGATATCTTGTGTTGAATGATTACCCAAATTCAAGATTACAACTCGATAATTGATAATACAATAGAGTGCAAGTGTAATCAAGAAAAGCCTAGACCTCAAGGATGTGAAAGTGATAAGCTAGGCAAATTTACAACAAGAATAATAACAATGAAAGACCAAGTATTTGCTTGAAGTGTATCTTGTTGTGTTGTATCTCAATTGTTGTATTGGTTGCTCCAAAACTTCATCTATTTATAGGAGATGATTGATCAAGCATAGGCTCTCTTGGGGATTGAAAATCTACAGAGAAATACAATTAAAATCAAGAATATAGTCATTTGTTAGAAATCAATCCCACAATTTAAGGAAACGTGTCTGCGTCAAACGGTCATATTTTTTTTGTCGATACCAAAGCGACGGTCGCACGTAAATAAGAGAATTGAAGAACACTTTGGAAATTACAATAGGGGCGACCGGTCGACATAGGCTGCGGCCGGTCGACCCTGCTTCAACCGGTCCCCTAACTCAAAAATGCAAGGTTTGAAGTTCTGTTTCGACACGAACTTGCAGTGCTGGTCGACCGGACGGCCGACGCCCGTGATGCATTTGGTCGACTGCCCGATTTTCCTTCCGTCTCATTTTCTGTTTCAAAAACATCTTCAGTACGGGTTGCCCTATAGGCAGGTCGATCACGAAACATAAATATTGTCCATTTTTTGTCGAAAATAGAACTCAAGAAATACTCCGAAAATTTAGTAAAAACATTTTAAACCAATCGGAAGTATTTAGACAACATTTAGAAATCTTGTTTAGGAGAAAAAACCAATTGACATAAAATCATTAAAAGTGTTGTCCATTATTATCAAAAATAAACTTGAGGAAATACTCAGGAAAATATTAAAACCATTTTAAATCATTTAGGAGTATTTGGACAACCTTTAAAAACATTGTTTTGGTGACAAAATAAAATCATCAAAATTAAGATAAAATCATGTATCAAACACTTCTTGTAGCTCATTTTTTTTGTGTGTTTTGTTTGCTTTCCTTTAATACAATCCACACAAATGTTTAGATCTGTGAAATCTAGATCAGAAGAATTTCATTCTTCATTAGTCTTTCCATTCTTTCTCTAGAAATATGACCCAAACGCTTATGCTACAAGAAAGCAGACGTTCATTTACTAAACTACGTTTAGCGCCGATAATATGATGCAGAGTCAAAAGAGTTTCAGAATATGAACCATCTAATTTCAATTTATATAAACCATCGCAAAGAATACGGTGCCGATAAGATGATTATTCTTAAATAAATCGAAACATCCATTACCAAAATTAAAAGAGTATCCAAAGAGCATCAAGTTTAGATAATGAAACTAAATTCCTAGATAAAGTAGGTACATAAAGAGTTTCCAATAAATCTAAATGATGATAGGTCCCGATCGCTTCCTTTGGAGCTTTCACCGATTCCCCATGAAGACGAACTTCTCATTTGGGCTTATGGTTTGGATTGTAAGGAATCTCTGCATCGTATTAGAAACATGAGTCGTACATCCGTAATCAATCTACCATGTATTGTAGGGAACTTGATTAGATTTGATTCGAAACATACATAAGCATTAAGCTTACCTTTCTTTGATTCTTTCTTCCGGATTTGCGCAGATGCCTCATTGGTCTTCAATGGCCTTTTGCCTTTTTCATGTTTCTTCACAAATTTCATTCCAGCTCCTTGATTTCCTTGGTAGCTTACATAATGGGTGAGTGGCTTCCTTGATTTTTAAGCCTCGTTTCCTCTTGAACTAACATCTTGTGCAACTCATGCACATTCCATTTGTCTTTCATAGTGTTATAGCTTATTTGAAACGGGCCATACCCAGTCGGTAATGAGTTAAGGATGAATCGCATAAGGAAGTTCTCATTCATGACCATTCCAAGGTCTTAAGTCTTGCCCGTAATATTTGTCATCTCAATTACATGATCATGCATAGACGCGAACCATCAAACTTCATGGTGGTTAGTGTACTCATTAATGTCCGACAAGAGACTTATCATTTGTTTGGGAGCGCTTTCCAACTAATCCCATAAACTCTTTAAGACTTTCGGTTTTGGGAAGAGTCGCTTTTTTATCTTTGTCAAGGATGTGATCATTCTCATGAACATTAGGCCGAGTCTGTTAGATCTTTCCCAAGCTTTATAATGAGCCTTCTCTTCATTGCTACTAGAATCGATAATAGCACCAGGCTTGTCTTCCATTATAGCAAGATCAAGATCCAAAACACCAAGTTGGGACCGAACTTGCTCGTTCGATGCAGAAGTTAAGCCCATTAAACATTGGAACAAACGATCATGAGAATTCGAGAGAATTGAGAACAGTCTTTGCATAATAAGATTTCACATAATTGTGTTTTGAGACATAAGGTACATGTTAGACATATAATATATTTAAACAACATTCGATGTATGTTGATGTTCTCCTTTGGGTGATACATCAACACATAACATACAAACATAATGATGCTAATTAAAATTCTAACATTATTTGGTAATAGATCATGCACCAATTAGAATTATTTACTACCTTTGGGTATGTATATAAACTAATAAGTACATGTTAATTACCAACAATTATATTTATTTATTATAAAGACAATTAATCAACCTTTGGGAGATCCCTAAATGCCTTATAATAATAAATTTCAATGTACCCATAAATAAATATAAAATTTAGCATCCATTATTCTATGGGTAACTAAAATGACTACTATTAACGGAATCAAATAGCATAAATGTTTGATCACTTTGGTGATTAACAAACCTTTATAATATTTAATTCCAATCTTATACTTTGGAAATAGTTTTACACTTGTATATACAAATTTCATAATTCAATTTATATACTAGTTATTTTATACGTAAGACTTAAAAATCATTTATCTCCATCATTTCGTAATGGACATATACAAAGTGTACAAAAGTATTAACAAATAATAATAAAATAAAGGCTTTATCATGATGGCCATTCCATGAATTCAATCTCGGAGAATCTCACAATTCAACATGGTGTCCATATCTACCAAAGGAATTCTAATTCATGGCAATAATATAATATTCATTAATATGTCGCCATATACATTTGTAATGATCCAATTCAATACATCAAATTACTACGGCAATTTATAATCGGTCTTGATCCATACGCCATACGAGAGATATATTAACACAAATATTAACGTCTATATCTTTACTGCGGCGGATAAATTAATAATAATTCCCAATTTTCTTTTAAATGAAAGTAATCAAGGATTCATAAAATTGGGAAAAATATCATTCAAGAGAGAATCATACAATTTCACAACGCATAGCTACGATACCATATGTTAGATATTCTAGTTTTCTAAAAAAATTCTTAAATAGAAAACTAATAGGATCTTGAATTAATGATTCTCATTATGTCAAAATATGCGTACCTTTCTCCATGGTGAAAGTTTATTGATGGTGTGCTTGAGTTTTATTTAAAGACAACAAAACCGATTTTCTTTCCTTTGCCTTCTTTCTATTCTCTCTTCATAAGTGATGGTTAGGGTATAAGAGAATATGTATTTATGCTAGGAAGATGACCTAGTTTACGTTAGTGGGAGTTATCCCCACTAATACCATTACTCCCATCAAGTAACAGTTATATTTTATGAAACTGCTCCACTTAACTCATTTACAATTTAGCCCTTACTTATTTAATTATTTATTTATCCTAGTAAGTCACATGAGACATTAAAGAGACTTTAAAAGTCTTACAGAACCCTAATTGAGGAGTGTCATGTCTATTATAACTTCAATTAAAGAGTGATCATCTTAAGTAATATAGATGGAAAATTAACGATTAAGACATGATAAAAGGTTAACGATTAAAAAAAAAAGAGAACGGAAGACACATAAAATCGTGCACAAAAACATGTTTGTGTAAAAACAAAGAAAAATAGTAAACATACGTGTAGGAGACAGCATGCAAAGCGGCGAGTTTGTTCGGTAGAATATAAAATGAAAGATAAGAAATATGATATTTGATAGGATATAGATTAATGTATAGATCCTGTATACTTAGATAAGTGTGATTACGATAAATTGACAATACAAAAATTTGTATGAAACGATTTCATGGCATTGTCCATGAGATGGATCCTACATGTAAATAAAATTTTAATCCAAACCCAAAACCATAGAAGGAAAAAAAAAACTCATATTTTTTGTATTTGGTAGGATTCTATGTTCTTAGAGATGGTATCTTGACAATTTGGTTGTTTATAAATTTGGTGGGTTTAGTTGGATAATGAATCCGATCTGGAGGTGGGATTTGTGTCGGATGGGATCTTCTAGTTTAAAATGATGTTTTACTTTCTATTCCACTACATGGATGATTGCCACGTGACCATATTAATTTTGAAACATAAATCAAGCTTAAGAGGGTGTTTATCTAAGCATATTTAAAATTAGATCTTATAAGCTTCTACCTCTTAAAAAGATGTTTTTAGAGCTTATAAGATGTTAAATCTTATTTTAAAAATAAGTCGTTGAAGTATTTGGATAAAATAAGATGATGAAGCTTTTAAGATGTTAATAATTGTAAATTTTTAATTACAATGAGGTTGTTAAAATAAGATCTTATTTTAAAAAAATTAGGGAATCCCAACTTCTCTAAAAACAACTTATAAGATCTTTTAGAAAAATTACTTAACAAAAGTAAATAGCTTATAAGCTCAAACATTATAAGATGTTTTGAAGAGCTTGTAAACTCCCAAACACCCTCTAAATTGTGGGATTTTAATATGGTAATTTTCATACATATGACAATTATCTCGTGTTGTGGAATAGGAGATAAAACACCAATTTAGAATAGAAAATCCCATCCGGATTTCGATCAACGTTATAATTACACAAATTTGAAATTAAACCGGGCTTGTGGTTGTCCAACGGGTCAAAATCCTCCTAAGTACACATGGTATTGGGTTAGATTATTTAGTAAATCCAACCCAATTCATCAAAGTAAACGAGCCCATAGTTTGTAAATTTGAGACTTAAAAACAACACAAGGATGATAATTTAAAGGAAAAGGACATAAATACCCCATTTTCCATATCCAATCCCCGCACAATGTTCATTTTCCGCTGATTTTGGACAAAAATACCCATTTAAATTTGAATTTGGACAAAAATACTCATTTTCTCATTTGATTTATGATAAAAATACCCATTTTCCATTTGATTGTTTTGCGTTGGTTTCTTTGTTGTTTCAAACATATTTGTTGTTTCTTTGTTTCATACATGTTTCATTTATGTTTCTTATATGTTTCACTTAACCAACTTTTCATTGAATTCCACAGTTGCATAGAGAAAATCTCAGTTGTGGTATGCCACAATGGACAATGGGAAGAACATAGATGGTATACCAACTTTGAAATAACAAGAATATTGATTCCAATGGACTGCACATTCAACACCCTAAAAGAAATCTTGGAACAACAAATTCAATTCAGAAAATTTGAGCTTACTTGTCCATCATCGCTTACACTTTGTCGGACAAAAAATACTTTGTATTGACTTCCAACATCGTAGAATTATTGAACGTCAATTGTAGCGGGGAAAGACCTACTAGTAATAACTTTGCTAGAGTACATGAGATCTTTAGTTCAAGATTAGACATGCATACATCGAAATGAAGCAAAGATCAACATTTACAAGGATGACAAAAAAAAAAGTTGAAGAGTATATGGGGAAAAACTACACTATTTCTCTAAATTTAAAAGCAATTTACTACAAACTTTTATCACATGATCCCCCTGTTTCACAATTGTTTCTTACATGTTTCAACCGATTATACAATCATTAAGATTTACATAACAACAATTCTCTAAAATCATTAGGAAGTGGAGATAGAAACTCAATGTCGTTGTCATCGTCATCACCATTTCTGACTTCAACTTAGCATGATTGTGAAGCGGATGATGAGCAGCCTTGCTTGTTCATTCTCTATCTCAAACGCTTCGACGTTCATAGTCTTCCCATCAATAAAGTGCTCGACATAACAAGCAACAAAAATCTCATATTCACTACAAAAGAAAATAAAAAAAGATACACAGTCAGATTGATAACACAACAAATCAAAAACAATAAAAAAGAACAAAATAAATGGAAAATACATAAAAAAAATAAAAGAAACATAAAAGAAACAACTTCGAAACATCATCGAAACAAACGGACATTAACAACAATTCTAAAGATGCCACTATCATTTAGCTATTTGCGTCTTTTTTCATTTCACCAAAATTAGAAAATCAGTAAAATCATTAGGAAGTGATCCGACAAGAAACTTCACTAAGTATGACATTTGATAACAAAGAGAGGGAACACTAGCAACATATTGAACAAAAATCTTAGCTTTATTAGCACAAGAAAGCAAACCAAATCGAGGACATTAACAACAATTCTAAAGATGCTACTATCATAAACCCACTTCATACATACAACAACCAAACAAATGATAAACTTCTTTTTAATAATAAAAACGAAACCTATTTGTCATAGTTATCTTTGGTTCAAGAAATTAAAAATGCAAAAAAAAAGTCTCGAGAAAGGATTATGCATATATCTAAGAACCAGTCATCATCTTCTTAAACTTCTCATAGTTAATACATCCATCGCCGTCGACGTCGAAAGAGCCGATCATCCTCCCACGATCCTTAATCGAGCAATCTCTCCCCAAGCTCCCGAGCACCGCGTGCGGCTCGATCACGGAGATCTTTCCGATTCTTATCCTTGTCGTACAAATCGAACGCCTCCTTCAACTCCCTTCTTGTTCTCGTTCTTTCGCCGCCGCCGCCATAGTGGAACGACTTGAACTCCGTCGGATCGATGCGATGGTGGCCAAAAACTTAAAACCAAATCATTATTTTTATAAACCTGGTGGCCAAAAAGAAACCAAAGGTAGGGTATTTTTGTGATGGGATGGAAAGGATAGGGTATTTTTGTGATAGGTGGGTATTTTTGTCTTTTTTCAAAAATCGGGGTATTTTATGGTATTTCCTCTAATTTAAATCAAGGTGTTAAAAATTGGATTGCTCATAAAATCCATCTTGCTAATGCTTCACGGTTCAATCAGTAGAACCGGTTCACCTATCGTTCAATTTTAATTAATAATAATTATATTTCTATTAATTATGTGTGATATTTTACAAAATAAAATATATTTACATAACCAACTAAAAGAATATCTAACATGGCTTCAAATATTAATCACGCCAACCATTTTTATCTGGTTTTGGCCGTAATTTAACACATTCAATAGCAAAAATAATTTTTAGAGGGTTAAGCGATGCGGTCCAACCGGTTGAACCGTGTAGTCTAATCCAATTTTTAAAGTAGGGATTTAAGTGAATTTTACCCTTCTTTTTATTTAAACTTAATTAATTGAAGCTTTTTGTTTCACTTTTAATGTAATGATCAAATTATATTTCTTTTATAATTTCTTTGACCTTTTTTTTTTTTGTTGTTTCAAATATTTCTTCTAATTTTTTATTTCCCATCCCTGCCGTTTTTTTCTAGATATGCTAGGCAACCCGGCAAGCATATCCTACTCCTATATGGGCTATATGACTTATATACACTTTCTGTTGTATGGGAATTCTAATTCTTTCCTAATTGAAATTCCTTGTATATATAGAATCTCAATTGTGTATATATATCCATCTGAATCTGAATAATAATTATACTACTCATAACTCATATCATCTGAAAGAAAAAAATTATACTACTCGCGAACGTAAATTTCTCTATGAACATGATCGATATGGATACTACACGGCGACCGGGATATGAATATCGGTATCGTTTTTGTATGGACGAGGACAAGATGATCACAGACGAGATAATCTCTCGGTACAGGACCATCTTGTCCGGTGGAGTCAACGTGTATCTGTTTGAGATTAGAACTAATTTCATACTAAAAAGAACAATTGTAGACGACGATGATGATGAAGATGAGATAGTTCTGTGTTCAGAGAGTTTCGATGCATATTCGGAGGAATGTGAATGTGAAGATGAATGGTATTTGGAACAACAAACGAGTTACAGGTTGAAAGAATACTGGATGCCTGAGGACGAGATTGACAAATTGGTTCATGAGGCCTTCAATTTCGCCAAACACCATAAATCGATCAGGAGTACTGTGATCCCTTTCATCGTGGACGTTGACGTTTGCACTGTGCAGCAAGACGGCGAAGAATTAGAAGCTGCCATGGATAGGGCTATTAGGGCTGAAAATTTGGTTCCATTGTACCTGTGGCATCATATTAAAGTTGAAGACGATGTGGATAAGTTAGAGGATATATTAGATTTCTTGCAGTTCAATCTGCCAAGGATGAGAGTGGAAGATGTCGATCAGGGTTTGGGTTTAATGGAAACATGCCCTGTTTGTTTGCATGATCCCACTGTTGGCGCTCAGATATCACTTCTCCCGCAATGTAGTCATGTTTTTCATACACACTGCATTGTTAAGTGGTTATTAAAAAACAATTCATGTCCGTTGTGTCGTCAACGAGTCGGATGATTTCCGAGTTTTAACTTTCAATTTATTTACCTTTTATTTGATTCCGTTGGATTGGATAGTGAACTCCTCCTCTAGTTTGAATGATTTTGTAGTTTGTTTACTTCGTGTATGTTTTAGACTCGAATGATAGAATTTAATTTACTTCAATTTGTCTTAGTTGCACAGGATTGTTTTTTAGTATTTGTGTTACTCAATTACTTTGAGGAGTAATTTGGTTAAGTTGTTTGATCCACTATATTTACTTAGCTTTATTAAGATTTATCTAAGTAATTGGTGGTGCTTGAAACATGGTCTGCGTGCAAATGTTCTCAATGTAAACCAATGAGATTTGGTTTTGCCATATATTTTAGGGGTAATTTGAATTTTTCTATAAAAGTTAGAGAGATTTTTGTACTTTTTTTTTTTTGGCTTATGAATAGGAAAACGTGAAATAGAATTTGTGATTATAAAAAATTTTAGAAATTCTTTTGTAATTAGCTCGAACCTAATTTCTTTACTTTTTCTTTTTTTTGGATAACTATCCCAAAAAAGAGTCTACGTCAAACGAGTCACACCGCAAGCTTTTCGGGGCAGGCAAAGAATTCCGGTCAAGCATTTATCAATTATCATGTTTTGTGGGACTAAATATATAAGATCTAAAATAAACAGAAGTAGATCCATTAAAAATGACAAACAAGGAAAGAGAATATTCATGCACTCTTTGAAGTCAATTTTTCACAATAAAACAGAAGACTAATCTCGGAAATCATTAATGATTAATTATCTGTACAACTATCTAGTCAGCTGCAAGTATATATAACTCTCCATATACAACTTGGACATTCCAATTAAAATTCCCTAAAATTCTAAAGGACCAACACAAATTGATCAACCAACATGACACACTTGGTGGAAGAATATGCACTACTCAATAATCACTACAGAATACTCAAGCTAAGTGGTTACTAAGCAATAGCGGAGCCAGGACACCCTAGCGGGGTGGCGTCTGCTGTGAGAATGGGGTGGGTAGGGTAGAAAATACAAAAACAA
The DNA here is from genome assembly GCA_016081115.2 of Rehmannia glutinosa. NCBI lineage: Eukaryota > Viridiplantae > Streptophyta > Magnoliopsida > Lamiales > Orobanchaceae > Rehmannia > Rehmannia glutinosa. The sequence goes on from JABTTQ020001049.1 coordinate 539,161, forward strand.
AATTATACAAATTATAACTAATTTTATTTAAAAAAAAAAATTCTCACTTAAAAAAATTAAAAAAAAAAAGAGAGTTGGGCCGGCGCCACCTAAATCCGCCAGTGTTACTAAGTAACACAACGTCAATGTTGCCAGGAATCAGGATACATAATGATTAGTTTGGGCTTTTTATAAGTGAATGTGGTTTATTATACATTAATATCTACATAAGTAAATATATACTAATATGCATAAAGATTATATATACTTGAATCGAATATAATGATATTCGTATTTGTATTCGCATAATACGCGAATCTAAATATATTGTAATTTGAATTCATTTTCTAATTTTTGAATTCGAATGTCAACATAGAAATTCAAATAGGAATCAAATCCAAAAGTTCGCTTCTTTTACACCCGGGTTGTGTGGGTATATAAGACACAACTAATTTCTCCTTTCCTCTACATTTTTCTATTGCTCCATTTACTTTTCACTCATGTAATGTCTCAGCAAGGTGGAAGATGAACTTAAACCATGCACAGTGTCATAATCCTTGGAACACCAATCATGTCAAACACAATTAACAGTACACTTAGAAATAAACAAATAATGCAATTTACGAAAAAGTTTTTCAGAATTTGAAGAGATACTCTTCTAAATTTTGATTTTTTTTAGTATATTTCTAATTATTATTTTGGATAACTATCACAAACAAAAATGCGGCACTAAAATTTTGTCTTTTGACAAATCCCGTGTAACATAGGTTTGGGGTTTTCTAGTAATTTACTGAAAGTAATAACTGCTAACCATACAAATATCACATGTACTTGATAAATGTGGTAGACACAGAGATGAGACAAACATTATTACACTTAATAAAAATTGATCAAGCAGATGAAACAAGCCAAGCCAGGTAAAAGCTCATCTAGCAATCTATTACAAAAAAAAAAGTGAATATCATAATTCTTGGCTACATAATATACATGGGATATATTATGAAACACTACAAATCAACCCAACTCTGCCAACAAAATTTGGCTGGCACACTGTGTAGCCACAATGAAAAACATTTAACTATATATAAGAACAACAATTTTGCTCCACAAGCAGTGGCGCTACTCAAAGCAGCTAAATCCATTCATATCCCAAAATGCGATAATTTAAACTGGGATTGAATCGAGCTATTTCCTCCGACAGGATTAGTTTTCTCTCGGCTTGGAGTGACCGACATAATGATTCAAGTTTTTCCTTTTGATTTCTTGTTTTCTCCAGTTGTTTCTTCAAGCGCTCACGCTACTCCACAATAAAAGGAAATAAAATTATCGCTGGGTGCAAAAACTCAAGATAACATGTACGAGGAAAGTCTATGAAGAAGTCAAATATGACCATCAGATCTCACAGGATGTCACTATATGGTATTGACATGTATTTTACCAAAACAAGAAACCTTAATAAACTGACAGAACAAACATCCAATGTTTAACGAGATCTGAACTAGAAAATTTTACATCAATGTGAAAAGGTCAAAAAAGCGAAAAAGCAATATTCGGATTACAATGTGCACGAAATTTTAGGAAAAAGCAATATTTGGATTAACATTAAGAGAAGCTAAGACAATTTCAAGTATATTTTTCAACAGTCAGGTATTAATCCAAATGGTGTACAAACAACATTTACCTCTTCAGCAAGTTCTATAAGGGTAACATCAGATTTTTCACATTTGCTCTTCAAGAAGGTGTTTTCCTTTTTGAGTTCCTTTATCGATTTCGCCATCTGGTTTCAAGTACATAAACATGCAGCCAATATTTTGTTTAATAAGGCAAATAAAATACACATCAGGCAGAGGAAAATCTTTGCAAAAGAAGATATTATGAAACTGTACCTTCTCAATTTCTTGCTTAAATGTTTCAAAAACCTCATTGCTTTTCACCAATGCTTCCTGAGATTTTAAAAAAAAAATGAAAAATAAAAAAACTATGAGCTGGAATCGGAGTAGCTTATGTTTCATATTTGAGCAGACTGTTTTAGACAAAGACAAACAACTGAAAAGAACAAGGAGAATGTTTTTTCGATTATGTTCAGTTGAATACCTATATAAGATATTTGTGATAGTCTCCTACTTCATTTAACAGCTAAATGTGCAATCTGGATGGAACTAGATTTAGTTTTAGAACAATTTAGACAAGCCTACCTGGAATTGTTGAAACTTTTCACCGTCAGCTGTTAACTGCAACCTCAAATTCTTTTCAGTTGCCAAGAGTTGTGCCACCTGTTCTGCATATAATTTCATCTGAGATTGTTCCTGCTTCAATTTCTCTTCATGTTGCTGAAGTCTCAAGTCAGCAAGCTGAAGTTCAAGTGTCTTCTGTTTCAGCTGCAAAGCCAAACGATGAAAGAAATTCAACTTATGCTCCAAACTCTAGAGATGTTAAAAAAATTTAATAGCAGAAACTCTATAATTGGAGAGGTGACCTACCTGCTGTGCATGTTGCTGCTCGGAGAGAGTGTATTGATCGACAAGTTGTTTTAACTTGGTCTTCAACCTGAAGTAAGAGAATTTTTCACATCAAATATAACTGGATAAAATGCCAATAACAGAAGTTTACCAGAAGGCAGATGATATTCTAGTACTTTTTGCATATGTTTTTTTGACAAACTCTGCATAGTGAAATTAAGGTTGTGATTGGTTGTACTTTCATTCCGTCAAGAGAATAATGGTGAAATTTTTTTTAAAAGTGAAAGTTGGATGTGTAGATAAAAATTAATGATTGTGTTGATGTGATGGAAAATCTTTTAGACATGTTGATTGTTTGTTAATTTTTTTGTGGAAACAATAGTGTAAAAATATAATGCAAGAAAATCGAATAAAAATAAAAATTTGAACCGAAAAATGGGCAATATGGATCTCATTTTATACCTTTTGTATCAAGATTAAGAGAAAAATAATAAAAATAGTGATAACTTAAAGAAATTATCGAAATTCTTTATATGAATAGGGGGAGGAGAGAGAAATAAATAGTATAACTGGGTATTGGAAAATGTGAGAAAGAAAGAGAAAAATGAGTTAATTTTGTAGAGAAATGAGATTTTCTTTGAAAATTTTTCATTTTTCTCACAATCACATATTCTAAATTTTTCACTCAAAAATGAAATGTTGGGAAAAATTCTCACAACCAATCACATCCTAAGTTTCTCATCTTACTCAATTTGTCCATGTCTGGCCATCCTAAACAGAATAAGATGACAAGTAAAAAGTGCCAGACTTTTGTGTTCCAGAATGAGAGAGAGAGAGAGAGAGAGAGAGCTGGCTGCAAAATTTAATTGTGTTCCAGAATGTTGAGCAAAAATTCACTAAATATAAATCAATGCAAATGGGCCCAAAATATTCAAATGCATTCATACAGATTCATAAAATATTGATGAAAATTTGTAATCATCTCGCATGCATGGTAGGCTCTGTTTTCTAGATGGCGCTTTAGCAATAACTGATGATCTAAATCAAAGAACACAAACCATCCATTTATATTATGCAAAGTACTATTCAGGAAACAGAACAACAGTGTCAAAGGGTTAGGCTTACTGTATCGTAGGGTGTTTTATGATTACCAAGAAATCTAAACTTCAAGGTATATTACTCAACTGCGCCGAATGTCACATGCATGAAAATTTTCATTTCAATAGTACAGTCACTCGTGCCAATGTCTTAAAGTATTAGATCAAGTATAGTCCTGCATTTTTTTTCCTTACATTTCATTCTCTTTTAGCTGAGATATACATTCATCTTTCTGCTCCTCCAGCTTTTTGCTTACTTCCTACAATAAATAGAGTGAGGGAAACATAAACATAGAACAGAATAAAATGAATGGTAATTGAATTATATGATATCCTTATATTTATATAGAGACAGTCTTCCATATATAGTGTTATTGGATGCTACAAAAAGAAAGATAAAAAATTATGCGATAAAGAGCTAAGCAATTAAGTATATTAAGACTTAAGAGGATGAGGTAAGATGCAGGAATGGGAGCTAAGAGGAGGGAGCTTAAATTGTAAAGACGGGCTTGTGATGAAGGGAAGAATTAGCTCAAAGTCATGTTGGAGGATGATGTGTATCTGATATCTAGTTTTTGGAAGACCTCATCGTCTTTACACTAGTTTCCGGAAGAAAAACAATTTACAACATCCCACAAGAATTGGTCATCCCTAAATAGACATCTCTGCTCCCCTACCTTTAAAAGATAACCTTGCTATTGATGTTTTATCATTAGTGCTGGCACTTGCCCCCACTTATGGCGAAGAATTGTTTTATAGGTACAGCATCTCAACCGAAACACTAGTAGTACCGTAAATTAAAATCTAAATACTTGTCAAGACGTACATGAAATGAACATGTTTTATGCTGATGAATACAAAAAAAAAAAAAAAAAAAAAAAGATATTTGAGACTGTAGTGGAACAGTTCATGATTCACAAATATCTAAACGAACAAAGGAAGAGCTTTATAATATATTACAAATTGGAAAACAATTACGAACCGTAATTGCATCTTGAAACTTGTCTGACAGATCTAATCTCAAATTTTGACCCTCAGTTGACACTCGTTTGCATTCATCCTGAAGCAAGCAAAGATCCAGTGATTAGAAATACCTCATTGTCAGCTAAAAAGATACTTTAAAACAAAGTGCCAGCCACTAGGAATGCTAACTAATATCAAGAGCAAGAAGAGGACCATACGGACATCATTCTATATATAAGCATCAACTACATCTTCATTCCAATAGTTACACAAGTCAACAAGCATATCTTAATAAGCCAACAAGTAAGCTAAAAGGTTTCTATTTGTCAGAAACTTGCAGATAACATATGAAAACATGATGATGACATGCATTCCATAATATGCCAATACCAAGCACCATAGGTTATAAAATCAGTAAACAAGGAGATGGAGTGAAAAGCTTCCGAATCATTTGTGGTTAATAATCGTATTGATGCCAAATCGAGTCAGATAATTTAGAAATAATATAAGCTAGAGCATATGATTTGAATAAGCGGAGTACTTACCATTAACAATTTATTTTGACGTTGCAGCTCCCGGCACAATGACTCAAGTTTATCTCTAACAGCAACAGCTGCAAATGAGAGAATACATAGATAAGCAAATAAAAGCAATGTTTCCAATTGTCACAACAATATTAAGGTCTTTATTTCCATTTAAACCCATATATGTGGGTCACTAGCTACAATATGCCCAAACTTGTTAATACCATATTTCGCAAATAATTTTGTAACTGCATATAGCAATAACACATGTCAGTAAGCATGTAAGATGAGATTGTAAATTTGTAATATGTTGTAATATGTTCAAAAACATAAAGTATGGAAACATTCAGAGAGAACATATAAAATAAGTTTAAATGAAAACCAGACATTTGAACAACAAAACACTCAGAAAAGAGTAATGAAAAAAACTTTGCAATTATGAAATCATAGTCACATACCAGAATCTCTTTCAGCAATGACTTGTTGATACTTCAAAGTGAACTCCAAAAACTCCTTCTCTGATTTAATGGTACGTTTTACATTTTTACGCTTCACTTCAGTGGCTTCCTGACAGAATATATCACAGATGAGTAGCGTTAGATATTTATATTCTAAAATATGGAAATGAAGAAAAGAAATTGTGATCTTCAAACTACTATCAAATTTCACCTGAAGGCTCCAGAAAGAATGAATTCATAATAAAAGAAAGATGAATAACAATCAAATAATTTTTATGAAAGTTACAGAAAAAACTGAACAAAGTAAATATTAATCATACAAGAATCACTAAACAACAAGAATCACTAGAGTTCCTTTTTTCTAAATCATGATTTACAATATACTTTTTTGTTGTTTTCAGCAGTTCCAGCCACTGAAATCACCTCTGAGGCAACTGTTTGTAATTCTGTGCGTTCAACAGCTGCAAAAATGGAGAAATTACAATGAAAATTTAGCAAACTACAAAATCAAGCAAAAGAAAATCTAAAGCAGTGAATTCTTTGTAAAAAACATGCAGCTCCACAGAGAAACAAACATCAGCGACTTAAAGTATACAAATAATCATCCGAGGTTATAAACCACAGCTAATACATCGTATGTAAATCAGGTCTTACACCAATGCATCTAAATATTGTCAGAAACAACAGAAGAATTTGTCTTGAGACAATTGGTAAAAATGAATAACGCCGAAATTAACATAGAAAATCTCATATAAGTACTAAGTAGGAAATAAAGTTTTGGTTACAATCATATACTTTATGGAAGTACATGTTAGATGCAATTATGCAAGAAAGAGGTCGTATCCAAATTATGAATATAATGTTGTCGTAAAAATCGATAACATATATAGGGTGCACAACAAGATTTTTCATATGGCCTGGTTGCCTTCTTTTTATTTCTAGAATAAAATGGCAATGTTTGGTATCGTTAGGGACAATATTTTCGTTCCCAAATAAGGATATCAAACATTGTAAAAGTTTGTGGTATATTCCCCAAAGACATCTCCATATTCCCCAAAAATATTTCAAGAAAACCTTAATCACTACTATATACTTTTACATTCAAATTGTTATATACTTCTTGCATCAATGGAAAATATATATTACATCTGTCAATCATTATCTTATCATAAATATATTCTAATTGCATTAGTATAACAACAAACATATAAGAATAAAAATAAAATTAAGCGACACCACTAAGAAGACAAAATATATTTTACCAAAATAATTCCCCCAAAACACTCTTAAAACAGAACTAAACACATTCATTCTCCACATAACCACCCAAATATGTCATCGATACATTTCCTTGAAAGAACCCAAAATGATTACAAACATAGCAGGGGCCATATTTTACCTTTTCTGGCAGTGAGTTTTAAAACAAACCCCAGAGGGGTCATTTTCCTTGTGTAGGCATTGTGTAGCTTGGAAAGTTAAACGACTTAGTTACGCACACCAAATGCTATTCAGTATTCAAAGATTTATTCAATGCCACCTTAACATTTTAAAGCTGGCTCAGCTACTTCTGCCAATATTTTACTGGCCTTAAGGCATACACATTTGGGGAAAAATGAAAATAAAGATTCATAAACAAGCACAAAGAAAAGAAGAAAGAAAAAAAATGCAGTTTCGAGAAAACACACGAGCGGAACAATATAAAAGATTAAGCAATAAATTTCTCTTCTAAAGCCCAACTGGAATTTTTTAAATAGGCCATCCACACCTTCTTTCTAAACTTATTCTCCCCATGACTTTGATTGGAACATGAAATCAGAAATCAAAAAGTCCCCATTCCAAGTCAATAATCCACTATCATGCAATGCAACAAAGGGCAAAGCTATACATTTTGAGTATGCTTCAACATAATCAATGCCAAAATATCAATATCAATGCAAAAGTCAAATGAAATCCCACTTCACGCATCAAACCAATCAAACAAACAAACAAACAAGAAATATTACATTTATTTTTTACATTTCCTTCACCAGAACCTGCTCCAACAGCCGATTGACTTTGATCGCCCACATTTTCGACTAATTTATCCGAAAGCGAACCTTCGTCTTCTATAACAACTTCGGGCCGTGAACCAAGCTCCAGTAATTTTTCCTCCTTATAATCATTCACTGCCTCCTCCAATGGCGCCGCAGAAGAGGATTCAACAAATCCATCAGGCAACGAGTCGGCTTCTGGGAGCTGATTCACTTCCGGATTCGGGTTCAAATTCGGATTCTCCATTTTCACCTGCATATTCCAACAAAGACCTCAGCTTTTAACAAAAACAAAAACCAAAATTCACTTACATTTCCATACTTAAAGAGAAAGTGGAATCCTAGAATACATACGAAAGTATAGGCATCTATGTACGCATATATCATATATACGTACAGAAACGAGGTTTATGCGTACCAGAGAAGATTCGGAAGAAAGGATTTTGATTGTAAAAGGGAGAGAGCAACACTCAACTATTACAAGCAAAAGTCATTTCTAATGTACAAGCCAATCAAACAAAGTGTACAACCACTATTGCTAATTTATTCTTTTTTGAAAATATTGCTAATTTATTCTAGTTACAATAATACTTGCTTATTCGAATTAATTTATCTTGAAATTAGTTCTATTTCACCAAATTTATCTGCTTAAAATATTAAATCAAACAAACTGTTATTTAAGTTAGTTGAGTTTGTAATTATATTGAAATATGATTACATTGATATTTTAACTCCTACACCATCTTTATTTTAATCAATCGAATTGAGCTTAGATGCAGTCTCTAACATTCAAGTATAGTATCAAAATGATTTATTTTATTTTCTTTTTGGCCCTTTCTACTAAATAGCCTAGTCATCAAAATAATCTTGTATGGTGGCATAGATAGGGAGAGCTTTTGAAAACTCTAAAAAAAAATGATTATTAGCTTCTACCTGTAAAAAAAAATAGAGTTGACAAACAATCAACCCTAGTTAAACCGTCAATATTAAGTTGTTTGTTAATAATTCATTGAAAGAAAATTTGTACTTCTTCAATTTCATAATATCATCCAATTGTTTTATTTCCTTTTTGCATCCATATTTTAACAATGCAATTTTTTATTTCTTTTTATTCTTTCATTTTCTTGATATTATTAAAAAGAAGAAGAAAAAAAGAGTGAATAAAAATAATGCTTGTTCCAAAAATGGGAAATGTGACATTACAACATTTGAACATGACATGAGACAACAAATTTGCTGCTTCATTTCTTGTCCCTTCTATTAGTCCCACATCCTAAATACATCAAATATTTCTTCATATATTATCTTCAGCTGTCAGCAAAATAGAGTTTGTCTGTGCCTTCAAAAGATTGTCATTCCTTGCATCATTAGTTCAGACAGAGATACTGGAATATGTAACCTGACCAAAAAAACAGCAGAATATGAATTCATCAACTAAATTTGGAATAAATTATCAGCTCACTTGTAAGTAACAATAAAGCAACAAGCTCAGGGAAAATGTCTTTTCTCCAAACTCAGAAAAAAAAAAAATATAAACTCTTCGTACCTCATTAGCTATATCCATGCAGGCCAATTTCGCATAAGCTGTCACTTAAGCGAGCGGACTCAATTTATTCGTTCTTCAACTTGCTACTCTTCTCGTCTTTTCCTGTAAATATACATATCCAAATCTAAGGACATCACTGAAATACATTAGTTGCTTTCATTCAAAGGGTGGGGTGGGCTAAATAAAAGACGAGAAAAAACGTTTATCTTTCAAACTTACAAATATCCCCTTGACAATTGTTTTTATTTTACAAATTGCACCTCAAGAGGTATTTGTCAGGTAAATACAAACATCATCCAGAGGGTGTTTGTAGCACTTTAAGGGGGTGTTTGTAATTTTGAAAGATAAGTGGATTTTTATTTTTTTTAATTAGGTTACACCTCAGGGGTAGTTTGTGTAATTATCTCATATAATTATTACAAGCAGCCACGCCTGAACTCAGCAGGCTACAGCCACTTCTCGGTTTTTCCCAGTAAGGTT